>CM075862.1:27057080-27577080 GCA_037975125.1 Latrodectus hesperus
TCAAAGAGTGATTTATTACTCAATTGTCTTTTGGTTTCACCGCTTGTCGTGAAGTCTATGAAGGTTTCTTCCTCTTCAATTTAGAGTCCTTCGGGATTATTTTGAAATGAATCCCTCACCCACTTGTAACTTGATATCAGTTGGTCGTCAACAAGAAAGCACTTTTTAAAATCCATTGCTAGCAATGCTAAATGATTTTCAATGGTTACCAAAACAACTTTTACATGTTGTTCTTCAGCCTTGTATACTTTTATACAATCATTCAAATTTGCAAACATTGTTAAGTTTTCTTGCTTTAAATTCCTGCTCCACAATTCCAATTTCCATCAAAAAGCATTAACTTTATCACTCGTATCCAATATATGTGTATTTGCTTCTTACATTTGAAGATTCAAGTTATTTAATTTCTCGAATATGTCGACCACACACACACATGTAGCTCAATTTCATCACAAATAAACTATCGCGGAAATTCTCATCTTTCGGTCTGTTTTCCTCTTCTAGGAAAAGGGCGATTTCTTCTGTTAATTCATAAACACGATGCAAAAATTTCTCTCGTGATAACCATCTTGCCTCGCAATAAAATAGTAACGTTGAATGTACTGCACCCATGTCTTTACAAAGTGCGGAAAAGATTCTTGATTTCAGGAGTCTCATTTTTATATTATTTACTACGGTTACAACCATATTTAACACAATATTCAAACCAGGACTCATTCCTTTGGAAGCCAAAGCTTCTCTGTGGATCATGCAATCTGTCCAGACGCACTGTGGCGATTTTTGTTTCACAAGTGCTTGAATACTTTGAAACCTTCCGGACATAGAAAGAGCACCATCGGTGCATATTCCAACGCAATTTTTCCATTCTATGTTTGTCTCGTTCATAAAATCATTTAAGATAGCAAATAATGCGAGTTCTGTTGCTTTCAGTTCTATTGGTTTGCAGAAAAGTAATTCTTCTACTACTAACAAATCATCACAAAATCTAACAGAGGTAATGAAATGAGCTTCTTTATTATTATCTGTTGCCTCATCGAGTTGTATTGAAAACAATTTGTCATGCAACTTCGACAAAAGCTGACATCTTCTATATCTTCAGCTATATCAGCAATTCGACGGGCAACAGTATTATCTGAAAGAGGTATAGACTGCAATTGTTTTGCAAAATTATCACCAAACATAATTTCTACAATCTCAATTGCAGCTGGCAAACTAAGCTCTTCTTCAATGGTGTGAGGCTTTTAACATCTGACTATTTTATATGAAACTTTGTGAGAGGCAATTAAAGCTTTTTCATTCACAGATAAAGTTTTTTAAACAATTATTTTTGCTTTTCATAGGATTTTAATTTTAATTCGAAGAATTCTCTGGGTTTGTTTACGTACTCACTATGAAGCGTTTCCAAATGTCGTTTAAGATTATTAGGTTTCATTCTGTCTACCGCCAATATTTTTGAGCAACTGATACACAGGGGCCTTTCTTATTCATTTGCTTTAGTACTAGGGAACCCAAAATTTAAGTATTCTTGAGAATACTCTCTTGATTTTATTTTCGGAACCATGCTTGTCTGTGTACAAGTTGATGCTTGTCTATCGTCTAATGCTCGCTTATTCCCGCTTAAAAATGTATCCATGATTCTGCATAAGTCTGCTGCCTTGAGTATTTAATACGGTGAATTGCAATAACACGAAAATATATATAACATACACATTCAGAATAGATTCAATAGCGATAGAAGGATTGACTCGAATGAGATTGAAATTGGCGTCATAGAACTTTCTCCTTCTCCCTATTAGAAAACATTTGTTCACATCTGCGCACGCTCCTAACTTAACTTTTAAGCTGACCAGACAAATTCCAGACAAATCGAAACTTCTCGCGAAACCGTGAGAATGCCCGACATGGCGGGACGCAAGAGCAATAAAAAGGCATAGGATTCCTACTTTTTCAATGCTGAGGATCAGTGTTGAAAGCTGTCAATAAATTTCCGTATTCTTGGTAATTTGTAAAGTTTAAAATTAAGGTTGTAGTGTAGGTTTAGCGCCAAAATACTCAAAATACATTATTATTGTATACATTTTATTATATGCTGTGGGGAGGGGGCCGTGATGAAAATTATGATTGAAAACTGGGCCGTGAATACTAAAAGGTTAAGAAACACTGCACTAAACATAATTTAAATACTTACAAATTGCCAATTTACTATTTTCAGTTTCAATTTTTTCGCAAAAATAAGGAAACCTATTCAAGACTTACAAAAGTTAGGATTATGCAATGCGATCTTAATTAATAAAATAACAAAAATGTGTATATTTATATAAGAGTAGTATGATAATCATGAAAATAATCAGGATTTCACATATAAAAATGCTATTTTATGTGTTAAGAAATTTATAAAAATGCTTGACTTATTTAAATTTATTACAAAAGAAATATTTTTAAAAATTTAATACTTATTCTCATGATAATTTATAATTGATATGAAGTCACATAGTTAAAACCTATTGTATTTAAAATTTGAAATGACGCATTTAATGTCGTTGACCAATGCAAATAAATATACTAAAAACTGTTATCTTATGTTTTCTCCAATTTAAATACACTCGAATAAGCAATCTTCTACTTAGAAGACACAATCTAATAAGAATTATAAAGAAATGGTTATTTTTATATAATTAAATTATTTTTATGTTGATAAATTAAATTTATATAAAATTAGGAAATATTCTTTGTTTCAAAGGAATGTATCTAAAATAGAAATACCATTCCTAAAGTTATAAAAAGAAAAAAAAAACATTAAATCAAAAGAGTAAAGTAACAATACACTTTCCAATGATTAAATTCATTTATATTAACATTCATTAAAATATTTTGGCTTACATATGCAAATACATATTTGTAATAAATAACATTAAAATTACACAGAAATGTAATAAATATAAAAATAATATTACATACAGATGAGAATTATTTATTCATTTCACAAAGGAAGCTCAAATGCACTTTGTCACCAAAGATATTTTTAATTTATTCATTACCGAAAGCTATAAATTATTCATATTATACATTGTTACACATAAAATTTATTTACATATTTTTAATTATAACGAAAACTGTAAATTAAAGAACAATTGGAAAACTAATAGTTTAATAGTTTAGAATGCCTTAAATATTTAATAATAAAATATAAAATTTTATGTTTAAATTTAGAGTAGCGTTCGTCTGCTCTTTAACGTAAAATGTAACGGTTACAAATATGTGAATCATTTAATTTTCTTCTAATAATTACTATGCGTCAATTATTCTATGACACAAGCGAAGCAAATTTGTATTTTACCTTTATGGTTTTGGTATTACAAGATATGTATAACAGCTCAAAATTTATATGAAAATTTCCTTAAGTAAATTTTATTTCAAATATAATTTTCAATATTATCAATTAATGAATAAATTATTTATTTATTAAGGCATTTCCAAAAGTAAAAAACATGTAATTTATAATTATTTCACTAATAAATACACATTATTCAATTAAAATTATTAAATTCAGAAAATTCCACGAGTCATTAAATCAAGAAGTCTATTGATATAATCTAATAATCAGTTTCTATAGTCTCAGAAAGATTAAGGAAAAATCATTTAAAATAATATTGATCAAAATCACATATAAATCTTTTAAACTTTCAGTTTAATGAGTATCATATGCGTGAAGTATTCAGTTATATATTTCCCATAGATATTTTTACTGAAAAAAATAATGTATAAATTATTAAAATGATACTAAAATATCAAAATTATTCTAATGATTTTATTTTTAAACTTTTACTTGAATGATTTAAGAAGATTATGGTTTATTTAAAATTTCGTAGTTTACTTCACCAATTCCTTTTAATGTTTAATGAGAAATAATTTTATCGAGTTAACAGCTAAATGATTAACGTCCTGACCTTTAATTTAACAATTATTGAGCTGATAATTCAAGTGTGGACATATTTGGTGTGGTTCGGAAACCACTTTAAATTGAATTAATTCTCGTGTTCGAAAATTAAATGTAGAACCGCAAAGTAACTCACAAGAATCTTTTTTCTTAAGCAATTATCTAAATCAATTTTGTTTCCTTAATAATATACTTTAATGATAGATATTTATAAATAACTCTGTAATAAATGATTGACTGATTTGTCTTTCTAGTGTCGCGTTGGGGGCTCATTTCAACACTTCAAAAAAGTTTATACTTTGACAATACACACATTTACTCGCTTGATGGAATTTGAATACGTTCCCTCAAACAATCGAACATATTCCCACCTCTCAACTGCTCAGCAAATCTCATAGATTTTTTATCTACTTCATAATGAAACATCTTTTAAGAACTTTCAGGAAAGAAGGACTCAAATATTTAGAATTATTCAGTAATCATTTTTTAATGAAATAAAAACAAAAATATTGTTTGTTATCTTTCAATATCTTTTCTTCGTGAGAGAAAAACTGAAATGACCAAAATAAAGTTTAAATGTTAAGTTTATTAAATACGTTTAAATACCATAAATACATTTAAAGAATAATGTTTTAATTCAATTTTAATTTTCTTGACTGAACATATTTATATTTCACCGAAAAATATCCTATTTTAAGATGTATTTTCATATTCAATTTATTTATATAAAATGTAAGAATCCTGGGGCACCAGTAAATTCTAGTTAGAGTCAATTTCTCTATAATATTAAGAACAGAGTTAAATTTAGGATTTTCAGAAGAGTTTAATCGGTGGCAATGTTTATATTTAATATAACAACTTTAAAATTTATAAATACTTTTAAAAAGATTTGTTCATTATTTATTTGCTTTCTTCTTTAGAATTATCTAACAACCATGTAAATATAATTCAAAAGTAAAGATTTGACACTATTAAATTTTGCAAAATTTTGATATTAAATGCATTTTATTCCCATCGGAATTAAATTCTTTAACTGAAACAGGATTTTGAAATAGAGAGCAGAAGCAAAATACATGTGTAATGATATAATCCTCACTCGTAAGCTTTCAAATTTATATCTAAATGTGCGAATCAATCGAGCGTATCTATTTAACTAGTCTCGAGAGAATTATCAAGAATTGAATCTCTACTTCGTGGTGATAATCCTCGAAAATTGCCTTGTGATCGTGTGAAAACGGTAAATAAAGATTCTTGGTGTTTGTTTGGTAACAAAATACAGTAGCACCATTAATCTTTAAAATGTCTTCAGTTCTCTTGGCTAGTTTTGTTACTTGTTTCGCTACGCTTCTTGACTTTTGAGAACCTATTTTAAGAACATTCTATATCAAGAACAATTGTGTAATCCCCATTTAATCCCACAGGGAAAAAGAAGGTAAATTAGAAGGATTATTTGGCTTCTTTTAAAACTAATTCCATTCTTTTAGAAAGCTCAATTTCGTTACGGACTATTGATAACTTGTTACCTTAAAAATGTTATAACAACTTTAAAGAAGATTGTTCTAAGTTCTATGTAATATTCGTTTTAAACATTAAACTACTTATAAACTTACGACCTACATGTAATTTTAAAGTAGGGAAGAAATTATGCAAGCAGATGCAAGTTGTAAGGAGATTGAAATATCAATTATTAATTTTCTAGTTTTTGAATTATTTAAATGTTAATAACTTTAAAGTGATTTAATTAAAAATTATAAATATAATTTCACTTTTTTATACAGTTTCTTAACCTTTTCATCTCGGCGGTACAACTGTTGTACCACGAAAGTGAGTGTCTCAGAAGACTGCTGTGGTACAACAGTTGTACCATAGATTTTTTCCCCTTTCAAGCGCCTGACATTTTCCCGCTAAACTTTCTTCGGGCAGTTGAGGGCGATTTAAAGTAAATATAGTGCATTAAATTAATTGCATCGTCTCAATATGTAAAGATATTAAGTTCAGTAAGAAATTTAGCTGAAGAGATTCATGTGCTGAAATTTTTTACGTATGTTAAATTTTATAGATTCAAATGTATCACTATGAGATACATTAGAATTTACTACACACTAGTATGACAGATAAATAACAGAAATATTTTAGAAGACAACTGAGAGAGAGAAAACCTTTATGCTTAAATGGCTTATGTATGTCAAATACCATAGATTCTTTTATATCCCAGAGAAGTAATGAGAAGATTTGGCAAGGAAAAGGAAGAAAATCCATGGCACGAGATCAAAATATTTTTGATTGCATTTAACTCGAATCCTTAAAATTAATTGGTGGCATAAAGCGCAATGCCATAATATGATATACATTTAAGAAAACCTTTGGTCTCATCAATTAGATATTAAATGTACTGATATGGAAAAAGAATATAAATGAGCAATGAAAATCCTTTTGTTGCCGTTTTTCACATTGAAAAGATACCTAATACTAGTTTAAGTATACTTAGCTCAAACTGCATCAGAGAATGAACATGAAATAAATGTTCTGTCAAATAGCATCATGATAAATGCGATTGAAATTCGAAATAAAACTTTAATATACAGGGTGATCTTTTTTTAAAGTGACAGTTTTTGGAAAGCCTTGTAGCGCGATCTAATAGCCAAAATGGCACCAAATTTGATATTTAGATTAATCAAAACATGGGAAAAATGACTCCGTAAGACACTTTTTAGTTCCAAAATTCGCCACTAGAGCATTCTGCGGCGCTTTACAGTGTGAGAAAGAAAATTACTAACACATTCAATCGTACAGTAAAATTATTAATGTTTATTTACTACATTAACTTCCCCGGTGAGGAATTAGACCACAATCAATGTGTGCATCTTTCTCACAAATAACACCGTGCATCCTGTGCACAACGTTCTCAACAGCCGTACGTATCATATCACGAGGAATATTACGCACTGTCTTTGTAATGTTGTTTTTAGAATAGACAAATTTGATACTCCACCAACAGAAACGCACGTTCCGGTAAAGTGAGAGGCATTGCCATTGGAGCATGTTTACTTCAGCTGAGATTACTTGTGAGAGCTGTCTACTACTGGCTTTTAAAGCCTCTATTACTGGCACTGTCATTGCACAACATTTTCATTTTTCGTTGATACCCATATTTTATGCTAATTCTCGTTATTGTAAACTACAACAGTGCCACAAAATGCCTTATCGGCTACTTTTGGAACTAAATGTTTTTTCGGAATCCTTTTTCCCATGTTTTTATTAGTCTAAATACCGAGTTTGGTGTCATTTCGTCAATTAGATCACGCTACAGGACACTCCAAACACTGTCACTTTAAAAAAGATGACCCTGTACAAATCTAGGAGCAAAAATAATCAAAGTAAAATTTTAGAGTATTCAGGAAGTTAAATAAGTATACATTGTGAGTCAAACTTTTCTTGAAAAAACACTTAGATACACACGAAATAAAATTATTAAAGAAAAGATTTTCTAGTTTTGTTACATAAGATTTGTAATTTACTATTTTTAAGTCAAAGATTAAGTTTTACTTTTATATCCCACTGAGACCAATTAAAACAACGTCAAACTAAAAGAAATCAATAAAGGTGAACAATTTCGTTGATTGTTTTGAAAATTTAGTTGGAATTTAATAGCTAGTGATCATTATTCATCTGTGAATTTAAGAAAATTGTAAAAAGAATTAATAAGAAAGTTTCATAAATCCATACATGACGTAGTGTGCTTTAAGTTAGATTACCAAAACTGAATGAATGAAGTATATTATATAAATATCAAAATTGATTTATCAATTATTTCTCATTAAATATTTTGAAGGATATTCTTAAAAATAAAAAAGTAATATATTTTAACAGAAAAATTTGTGAATTTTCAGATTAATAAAAAAAATAGTTTCGTCGCTAGAAGGGAAATTTAATTTAGGTTTTGGATGTTTTTGTCAACTCATTATAGAAACCTTTAAGAAAACTTAATGTTTAAATTAAAAATAAACACATTTTTAATACTTACCTTCATAATGCTTTCTTCGATTTCTCTTAAGTTTAATTTCTTTTGGATATTGTTTTGTTTTTTATTAAAATACCGTAGGTAAATTCTGTAAAGAAAACCTTTAAACCTGGTTTGTATCAGAAGCTATATTTTTCATAAGAGGATAACGGAATAAAAACTTTAAGTAATATACACACTTTGAGACATAAATTGAAGGTTTTAACTTACACCTTATACCTTGCAATTTTACTAATTGTTAAAAACAATCAGATTTGTTTTATGCTGATGATTGAATTAGTCATCTTATGTAATCTTTGATCATAAATCAACAAAGTATATTAAATTGAAATTTTTTTGCTACAATTTTGCAAGGTTTGTTATTTTTGCCGATTAATTTTCTACACTGAATTAATATTAGACTGGGATCTACAGTTTAAAGTTGATTCTAAACCACCATAAACATCCATGCGAGAACTGGACCCACAAATTGCTGAGCAGAAGACTATAATACTAATTCTTCAGATCTCGATTTAAGTATTTGTGAAATTCATTTATAAGTAAAAAAATATTGATTGATAATTGCCTCTAAGAAATGGAACAGCTACATCTTTGCCATTTCAGCTCAACCCACTTCAAATATCTGTATTTTTCATCTGGAAACTCCATGAGTCACTGTTAATAAAGCATTAAAGTTAAACCTACAAACATAAGCCAAAAGTTAATTTAGTTGAAATATTGGTTCATATAAATTTATAAATATCCATTGATATTTGCAATATACCCACTGATATTGCTATAATCCACTATGTAGCTATCCACTATGTAGAGGCATTTTGTATTTTCTTAAGACATTAGGGCTTAAAAATACCATTTTCCATGTATCCATCATAACACCATTAATAACTCCATTTACAATAAATATCCACTATACAGTAGCATTTTGTAGTTTCTTGAGACATAAGTGCTTAATAACACTATTTTCCATTTTATTTGTCGCTTTATATATCTGTTTTTATTTCTCTCTTATTAAAATCATTTATCATGATTTTATTAATACATTTTATAAGGAATTTCCAAAATGTATAAATAGAACCAAAGTAGTGTTTACTACCAAATTTACTTCTGCAAAAAAGTAATAAACACATTACAAAAAATAATGTTTCAATAATAAAATTATAGCAAACAATATTAAATAATATGCCGACCGATGGCTGAGTAGTTAGCACTTCTGACTCCTGAGTTGTGGGTTCTGGGTTCGAATCCCGGTTCGGGCATGGATGTTACTTTCTTTCTCTGTTCTCTCAGTGTTTCTCTATTCTTTCTTCTGTGATGATGTATAAATGTGGCCCACCCTATAAACGGGTTTGTGGTGGTATGACGCGGGTAACGCTACTCGCCTCCGTGACTTGGTTCACAGGTGCCCACTGGGTAACAACAAATGAGTAGCAGTTTCTGGCCTTGTTGTGGCATAGGGATCAACCCACTTTTGCCCACCGTTGGAAGAAAAATGTTAAATACTATAAGCAATATATTGTTTACTGTTACGAAGCAATAGTAAATAACGATGCCAATATTATTTTCTATTGCTTATGTATCATTTTTAATTTGAAGCATATTTTAAACACGCAATGCTGATTTTCTTCCTTTCGATAATTTTTGTATTCTAATTCAAATGTAAGAGAAACTGGCACTAAATTCCCTATATTCCCTATAATTTCCCTATTTAATTCAATAGAGGCAGATGAAAGTAAATATTTATGAATTATTTTTTAAATAAATAACTTTAAAAGAGTTTTTTTTAATAATTAATTACAGAAGAGACGATTATATTCATTTTCAAAATAGTTAACTTACATCAAACACTTGTTTGAAGAATGTATCGTTTAAATTCTTTTATTAGTTATTTACAACAGTACATATCTAACATATCTAAAATACAATATCAGAATTGGCAGCTAAAATAACTTAAAATATGAGTACTTAACGTGAAATAAATATTTTATTTAGAAGTAACCTTATATTCACTTTTACAATACTTCTCAGAGAAAAAGAATTTCATTAAATTTAAAAAATATCACGAATAAATTATGAATATTTAGTATTTTGTTATTTATAGCAAATATTTATTCTTACATCATTTTGTAGAATAATCCGTCATGTAATTTTCAATCCTCTTCGTAATAAATTATTTTATTGAATCTAATTTCGAAATTCATTAATACTATTGATGGAATCATGCAATAAATTTCGATAACTCAAATTTGAAAACAAAGCACCAAATTTGATGACACCATGCATTAAATTTCAAAATGCAGTAACGTAATTCGAAATTTCATGCCTGGTTATATCAGCTATATGAATCGCATTCCACAGTCACAAAACTTCTTGTAATTTGCAATTTAATGAAATGATTTATGATAATCATATAATATTCTTATATAATGTAATAAGATTTCATGCGTACATTTTCAATTAAGATGTCAAATGATTTATTTAACCCAATGCTTCCAGTTTTAATGACTTTGAATCATTAAGTGCAATTTGCATTGCGAAATGTTTGAGTAAATTAAATTTAAAATATATTTCTCAATATATATATATATACTGGTATATATAAATAAATAAATATATGTAAATATATATATGTATGTATATATATATATATATATATATATATATATATATATATATATATATATATATATATATATATATATATATATATATATATATATATATATACATCATCATATATTGCTTTCAAGAAGAATTTTCCATTGACAGTAGTCTATATTCATATTTCACAAGATAACTCTCAAAAAAATACCTAGAAAAATAATTATTTAAAAAGAATACATTCAACATATATCACCCATTATTTAATAAAATTGACGTCATATACAAAACCTGCAATCTTTATTCAAAAGAAAAAGATATTTCCATTAGAACATTGATAACTATAATACAAGATTATAACTTTCATATGTTAAACCAACTTTTTATTTAATTTAACCAAAACATATTTCCTCTAATATTATCTTTTCAAATTAAATAACTCTTAATTTTCATATTTCTTATTTCCTTATTAATAAAAAAAATTCAAAACAGTAACCAAATTTACCAAATAATAAATGAAATTCATTGCTAACTCAAAATAAATAATTATATAACTTGTAACATTTTTCTTGCGAGTTTCAAATATTTTTCTTCACAACAAATGAAACAATTATCATAAGATACTATAAAAAACTATACAAACTTTTAAAAAAAGTTAGAAAAGTCGAAAAAAGGTTTAAGAATATCGATAAGAGAAATAAAAAAATTCATTTCCGGAAGCGTTTCTAAAGTCACGTTTATGGGAAAGCCTCCTTTTTTGTTTTCACTTTGAAATTGTTTTTGCGAGCAAACTGTTTTCTATTTTCTGGCATTTTATTAGATGCAAATTTGACCAACGATATCATTGCGAATCGCAAAAATTAATTATTTTCCTCGTAAACATAGAATTAGAATTTACATCATGATAATTGTGATTAAAATTTATCGACTGGTTTGCAAACTTTCTTTACATTACGGGTTTTAAAGAATAAATGAGGGGACATTTAAAATAGGATAAGAAAAGAAATCTTTAAAAAATAAATTAATAACTTCATAATATGAACTGAAATGTATAGCTTATAAGAAAATAGTTAATTTATCCACTAGAAAATAGTTAAAAAATATTTGCTATGTGTAAAGTTATCATTTTTTCTCAAGCATGTTTTAAGAAAAAATTATTAATTATTGTACATTTAAATTTTAATTATAATTTCATTTCAAAACAATTTATAAAATATTTAAATTGTGTACTTAGGTATATGGGTACATTTTCGTCAAATTTATATTATAACTTTAAAAAAATAAACTAAACAAATTTATAAATGAAGTTAAATAGCAAACAAAAGCACATTTGGAAGAAATATATTTTCTATGAAAATATCATACAGATTGTTTGGAATTGGAAATGCTGAATAGTTATCCCATCACTTATTATATATAAAATCAGTATTGTAATGTTTCTTGCTTATGACCAGTTTTAATATAACGGTGGCTAATTCAACCGAGATCTGTAATTTGTATTTGATTCCGGACACAACGGAAATCATCTATATAACTACAACAATTTTTTTAATTACTTATATAATGATTCAGATTCAAAACATGTTTAAGAAACCTTAAGTATTTTAAATTCTTAGCGCATAAATGTAGAAATAAATTTTTATAATGCTGACGAATTTAGAAATTGCATTCATTAAATATCGCTACTTCCGTCTTTTGACATAGAACAAAAAACTTTACCCTCACAAAAATTCAAAATTGTTGAGATTCCTTAACTTAAAACTTTTTTTACAAACAGAAATATGTTGATTTGGATTGTAAAAAGCTACACTTTCATTTTTTGAAGCTACAAGTTAAATTTGTGTTATGAGTCATTACAAGCATTCACGAATGAGATAGAAAGCGAACTCAAATATGTTGAACCGAAAGTACCATAACAGCCAATGAAATGTGAAAGCAATTCACAAAGCTATATGAAAGAAAAAAATAACATTGAAAAGTTAGCAAACATATTTTTAATATATACGTTATAAAAGTGTGTATTAACATGATTCTCTTAAAATAGATGAGAAATATAAAATATGTATCAGAGATTAAAATAAAATTTAGGGAAATAAAATAAAATTAAAGCTTTCAATTAATTAAAAAAATTTTATTGGTGCTTTTCTAAAGCCTTCTCATATTGTGATAAATAAATTAGGTTAATCAGTTTGCACTAGATGGATAATATATATCTAAAAATATAAAGGATAGTTTGGCTTCAGTGTTGTTGAGAAAATATTTTTTTTCTTTACTTGGCTTAATTCAAGAGAAAAGATAGCGGTATAGTAATCTATTGTTTACAATTTCTAAAAGCACAAGTTTATTAATTACTATGACTTTTTGAATAAAATGATTAACTCACTTAATTTTCATTATATTTTGGAGATAAATATCCAAAATTAATACTCTTAAAACAACACAAATATTTACGACATGCATACAATAAAAATATATATATTATATAAAACAGTTTTACATTTACGGATCACAACTTATAAGTTTTTGGATTCATGAATCTTTGTTGTTGTTACTAATGACACTTGGACAAGCCAAGATTGCCTATGCGAATTTAAGTCAATTGGGAGCTTCTTTCGTTTTTAATCAGAGCACCATGAAGGTGAAAGAACGACTTTGTTCTACACACATGCCATAGGTACCCGTTTATAGGGTAGGCAACAATTCACACCTCATTCATACAAGGAAAGGACAAAGACATGATAGATAGAGAGAGAAAGTACATCCATGCCCGAACCGGGATTCGGACCCAGAACCTCCTTATCCGCAGTCAAACACACTGACCACTAGACAAGTTGGGCGGCATGAATCTTTAACTATACTGAAACTTCATTTTTTTAAAAATGAAGATTTTGCGCTAATTGACTAGAATTTGGTGAATTCATGAAAAATAAATTTTAAAGCACAATTAATTTTTAAGATCAAATTAAAAATAAAAATAACTTTTAAAAGTGTTATTAATAACGATCATATCAATCTTTATTTAATGATAACATTAAACTTGAATACAATTTTTTATGATTTTAAAAACAATTAGTCTAAAACTAATTTGAATAAAGAAATAAATTTAGAATAGAAATATTCGGAGTACTTTTAGAAAAATTGTCTACACATAACTTTCTCAATATATATATATATATATATATATATATATATATATATCTTGGTGCGTACTTAAAACTTAAAAAAAATCATAACATAAAAATGTCCTACAAACTATCATTAAAAATATGCAAAACCTCAATTTTCACTTTATTTATTACTGCATTAAAAATATTTTGCATAAAATTGAAAACAATTTTAAAATAACAATTCAGTTTTTGATTTCTTGTTAAAAAATAAAACTTTTAATCTTTCACTTTTTACAAACAGGAGGGAAAATAAAATGAATATAATGTGAGTAATTTTTTTAAATGTATAGGAAGGACTTTATGAGGTATGCAAGTCTTGTTTATAGGTGTGTCCTACATATACAATTGCAATCCCATAAATGAAGATTAATCTGAAATCTCTGTATTCCTAATAGTACAAGCTAGTTGATTTTGTGTTGATTAAATCATTTATGATTGAACATTATTATAAAACTGTTGTAAATAATATAATACAAGTAATCGCAAAGAAACTCAAAGTCAGTCTCTTTTCTTCTCTGTAAAGCTACAGTCTTCTAAGACGTCCGCAAATTTTACACCAATCATCTGCTGCGCTGCCTTCTGATTGGTGGTTGTGTTCAAGCCGTCCAAAATCTTTAAATACATCAAGTTCTGTTCTTTTAATTTAATATATGTATAATTTCTTTCTTTGTGTAACTTACTTCATTAAATATTCTTTTTGCGATTCATAGACTCATTGGATTCGTTTAATGAATTTCAACAAAAACAATATAAAATTATAATTTTTACTTAAGAATCATTAACATGTACATTAATTTTTATTGCATCATATATCAAAGAAACTTTAAAGAGCAAAATATTTTATATAATTTATTTCAGAAGTTTTTTCCCAAAATATTTAAATTTTTTCCCTTAAACTAAAAAAACACAAACTTGTGCAATTTTTTAAAATAATTTTTTTAATTACTTGCTTTAAATATATATGAATATTCTTTACTGTGTTTTTACTATAAGTTTTTATGTGATTTTATTATCAAGCAAAAAATGTTATATTGTTAATTTTAGTGGTTGAGAGAAAAACTTACTGGTATATGTGTATTTGTATTTTTGAATTTTTATTTTTCCTTTCAATAACTTTTCTGAGACTTTAAATTAAAATATTGAAGATTTTGTCTTTAGTTTTGCATAAGAAAACAATGGTAATAATACACAAAAGAATGAAATAATTTCGTCATTTTAGAAGTTTAAACATAGGCGCAGTATTATTGTAAAATTATTCAAAATGCACATTTTAGCATATTTTTTTACATTTATAAGAAATAAAAATATTTTTATACGAAAATTTCTATACATATAATATTTATAGTAAATAAATTTTAAAAACATGTTTTGAATGAAATTTCTTTAATTTAAACCTATTATTCTACATTTTATACTAAAATATATTTTTCTACATTTCAGTATGAAGCATTCAGTGCTACAACAAATTTACATAATATTAAATTTTGATTTATTTTTTGATATTTTTTTATAATGATTTGATATAAAATTATCCTTTGAAACATACATAATGTATGTTAAGAATAATTCGAGGATATTTGTATGATTTTAAAAAGTCTACAGAAAATTTCTATTTAATGTATTATAAAGACATGTTAAAAGTATTAGAAGACCTATTACCTCAAGTATCAATCAGAGCACTTATACGCTTAGACGTCAACTGAAGCAGAGGTTGAGTGACTTGTAAAAATAAAGGTGCTCATATAGCAATTGGGATGTAATGACTAGCCAGGTTAGCCATTGACCAGAGGTTTTTAATTAATAACAGATCTGGATAATGTGCTAGTCATGATAGATGTCAGTATCAAAAAAGTTTCGTAAAATATCTCTCACATGTGACTGAGTGTTATCTTGTTGAATAATAGTGATCCATAAAATTTAAATAAACAGAAATGCAAGGAGTATTTTTCTAAATGACTTTAATGCGAATAAGATGCGATTGATAAATATATATGTAGTGTCAAATTCTTGTTTTACTCGAGGTGATGGGTCAATATGACAGTGTGGAAATCAATCTGGTAATATGCGTTTTCCACGATGTCAAAAACATTGATGTGACAATCTCGACCAAAAACATGATTTTATCATATTTCTGAATCCAGAATCATTGTTCATCACAATATGGAAGACGTTCCCGTCACTCATGTAGGGTAGCAGAAATGAAGAACACTGAGCTTACAGCCGATACTACTTCAAACGTCCTCCATTTGTTCCTGAAAACAATTGTTGTCTTGCTTGCATTATAATTTTTGGACTCAAGATTCCTTACATGATATTACAAACCATTGAAAGATCCATATGGGTAATATTTTTTTGGTTTTCAAAGCTATTATTTGTAGCGGCAAGCAGAGATACAGCACGACATTGTGTTTGTCTGTACTTAATCCATTCATTCTGTTTTCTTCTTTCAGCCATGGGTGTTGACTAACCCGAACAATATTATGATACCTATAGGTTTCAATTTGCCCTCAACAAGTTCAGAAAAATGCAGGTAATCATTTCAACTTTTGACAATTTTATCACAACAATCATTTCTCAGCAGGAACCACCTAAAAGTGAAATTCGTGTATGAAAAACCTTCTATAAAATTTATTTGCTTAGTTAAATTCTAGGGGTTGTTAAAGCTACCTTTTTAACACGATAACTTTAAAAATAAAATTATTTGCAAATCAAACCCTATTTCTGCTCTCGTACAAATCCTACATTTCATGTGTAAATTTTGTCGTGTTCTTCTTTAAGCAATATTCATTGATGACAGCATGTGTATTAAATAATTTATTAATTTATAGAATAGAAAGTAGAAAAACCAAGCTGCTCTTAATTACAACATAAATATAAATTCAATAGGAATCTTATAAAAATCATAAGCATATTTCCTTCAATAAATTCGTTTTAACAACACTATTTTTG
Organism: Latrodectus hesperus; assembly: GCA_037975125.1. Lineage (NCBI taxonomy): Eukaryota > Metazoa > Arthropoda > Arachnida > Araneae > Theridiidae > Latrodectus > Latrodectus hesperus. The sequence goes on from CM075862.1 coordinate 27,073,753, forward strand.
CAATAAACTATCACGTAATTTTAAAACATTGATAAATGATAACTTTGTCATCTAAATGAGTTATTTGCTTGGCTTTTTTTGATTTTTTTGCATGTATGTAACTATCTGTTCAGAAACATAAGTTAGAGATACTTCTCCCCCTAAGCTACTGGAGAAATAAATTCAATAAAGTTTTTTTCAAACTTATAGGCATCAATGAATGAAAATAAAATTATTCAAGAAGTTATATTAAAGTTTAAATTTATGAAAACTGACAGAAAAATAAATACTTAACATTTATTTTTTCTGAGTATTTAGCTTACTTTAACAACACCTTAAAATATTTTTGAAGCATTGAATAAATTCATCGTTCTGATATTCTAATATTTTAGTGTTGTTTATTTTTGCGGATAAATGCACTACCAAACTTTTGAATACTTTTAAAAAAATTAGTTTTGTACTCCTACTTTTAAGATATTTTTTTCATTTTCCTCCACACAACTCACAAATTATCGATACATTTTCAACCAGTAAACAAAAAGTTTATCCTTTACCAAAGTTCCTTTCATAATGTCGATAGTTGCGATAAATGAATGTGAGAAAAACAGATGGGGCCCTCGAAAATAAAGTCAATAAATTTTCATAAACTAAGCTTGAAACAGCTTAGACATAATGAAACGAATTGATTAATCCGAGGTTTTAAAGTACCAAATATACTACTCTAAGAAATGTGAAACTTGCCAAAAAAATTTATTGTTTAACACTTTAAACACATCGGCTCAATGAATTTCAGGTTTTAAAAAGTGGCTTTATAAGTAAGCAAAAGAAAAACCATACTCTTTATCCAACAGAATATATTAAATCGACTATATTTCACAATGTAATTTCAAAGATACATTTATTCAATGACAGAGCATTGCAAAATTATAGAAACTATTCCTCAGATAGATAAACTGATTTTACACTTGATAAGAATTTTATTAATTTGTATTTTAAATTACTTCTAAAATATTTTGAAAGATACGTATGCCCTTTTCATATCCAATATAATAAAATTACATTGAGCATTACAATAAAATAGCGAAGAAAAGTTTGTTCATTCCATCAACATAAAAACTATTAACCATCATCACTTTCATCAAGAATCTATGGCATATCTATCTGTGATGTTGTAAATATTTCTTAATTATTGTATATACTAAAAAGATTTTGAAATTTTGATTTGCAGATCTGAATCTTTAAGAAGAAAAATTGCATATTTCGCTCAACAGTTTCTAGGATAGTTCCTAGACAGAAAATTCATATATATCTATACGTATGAACAGTTTCAGAATTTTGCTCTCTCTGTCATAAATTAACTAATTCGTTACTGATTAATCTATAATTTATTAGAAATTTTCCGAAACATTTAACTTTTCTATAAGTTGTAATCGAGGATATCTAAAAAAATCACAACCATCTTATTGTGCACATAGTTAGAAGCATTGCAGTAATAATATTCTGTTTTTCTATAGTGGCAAAAAATTAGTATCCATTAACCCAAAGAATAGGTTGCAAATCTACCATTAAGCTACGATGAGAGTTAAAAAATGTTGTAAAAAGGAGCTGAAAATCATGCCATATCTATTTTTGCTATCCTCATATTATCACTGCTTTGCAATAATCAAAACAAAATTTTTCCTTCTAAAAAGATTGAATTATAATAAATAAAACTGTTGAATTGTCCATATACACACATTTAGATAAATAGATAGATACATGGATGGATGGAGGAGAGATGCTGAATTATTTTATCAAATAAGAAGGTTAACAGTACTCATTAATAGGAACAATAATTATTGCAGAACATTGGATCAGAATTTCTTCTAAGAGCCAGAAAAGAACAAAAATTACTACTATAGCCTGAACTTACGAAAGTGTTGGGAAAGGAATGGAAGACTCCCCAATGAGCACAGTAAAATTTTTGTTTAAAAAACTCACAAAAAAAGTTCGAAGTGGTGATAATGTCTGAAAGATTAAGACGGTGGGGTAGTATGCGTATTACTCCATCATCTTAATGTTTCAAACATTGTCATCATGTAATAAGGAAAAGTCAAAAGTGTGAGAGTTATTTTTTTCTTTTCAGGAACTCTATGTTTTTATAAGATATATTACAGAACCGACAAAAACTAAATATCTATATCTTCTCATTGGAAATTTGCTTGCGACAAAATCTTAAGACGTAAAATGTCTACATACTTGGGATACAAAATGACTTAAGAGACATTGATTTGCTTATGCTCCACATGCTCCAATTTTATTCTTTTCTCCCACTCAAAATGGAATGCGAGCCTAAGTCCGATGGTAAATATAACTTGCCTGTATAATTTGCTATTTCTCACCTCTTATTTTGTAAAAATAATTTAGACAAAAACAATTTGCACTATATGGTCAAACAATAATGATCATTACCATGGTTTGACACTAAAGTCATCCACATTGAATTCGGTCATGACTGACAATGGGAATGGTGTATGATTATTTTATGATAGGAAGGCCGAAACGAGTATTTTTAAAATCACGTGGTTCGTCAGCTATTCATGTGTGCAATTAATTATCTTTGTTAAGTGGATGAATAAAGGTGAAACAAGTAACAGAGAGGCATAACATATCACATTTTTTGGTGTTTATAATTAGGACAGTTACATACGATGTCGGAAGCTGCACCTCTAAGTAAAATAAAATCGGCGGTAGACATTGACATACAGTAATGACTTCAGTGCTTTGAAATCATTTTATATTAATCCATATTGTAGACGGTAATTACACAAGCCATTGCCTACGAGGATCCTAGTTTTAATAAACCAAACAGTCTATGACTTCCTGGGTCAATTATGATGTATAGACGAATAATATTACATCTGATCCTCAATTCACCGTCATTTATGCATTTAGCTTAAATATGTATCGTAAACAGCCGAAGAATGAAGTGGCAGGTAGGTTTTGAATAGTTCATTCTGAGCCTTTGAACCATCCCAGATAGCCCTACAGTCAAATTTTGGTTCATTAGTCTTTTCTATGATACACACGTCAACACAGGAATGATGCTTCATATTCTCCATGACAATTTAAACACGGCTCTCACTGGATCACATGTATATATATATATATATATATATATATATATATATATATATATATATATATATATATATATATATATATATATATATATATAAACCATTTAGCTAAAATCTGAGTACCTATTATTTCTTCAATATAAGTAATTAAATATACTGTCAAATATTTAAAATTACATCTTTTAATGGACTATAAAATGCAAGCACAAATGACTGTACAAACTAAATGGCACAAAAAAGGAAATGTCAATGATTTTTCAGCTGTCTACGGATTATATTATGAAACCATTTCAACATTTTTAAATTATGTAAATCAATTAAATGTCAATCAATTACAGCTGGTTTTGTTTTTTTTATTCTGTGTTCCTTTAGCATTATTCTTATTTTTTGCAGTAAGTGTTCATAATGTGTAATTAAAAGAAATATTTTATATAAAAAGAATTATTTTAAAACGAGTTACAAACCCAAGATTGAAATTATTACCTTAAGTTCAAAATTGTATTATTGCTAGTTAACTTTGGAATATTTCTATGTGAAATAATTAATTTTGTTATAAAATATATAAATAACATATCAAGTAATCATTCTTTAATTTTAAAAAATGTGAAAATATAATCGCTAAATACTATATCAATATCAGATCAAATAATATAGAATAGCTAAATTAACTAAGATTTTTTAAGAAAATACGTAATATATAATTAAATATCAAATTGCATTTAAATAAAAATTTTGTAAAGGAAAATGTTAAATTTTACAAGAGACTATATAAATATTTTAAGAAAATACAATTTACTTTTCTTTTATTAAAGAATTCAAATTATTACTGGTACCTAAAAATAGTCAGATATTTCCTAAAAATTATTATAATCATTACAAAACATTATTAAATAAAACACGTTCATAAATACAACGTATTTTTCAAACTATAAATAATAAAACTTATTTTTGTATCCTACATTTCGAAAATTAAATGCTATTAATGATTAGATAATTACTGAAGAAAGGAATTACACCAACTTTATTTTTTTCTGATTCAGTTTTCGCAAATTTGATGGTACCCAATAAACTGAGCGACATTATTATTAACTTCATTTCCTCCGTGTTAACTCCTTACTCATATATAAATAAACTGCAAAACTCTACCTTCAAATAATCATTTTCATTAGATATAGCCTCATTTCAAAACTATGATTAATATTATTACATAAGGAGTTTGGGAACGCTGGTATTATTCGAATGTCATACAAGTAATTGGCAATGAGCATTTGAGCTCTTGTTGTTTTTTTTTTCTCAGTATTGTTAAAGGGAAAATATTTCAGCTTATTTGTTTATGATTTTAGCAAATACATAATTATGAATATGGATGTAATTAAGTTATTTGTTGCATAGAATAGAATCACAAATTGTTTTTCGAATTACTACGTTCAGGGAGAACAAAATCAATATGACAGTTGCTTCAAGAAAATCTTATTTTGATACCCAACATTTTAAAATAATTTTTTTCGACTACAACATTTTAAAACAGTCTTTTTGGTAATCATTTAATTTCAGCTTCTGTATAATTTCAACATTTATTTTATAAATTATCTAATAAATACGGTAGTAAATTTCATAAATATGATAGAAAAAGGGAAATTATAATGAGTAATATAATTTACAGTTAAAGTCAGTAACTTATGATATATTTAGTAGCAGTTAGTGCAGTGAGTGATTATATATATATATATATATATATATATATATATATATATATATATATATATATATATATATATATATATATATATATATATATATATATATATATATATATATATATATATATATATATATATATATATATATATATATATATATATATATATATATATATATATATATATATATATATATATATATATATATATATATATATATATATATATATATATATATATATATATATATATATATATATATATATATATATATAAAGGATGTGCAAGAAATGTTTTTCTCTGCAAATTGATATTCAACATTTTGAATTTCTATTTTGGAAACTGAAGACATTTTTGATGATATTTTTGTTTAGTTTTGCTTACGAAGGAATTTATTCTTTGTCCCTTTTGTCATTTTTATCCAAACAAAAATGTATGTTCCATAACTAACCGCTGAAAAATATTTGGAAAGCATTATTTTGAGTATTTCAGCCAAATGGAAAATCTATCTGTGTATGGAATCGTTCTATACGCTGAAGCAAAAGTACGCACCTAAGGAACAAGGCATGCATTTGCATCAGAATGTTGGGAGCTTATCTGCATAGTATTTTTCGCCAACACGAGAAAAATAATGTTTTTAAAATAGTTTTTTTTATAAACACAACAGGGGCACATAGTGAATGAATTCCGGTATATATATTTTTAGGAGCATAACACTTGCTTTCTTCCAAAATAAACAAATCAGAATTTTTACAGACTTTCATCTTTCAGTACGGCCTTAAAATTTTTAGTTTTGAATTATTTTTATTTAAAATGTAAAAGTAAAATCACCATACAACTTGAATATATATACTAGTTTTACTTTAATGTGAAACTAGAGCATCTTATAATTTAATTCTAGATACTGATGAAATTTGATAAATTTTATTAGCCAATTTGATCAATTTTATTTATTATTAATATTATTGAATATATTGATCAAGAAGGGATATATATATATATATATATATATATATATATATATATATACATATATATATCCTTTCTTGATCAAAATGAATTTCATTTTTATGAGAAATACAATAAAATTGATCAAATTTCATCAGTATCTAGAATTATATAATGAAATGTTCTAGTTTCACATTAAAGTAAGATTTATTTTCATTCTGTTTACTGAGCAACTATAATTTTGTGCAAATAAATTGAAATGTATATGAATGAAAAGTATGCAAAATTGTAAGAATCTCAAACAGGTTTTGTGAATTACTCTAGATTTTTTTAGCAATGTATTTCATTTCACAAGATTAGCTAAGATTTCATAAGAACTTATGTATGTATATTTATATATATATATATATACATATATATATATATATATATATATATATATATATATATATATATATATATATATATATATATATATATATATATATATATATATATATATATATATATATATATATATATATATATATATATATATATATATATATATATATATATAAATATATATATATATATATATATATATATATATATATATATATATATATATATATATATATATATATATATATATATATATATATATATATATATATATATATATATATATATATATATATATATATATATATATATATATATATATATATATATATATATATATATATATATATATATATATATATATATATAGGATATATACAAGGCATATATATATATATATATATATATATATATATATACAGGGTGATTATAAAAAAACTTTGCCAACATCTGCACTTCTAGCGTCCATTCTATTTAACCGATCAAGATGATATTTCAAATATAGTTCTTTTGAGATATGCGCTCGAGATTCTGTGAATGGCAACACAGTGGCCCTCGCGGTTACAGTTATAGTGACATAGACATAGACATAGACATACGCAATGGAACACCTGGTCTGTACCTTAGGTTATCAGGTATAGCTCCATCACGTAATACATCTGGTGTAACAGAATTGTCACGAAATTTGATAACAAAATTGAATTTCAATAGGTCTCTAATATTTGAAATTAATTAATAATTTGACAGAAAAATAACATCAACAACAAAACATTTACAAAATTTTCACTATGGGCGATGACATGAGTTAAATATTGCTATAAAATTGTGAAGATAGATTATCCTAACACTCCAAGTAGCTCTGGTAAAGATACAAATTAATTATCGTTATGATGGTCATAGCAGACGATATAAGTAGTTTATAACACAAATATGCAAGCAATATAATTAAGTTTAAGTAGAAGAGTATAAAAAGAGCAAATAATTGGGACAGAGAGAGATTTTCAATAAGTACTAGTAACTCTCTCATGCTTTAACTGGGTCCTTTAATGTAACATTGCATTTTTCGCAATACCAAAGGACTACATTGTCTACATGCAGATAGTTAAGATTACATATGCATGAATGGTATCCTACTGAACATTTAACATTTGCTGTAGGTGATAACTGTAGAATATTTAAAGTATAACAGATTACAGTCTGCTGATTCAGTTAATATTTTGCAGCTGTTCAGTCTGTGCATTGTAGTTACCACGATTAAGAAAATTATTGAGCAAAATATAATTACAATACAATAAATAATAAAAAGGCTTAAAAATGAATAAAATATATAGCAAAATATTTTACAGACACTCTAACATTACTAGAAATAATAATGAACATATATTGCACTAAAATTCCTAAATAAAGTATTTCTGAAGACTCAAAGCAAACTTCAATATAAACCCCCAGTTTTATATATAGTGGTTAGATAGAGGGAAGTGTTATATCACATGACGTATCATATTATCACATGACGTATTATATCACATGACAAGATTGTATTAGAAAAAGAGCAAATATATACTAATAGTTAAGTTTAAATATGCATGAAAGGTATCCTGTTGAACATTTAACGTTTGCTGTAAGTGATAAACAGAAGAATATTTAAAGTATTACAGATTGCAATCTGCTGATTCAGTTAATATTTTGCAGCAGCTCAGTCTGTGCACTATAGTTAGTACGATTAAGAAAATTATTGAACAAAATATAATTACAATACAATGAATAATAAAAATGGCTTAAAAAAGTGAATAAAATACACAGCAAAATATTTTATAGACATTCTAACATTACTAGAAATAATAATGAACATATATTGCACTAAAATTGCTAAATAAGGTATTTCTGAAGACTCAAAGCAAACTTGAATATTAACCCCTAGTTTTATAAATAGTGGTTAGATAGATGAAATGACTTGACGTACCATATAAAAATTGTAATAGAAAATGCGCAAATATATACAATACATTGATAGTATATACATAAATAAAACATATACTAATTGTGAAATATTACAGTGCATTATTTTATCACATAAAAAACCTGCATTGTCTGTTCACAGTTTATAATGGTTTACAATGTTTAGGAAATATAATGCAAAATTAGACATTAAAATTACTAATTGATAAACTTTGCTAGGATATTTAATATTGCACATTACATTGTGCCGAGTCAATCAATATTTTTCAACACCTTAATCTGAATAATTATTATTATCAAAATAATAAAAATTAATTGCTAAACAAATACAATACCTATTAATATTTTATCACAAAAAGTGGAGAAATACCTTACAATAATTTTTACCCTTTACCAAATTGTTCTTATGATAAAATCCGTTGCTCAGTTATGGCATTATCCTTACAGAGTTCGGATCCTTTTTCATAGATAAAGGAGATTATGTTTTTTATCTTATGCAGAAGAGAAGGAGTTTTGCTAGCATAGCGGAGAAACGGAGTAAGTTCTTCCGAGTTTTTAGGCGCTTTTAGGTGCCATTGTTTTGTGAAATCACATTCAAACATGTAATGAACAATGGTCCCAACCTGACCGCATGAACAAGCACTATTTGGAGCCATGCCCCTTTTATTGAGATACTCCGGTGTTGGAGTATGTCCAGAAAGAAACTGTGCTTCTTTGTGGTCCTTGACAAGGAAATCAAGAGAGACAGAGGGTTTAAGGCTGTATGTCCATCTACCTTGTTCTGCCTCATTCCATTCTTGTTGCCAGGCCATTAGTAAATGGTTACGTAATTTAGAAATCAAGTATGATTTGGGCCATTTTAATTCAATTTTTGGCATGTTTGAGCATGCTTTGGCAGCTTGCTTTGCCAGTATGTCAGCTCTTTCATTACCAGTATGTCCAGCATGAGCCTTGATCCAGTGAAGACAAATTTGCCATCTGTTGCTAAATGTCCTGAGGCGATTCTGGATGTCCTGAATCAGTGGGCTTCTGTGATATGGATTATATATTCCCAAAAGAGCTGATTGGCTGTCTGACCAAATCACTGCCTTGTATAAATTATTGTCGGCTATATATTTTAATGCTTTATCAATCGCAACCAATTCTGCTTGGAAAACACTGTTAGCTTCTCTTAATTGTCCCTGCCAATAACCACTCTCCTGTCCATTTTCGAAAATGCAGAAAGCTGCTCCCACTTGGCCTTCTATTTTTGAACCATCGGTGAAAAAGTGTTGGTGAGTGCCTTGGCACTGTGTAGGATTCGAAGTGTGAACCATTATCCCTTCCATCTGTGTTGCTGGGTGGAATAATGCTTTGAAGGGAATTTCAAAGTCATCTGGGTTATAAATTGCATCCAGGAAAGTGATTTTTTCTTGATGTTGGAAAATGTTTGATTTAACAGCTTCTAGTTGAACCATTAAATGTAATGGAAAGACTCCTGCCAAGATGTTTAATGCTGCCGTAGAAGTCGTGCGGAAACATCTAGTGATACTTAAGGTGAAATGTCTCTGCAAACTAGATAGCTGTCTGACTTTTCTGCTTGTCATTGGTTCCGCCCAGACTGCTGATCCATAGCATATCATTCTTTCAATAATGGTTTTATACCAAATTTTAAGGATTCTGGCATTTACACCCCAGTTTCTATTCGTTGTTCGTCTTAGGCTGTTTACAATAGCTATAGTCTTTATCTTTTGTTGCCTGATGTGAGGAAGCCATGATAGTTTGCAATCAAGAATTACTCCTAAATATTTCATTTCCTTAACTTTTTTAATGCTTCTTCCACAAATTTCAATCTTCGGATATGATTTTAAGCATTTTTTGCCGCTGCCAAAAAAGATGGCTTGAGTTTTTTCATGGGCTATAATTAATTTATGTTCCTTACACAAATCTTCAAATTGTGCGAGTGCAATATTGGCTGTTAGCTTTAACTGCTCTTTTGTTTTTGCTGAAACAATGATCAGTGCATCATCGGCAAATGCTTGCAATGATGTGTTATTTGGCCATTTCTGGAGAAGGAAATCATTAAAGTATATGTTCCACAGCAATGGTCCCCCACAGGATCCCTGCGGACAACCCCTGTTATGGTGGTGTAGTACAAAACCTCCATCGTGTTTAATTAAACTCTTTCTATCGGTGAGAAAGTGTGCCCACATCTTAAATAAATTGTTGGGACAGTTAAGCTTGGCCATTTTATCTAGTACTCCTGGCCACCAGATTGAGTCAAAAGCGCCTTTGAGATCTAGGCTGATTACTACTGTGTAGTGTCCTCTGTTCTTATTTTCTTCGATCTTTTTTATCAGGTTTTTCAAAGCATGCTCTGTTGATTTATTAGCTCGAAATCCAAACTGTAATTCGCTCAGCTTCTTAGTATTTTCGAGATGGTAACTCGTTCTTTCTACCAGCAATTTTTCCAATACCTTACCTATTGCCGGCAGAAGACAGATAGGTCTGTAGGATCCAGGTTGATTTGGATTTTTCCCATTTTTTAGAAAAAATATGATTTGGCCTTTTTTATAAGTACTGGGAAAGCAGTGTAGTTCCAAGCACCTATTAAATAGTGTATTAAAGAGTGATGGTGCAGCATAGTGAATAGCCTTGACAAGAGCATTATCTATACCATCCGGTCCCGGAGCCTTTCCTGTTTTAAGTCTTCTAATGGCGTGAGTAACTTCTTGTTTTGTGAACCATTGGTCATTTGGAGTAGTATTTAATATTGGGGAATTTCGAATTTGTTTTTGGTGGGGTGTATCTTCTTCGGTGTTATCTTCAGGAAAACAAGAAGTTATTATTCTGTTTATAATATCCTCCGCTATGACTTGTCTTTTCCGCTGTGGACCTGTACCATTATCTGTTAAGAGAGTTGGCTTGAATGTTTTGCCCATAGCGAGCTTCTGTAGTGTGCCATATACTTCCTTGTTATTGGTGCAGAATTTGCGCCAACTACTTAACTTGGCTTCTTGGATTGAGCGCTTATAAATAGCCAGTTCTTTTTTATAAGCTTGAAGTGCTAATCCTCTTGCTGGTTCAGGGGTTGATTTCATGCGTCTTCGCAAAGCTTTGACTTTTTGACGCATCTGCCTTAATGTAGAAGTCCACCAGTTTATATTAGTTTTCGGCTTAGCAATTTTTATTTTTAATGTCTCATCACAGGCTTTAATAATATTGCTATTAATGTCTTCGACTATATATTCGAGTTCTTCTCTGTTTTTTGCATTCTGGATTTTTGGAATTTCCAAGAGAAGATAGGGTCTAATTCGATTTTGAAAAGCTTTCAATCTGCAGTTTGTTTTGTATCGTCGGTTTGTAATTACAGTAGTATCAGTCTTGATTGTAAAGGTAATGTAGAGGTGGTCAGAACAGGAAAGTTCATCTTCTACCTTCCAATCTTCAATTGATATAATGTTTGCTCCCGTGTACAATGTGAGATCTGGCCAACCTTTTCCTTGATTTGTCACAAATGTAGGTGGACATCCAAAGGTATTAGCAATAATTAAGTTGTTTGAGGCTATGAAATCCTCCATTTTTATACCTCTTCCATCATTGCTGGTGTAACCCCAAATAATATTATGACTGTTAAAATCTCCCATAATAACTGTGGGGAGATGCTTGTAGGTAGTCAAGAGGTTCTGGATGATGTTCAAGGTGTCTTCTAAGTCTTCTAGTGGTGATGCGTAAGCTGTAATGATGCATAGTTCTAAATCTTTAAAATTAAGAAGATTTGCAGCGACATCTCTTGTAGCATGAATGTTGATCCAATTCCAGTCATTGTTTGTACTAACAGTAGCTGCTCTAGGATAAAAATCAATGTTTGACGAATAATTAAAATTCCATGCTTGAGGGAAACCCGGAATATTACCTTTAACAGTATGCGGCTCTTGGATTCCTATTATATCTACATTATGTTGATCGATGAAAGTAGTAAGTTGAGATGTTGCCGCTTTAGCTTTTTGCAGATTTATTTGTGTAAATTTAATAATACCTGTTCCAGGGTTTTCCTTAAATGGAGTAGTTCCGAGTCTTGACTTTTGAGCTACAGATGATTGCTGTATATGCTTCATTTTCTTCGAAGTAAACTTCTGTATGTTAAGCATTGTGTGGAAAAGGCTGCATGGCTGGTTGAGAAATTTTCCCCTCGTTTATTAGATTCTCTGCAATTAATACAGCATAGCGTTTTAGTTTTGCAGGCTAGTTCACTGTGATGTTCTCCGCATTTTCCGCATATGCGAGAGGATCTACAGCTATTGGCTATGTGCCCAAAGTCGTGGCAATTATAGCATCTTCGTAGGATTTTATATTCACGAACTATTGTTTTCTGTAGCCCAAAGTAAAGTGTTTTTCTTTTGATCAGAGCGTGATAAAGATCTTTGTTAGCTTCCACAACAAAGTGCTGTAAGTTGTCTTTCTTGCGATGTGCTTTGATCTCCATAATTTTTATTTTATTTGGTATGTCTTCTATAGATATTTCTTCAGAAAGATGTTGAGCAATATTGCAATCATTTATTCTTTCAGGAACGTTGAGAAGTATCAGTTTTCTTGTGGCTATGGAAGGCTCCTCTGTCACAATCGAGTGTTTTGCTAACTGCTGCTTTAATGTTTCCTTTGATTCGACATTATGGCAAGATATTTTTGTTACGAATTTACCCCATGTTATTTTCTTTAGTTTAACATTGCAGTCTATCTTCTCCAGGTTGGATCTTAATTCTTTTGTTGTTTTTCCCTCTGCTGGCTTGACAATGAGGGAGACTTCTTTATCTTTTCGCAATCTTTCACTGAGGACTTGGCTGTAAGTGGGTCGCTCTTTCTCTGGAGTAATACTTAATGTTTTTTCGATGAGTAATTTTGTTTCTAGGCCTTGAGTTTTAATTTCTTCTAGGCTTGAGTTAATCTCTTCCAGTTTATCCTTAAAAGCTGTAGTATTTTCCTTATGCGTAGGGGAATTTATGACTTTTTGTGAAAAATATTGTTGTTTAATGGCATTAATTATTTTGTCTGCTTCTTTTCTAAGAGGTAGAGGTAGGTTGTATTTGGTACCTGATTTACTCCAGATAATCTTATTGAGTTTTTTGCAGAGATCATCCGCTTCATCCTCTGGACGCATAAGTACATCTTGATCAATAGAAGAAGCCGTAGATCTTACTTCATCATTATCCTCGTGATGCCCTACCTTATTGAGGAAGAAGTCGTTGACTTTTGTTAAATTGACAGTTCTACTTTGCGAGTTAATGTCATCATGTATAATTGAAGCTCCATTTTCTGCATCAGTTGAGCTCGTAGATGTATTTAGTTCTTCATAATTTACAACTTTGCTTCGAGTAGAATATTTTTCTCTAGAGGCCATGATGTTAAAATTATGCGGTAAGTGTCCAAAGTAACTGTTAATTTAGTCCTCCGTACACCCAGTAGTAGAATAACAATCAGTGGTCAATTACAACCAGTAATCCGTTGATGAGAATCCGTTGATGGAGGTCCTTTATAATTCGCAAATTAAAGTATTTAATTAGTCTAACGTGGTGCGCTCGTTGTCAGAGGTACCAGGAAGATGAATCTAAGCCTAGCGGCAGCTCTCCGCTCCTCGACCCGGTAGAAAGGAGACGATTTTGCGTAGGCTAGGTGAAGCCCCTCCGGTGGGGACCGGTTTTCGGACGGGACTTTGAAAATTTTTTGAAGTTCGTTACACGTGCAACACTTAAAAATCGTTAATTAATTCACTAATTAACCAATATTTTTGAAAAAAATATCCTTTTGGAGCTGAATTTGAGATCTATCAAATGATATAACTCTATAAACACAACTCCAAAGAAAACCGCATATTTCAATCATAGAGGAAGAGCAGCTTAAAAACACGTCCACTCTCTTCAGCCGACCGGAAACGCTTTTTCCAGTTATAGTGACAGAAACTCGAAATTTTCGAATGGCAACGTCTACTTTTTACCATCGCAAAATGTTCAGCACATACGAAAACCCTAAATAGCGTTGAAACGGCACCGATATGTCTAAAAACGGACGTATTCTGCAAACACAAAAAAGAGTTCTGAAAACCGGCCAATAAAACACGATCTGGGCGCACGCAATAAATTTGCATGTGACAGAGTCAAGAAACCAATCACAGAACGCCGGTCGCCAGATATTCAGCGTAGGAAACCTATAAAATACCAAGCGGGTATGCGAAGTCGTCATTCGGGAACTCGCACATGCCGACGATATGAGTCTTCCTAGGAAAGTTCGCGGTGAATTGATCAAACTCTATTACCAAAATGGGATGAACGCTGCGGAAGCCTTGCGTGTGTATCACCGCAATCATCGACAACGACGCGGCCCATGTACTCTGCAAGCTCTGCGTGATTTAGTGCGGAAATTCGAAGATACAGGCTGCACCTGTGACAAACAGCGCTCCAGACGGCCAACTGTTTCTGAGGACGTTGTCATGGAAGTGCACCATACAGTGACTGCAGGACACACAGAAACCGCAAGAGGCATAGCGCGCGTGTTGAATATTCCGAACTCAACGGTCCGCAAGCTCTTGCGCTCGGTACTTCACATGTTTCCCTATCGGTTCCAGCGCGTCCAGATGTTGGAGCCGGGTGACCCACAACAACGTCTGGACTTCGCAAATGCATTTTTGTTACGATATGATGCGGATAACGACTGGCCACTTCGCATACTATGGACGGACGAGGCGCATTTCACCTTAAATGGCAGCATTAACACAAAGAATTGTGTGCACTGGGGAGAGACGAATCCTCATGCTGTGGCGCCAGTACCATTATTTGACGCCAAAGTGACTGCGTGGTGCGGCATTACAGCTACATTTGTTCTGGGCCCGTTCTTCTTTGAGGAAACGACCCCGACTGGCCCTGCAACATGTTCTGTAACGGGCCCTCGGTATGCAGCCATGCTGAAAAATTATGTCTTACCGGAGTTGCGTCGGCTGAATGCACTCAATGACATTGTTTGGATGCAAGATGGCGCACCTCCACATATAGCGAGGTCAGTTAAAAGGCTCCTGGATCAGCATTTTGGTGATCGCATCATCTCACGCTATTATCCTTTTCCGTGGCCTGCGCGATCCCCAGATCTGACGCCTATGGATTTCTGGTTTTGGGGCTATCTCAAATCCAGAGTTTATCTGTGCAATCCTCAAACATTGTCGGACTTAAAGGATTCTATACGGCGTGAGATTGGAAACATCCCTCGTGCCATGTTGCGTGCAGCGACATTGTCCACCGTCTCCCGCATGCAATGCGTAATTGCCTGTGATGGCACTCATGTGGAAAATGTTTGAAATTAATAAAGATTTTTTTTCTCTATGTGTTCTCATCATTGAGCAGTGTCTTGTCTCTGTCGTATGCATTATTCCTCCGTGCGCCTTGAAGAACTGTTTGTATGTGTATAACACGTCGGTTTTCGGACATATCGGTACCGTTTCTACGCTATTTAGGGTTTTCGCATGTGCTGAACATTTTGCGATGGTAAAAAGTAGGCGTTTCCATTCGAAAATTTCGAGTTTCTGTCACTATAACTGTAACCGCGAGGGCCACTGTGTTGCCATTCACAGAATCTCGAGCGCATATCTCAAAAGAACTATATTTGAAGTATCATCTTGATCGGTTAAATAGAATGGACGCTAGAAGTGCAGATGTTGGCAAAGTTTTTTTATAATCACCCTGTATATATATATATATATATATATATATATATATATATATATATATATATATATATATATATATATATATATATATATATATATAATAACCATAGGGAAAATCAGTAGGGATTCCAATTTTCACATTACAAGCAGTGTATCTAAAACCGAACAAAAGGAGCTGAATTTGAGCCTAATCGCTGTTGAATAATAGAGAAGAGAAGTTGCGGTTTTATCTTCTGCAAGTAGATTTGTCAAGGGGAATACTTAAGAATTTTCCAGATATCTTTTCTTGCGATTCGTATGAATACGGTTCATTTTATATTAATCCTACTAGCTATATTTTAATCCTTCTTGAAAGCAACTTTCATGGTGTACATTAAGTACCTTTAAAAAATCTTAGGTTATTGTATTGTCCACTACATGGTTCCAAATATGTATAGAATTTTTTTAAGGGAAATATTCACATGCTTTGAATCCCAGTCAGTGTTGAATAAATGAAATAGGAAATTGAGAACCTGCTCCAAACACGTTTGTTGAAAAGAATACTTGATATTTTCCCGCACTCCTTTCCTTGCGATCCGTAAATACGGTTTGTTATGTATGATAAAATCTCCCGGAAGGCAATTTAAGTGGTGGACATGCCTTTAAAAATCCTTAGATTGTTAGATTATCCGCCACGTTGCATCAGATGTATATAGAATTAGCTATAATGAAACATATTTTTCTTTGAATTAATTTACAACAATTTGTTGAAATATATGAAATAGTCACCCTGAATTCTCCAACATTCGCTTAGAAGATATTTAAATTTATGCGCACTGAATGATTTCAAGCTTTGCAATCACAAGTGGGAGTAGATTTCTAACAATTTTACCCCAACAAATAATTACAGACTACTCAGTTAAAATTTTTGAAGTTGGTATAATTTTCAGCATTAAGGAACTTTCTTTTTCTTCAGGATGCTATTTTATGTTAATATGCAGGAAAAAGTTTACTTCACACTGTCTTTCTTCTTTACCCAAGTATAGATGAAAAATTTCTAAAACAAATATAAAAAAGCAAATGTTTTCATACGATATGAAAAAAATATCAGGAAAAGAAGAGAGGACTTTGAATAATAAAAATACATTAATATTTCATTATAATATCTTATAAAATAATCAGTGATATATCTTCTCATGAAAAACTATTAAATCTAGTCGTGAGTCATTTTGCATTTTAGATGTAAGAAACTAAAATTATGAAATCATTTTCACTATTTAACCTATGTGAATATTGGTTGCTAAAATGCCGTATTCTCTTTTATGAAAATATTCTAAAATATATACAAGAAGAATAAATCGCATTTGCTTTTGATTTATGCAAACATCAGTTAAAATAATTTAACTATATGAATAATTTATTCCAATTAAATAATTATAATTTTTAATTTTAATATTTATACAATTTAAAATATACATATTTGAGCTAAATATTGCAAACAAGTTAATGTTTAATTTTATTTAATATTCCGCATTTATTCTATTATTTTTTGTTTCAAAAGTTTTAATTTTCAACAGAAAAGTTAAAAAGTGGACATACCTGTAAATATGTACGAACATGCATGCTGATACACATTTATCTTTTTTAACTTTCAATATAAAAGTTAATTGTTTTTTCACAAAAATACACATTTTTATCTTGATATTTTAATGTTTGTTCATCAGAAGATATAAATTGTTTCATTTTTTCAAAATGGAGCTATTTTGTTGTTGAAAGATGGATTTAAATTTCCTCTAATTTTATTTTATAAAACTCTTATTTTTATAAAAAATGGATAGTTAATTTCGTAAAATAAAATTCATTAATTAAAAAATTAATTTAAAAAATTTAAATAATTATATTAGAATCTTTCAGATGTTCATAACAGTATCTTAATTCTTAAAAATTAAAAAAACTTATTATAATTGTTAATCCTTGCAAAAACATCATAAAAACATTTCAGAAATAACAAAATATTTTTCCAGGAATAAAAAGGATTTTATTTCATTTTTAAAAAGAAAAATAATTTTAATTTTTTACACTCTAGAACAATATATATACCTAAATTATTTACTTTTGTTCTTTCAGAATAAATTATTTGTTCGTAAAAAATTAAAATCATTTATCGACTTAAATAGTATACTTAAAATCATTAATCTACTTAAATAGTATTAATTATAATCTGACGTTTATCATGATAAGAAACTATCACAAATTGTAAATTTTAAATAGTTCCTTAATGAAAGGAAACCATATGTCATTTACAATTAAAAGAATGTAATTTGAGAATATTTCGCGTAAATTACGAAGATTCTTTGCAAGAATGGGAAGTCCGTACCATTTATGATCTCAATGTGAATATCATAGAAAGTTTGGAAGTCAAATTTGCTTATTAATTCCCTCATTAACTAAAAACAAGTACTAGTAATCATTCGATGGAATTCTTATTTAAATCAGTTTGAAGTGATCTCGTAACTGTAACTGCGACACATATATATTGTTTCATAATTTCATCTTCAGAAGTAATCTTCAATGTTAAAACAAATAAATATGGATTGTATTTTTCATTCGCTTTTTGGCTGCTGATCTGTTCAATTGTGCGTTTATTTCAATATATGGTTCAGCAGAAAGTGTATTACCTTTGAGCAAAAAATAACCGAAAATTTAAAATGAGCACATTATAAGGCAGCAATAAAAGACACTCAACGTAAAACAAATGGTCGTGTCATTACATACTGATTAATAAATGGCAACTTCTTTGAACTATTAACCTAGTCTTTTAATAGATTTACTTTCGACACTGCCTCGTTCACACGTATTTCTGAACAAATTCACAATCATATCAAACAAGTAATGCAAGTAAATAAGCTTTTAATTAGATTTTTACTTAATTAATTTAAAGCACTATGATAATCTCACTGTTGTTTATCGACTATTTTAATCATTTATACTAAACCAAATAATATACATGAAAGCGCTCCATTAAAACATGACACAATAAGAGGAAACCATCCAAGTAAAATTAACACTTTAACTTGGATTATAAAATTAAAGAAAATTACATGTTTTTTTGTTTGTTTCTATACTTATTAGCTCTGTTCTACTCACATTAATCTTATAAATACTTTAATTTTTAATGACTTATTGTGGAAAGTAAATAAATCAATAATGAAGCATGATTTTTAATTTTCTTATTCATTTCTAAGTTAAATTGAGAAAAAAATTGCTTTTACGATTACAAATTATTTATTTTTGAAGCTAATTTCCAAAGACAAAAATACAACTTTAAGTGCAATGGTATAAAATAGAAAAACGTTGCGAAGAAAATAGAATTTTGCCATTAGCAGAAGAAATGCTTACTGTTATTGTTTAGTGAGAAAATGGCAGATGTTACATGAACTAAGGTTATCATCCAGATTGTAAAAAGTATCAACAAAATATCTCGAAACCATTGGAAAAAAACTAAGAAACGAACAAACATTTTGCAACACAATAAGTAACGCTTTTCAATTCTTGGAATAAAATCTCTTAAAAAAGTAATTAGCATTTAGTTATGGTAGGTAAATAGTTGAAAACATTAAAAAGATTCCAAATGAATATAGAATTGGACAGTAAATCAAATTCTGGAAAAAAATTATTCCTTTGTAATATAAAATTATATTTCCTCAAAAAGTTTTAATTGAATTTCGGAAAGTTCATGCACTTTTATTAAATGGAATTCAAAATATTTTTATATTTACATTTAAGCGAGAAAAATCAGAGTATTTTAATAAAATTGAGATGATAGTTTTGAAATTAATAATTTTTCTATTATTCTTTTCTATAAATGTAATAAAAATATTTTTTCTTTGAGAATTCCCAACATTTCGACAATTTCCAGAACTTAATAGATTTTTGGAAAATTTGATGCAGTTTATTTTCGTTTTTACAAATTTATAATTTACAAACAGTCGCAATTTTATGAACAATTTGCTGGTCCCTAACAAGGTCCCATAGACGGAATGAAAATTTTAATTCCAAATTACAAACTAATTTTTTGAAAAATCTCTTTTTGAGAATTAGCTTTAATGCGTTTTTTGTTAGGGTTTACTTTTTTATTATATAATTTTTTTTCATTTTTTTATCTTGAGTTTGAGAAACTGTGATAGACGTTATAATTGGTGAATTTTTTAACTGTAGACAATTAATTTCAACATTAACTATCAATTAATGTAATGAATAAAAAATAATTTCGATTTTAAAATCAATATCATTTAAAATCAAAATTAACGAAAAATATTTCTTATAAATCCTGGTGTGGTTTATGAGACTACTTTCATACTTTGACTATCTCAGACTTTCAGTTATTAAAAGGTGCCTGCTTCAATTGTCTTTCACTCTGAATTTTTTCAGCAATCCGTGCAGAATTTTCCTACCTAATCTATCTTCCAACTTTGCATGCAATTGAGTGCAATCTATAGCTTCAAGTGAAAACATCTTTGGATACTTGTAAAAGGAATGTCTTGATATACTCTTAAAAAATTGACATTCTAGGCGTAATGTTCTTGAGAAAATATGTTTGGAATTATGTTCGTGGAAAAATGATATCTAAGACATTTTAACCGGCGTGCGTTATTACATTAACTTCTATAATTGATAGAAGACAATAAAAGTTATCTGAAGACTTGATTGAAGATAAATCATTCATACAAGAGATTTGACAAAGAAACCTACCGCAACAAAATTTCCCTTCAAGACGTTTTGAATCTACATTCAGATGTAATTACTTTGTAAAAATTATTAGATAATTAATTGATTGAAAACACAATAAATTCAAATGAAAAAGAACTTTAAGGTAACAAACATGAAAAAAACGGCTTAGAGCTGCGAAAGTCCGCAAAATATATATATTGGCCTCCAAAAGTTAAGGAACATCATGTTTTTCGAAGCTCACCATAAAATTTATTAGTACATATTAATGATAAAGACGGACTTAATTATTAATATTTTAATGTTTGGACATAATGTTTTTGTAAATTTATGCAAAAACACTTGTGATCACTTTGTTTGATCAAAAAGAATAGGTTCATATGAGTGGTTATGAGTGACAGTAAAATATAAAAACATCAGGTTTTTGTAATGACGCGTGATTTTTGTTGATTTTCAACTTTTATTAGCAGATTCATTTATAATTGTCAGTGAGGTCCCACAATGTCTTAACGAAGCCATTTGTTCGATTCGTTAATGTAGCGATTCGTTAAAGTCCGATTGATGGAAATAGGGATGTCACACGGGCCGATGCTGCTAGGCGCTTTGCTGTGTAGTCCACCGTCTCTTAAATCAATATCAAAAGGGATCTTTCATTGCCAGAAGACATGTTCCAAGCCTACCACGAGTTACAACGCCTGCAAAAAAACATTCTTAGAACTCTTTTGGCCTGAAGGAGAAGAAGCATATTTGTGTCGCAATTTGTTGCAGACCACTCTGTTGTCTCAGGGAGAAGAATATCCGTTTGTATAGCATGAAGACTTCTTCAATATGCAAGGTATTTTCTCCATGAAGACGTCTTCACCATGAAGGCAGTTTTCATGTGTATCTCCCTCGCAGGAAGACAGAGAAGGGCACGATTATCCAGGCAAGAAAACACGTTTCCTTCACCAGAAAGCGATGTACTTTTGTACTTTTTATAAATGGGTCCATATTCACACGGGAAAGCAATTCAGGAGGTGTGATGATCTAAATGGAATAAAGCAACAGATATCATTAATCTCACACTATTAAAAGACAGTTACGCCGTTGGTGGAATAAGTGTTTGAGTAGTGACATCTCTCGATTGTAACATTAATTTGCTTGTATTCTAAAGAATAACTGTGACTTTTTCTGAAATATCGGGAGGAGATTGTTGATCCATAGACCTGCTCTTATGCCGATGCAATTTGCAATGATTATTTCTGATGGCTGATAACCTCATCGAGCTGTCATTATTGAGGAATGTCTTAAGGATCTTGGTTTGGAATGAACGGAATGGCCAGTTTAATCATCAGACCTGAATCTCATAGAGCATCTCTAAGACTATCTTGATAGACAGTTTGCTGATTTAACTTCTCCATCAAAGCTTGTAAGAGAGCTTTGAAATAACTTTTTCCATGTCTTGTCTTCACTTCTCATTTTGGTAACCAATGCATTCAAGCTAAGTTTAGGCATATGCCTTTCTAAAACTCTTTTTTATTATGCTTCTATGACATTTTACCACTTAAATGTATGATCACTTAATAATGATATTATGTTTTGATGATACGTTAAAACTTTAATGAATGAAGTTTCTAATACACAATCCCCATAAGTCAAACAGAGTTTTATAAAATGTTACTAAACTACATCGCATTCGTATCCAAGATTTATTGCAGTTATTTAATGTGATTTGTAACAGCGTATTTTCCTTTTCTTGATAATATAAGCAAATTTTAACAAAAATTCAGTATATAAATCCCATATACGGAATATCAATCTCGTGAAAATTTAAGAGATTTGAGTAATTTTCATAATAATCCAAGTTTAAAACTCAATACATAAATTTTTGTAGAAATCTACAGTATAAGGATTTAATAAGAAGCCATGTTGGTGGTAATTACATGGTAATTATCTTGGACAAGTAATTATGTGTGAACCAAAAAGTATCAATAAAATATTTTCGTGTATCTTGTATATATTTCATATCCCCGTTACTAAAAATTTTATTTCAATGATTTCCATTTTTTAACTATTTCTCTTAACCAACAAATATAATAAAAGTGCATAAATTTACAATTAAAAGTGCTTCTTTTGTAAAAATTTTCTTCAAGGATCTTTCAATATTTAGTATGTAACGAGTTATTTCAAAACATTTGCTTTAAAAAAGTAATAGAATATATTATTAATACAATTAAAGAAAGGGACATTTTGGTATACTTCTAAAAAAAATTTAATATTTTCTTCTAAATTTGTCTTATTTCCAAATTGTTCTTCAAATGGATTTCAAGAAATTTATTCTCCCTGAAGATGGTACAAATTTGGATAAATATATTAAGGGTATTATTAAGGAAGAATAAATTTCAAGAACATTGTATACAATTTTTTCAAGATAAATTATAAATTTGAGGATTGATAAGCTATGAAGTAATTGATGAAACAAACTCAACTTTCTTCATACTGATGATTATCAAATAATTAGCTTACCACTAGATATTAAATGTACTGACAAAAATACTTTATATAGTCTATGTTCAATTCACACTTGATTTTTTTGTTCTCTATTCTACACACTAAACAATTGTAGTATTAAATATACCAATATACTCAAATTATTGGTTATTGTTTTAACAAGAAACTTTCTTACTCCCATATTTAAAAAGAACCCTCAGTGTTTCAGGAAAATGACAGATGGATCATGGCGTCTAAACAGCAAATTTTTAAAACAATCTACTGAAAAATTAGTGAAAAAACTGTATTGTGCTTCTTTATGGGCCCAACCTATGAACACCAGAAAAGGATAAATCCTCCTAAGCACATTCGTAAACATTTCACCTTAAATATAACTCTGTGGATCTTTAAAACAACATTTACAGTTGCTTTTGAGTCTCACAAGAGTACCTCCACTTCATATTCAGCCAGAAGAGAGAAATTACAATTAAAACCTATACCTTACAAGTAATGACTAATAATATTAATTGCATAACATGTATACAAATATAAATTCCTAACATCAAAAATGAAACAGGGATATACATAATTAATGTCAGGAACAATATTTAAAAAAGGACTCCAAATATTTGTATCTTTCTACAACCTACAATCATTACCCAGATGGCTAAAAAATAGATCACTGCGTAAGTGTAGAGCTTACTTTGTTGTATGAAAGAAAGGAAATATAGACCATTAACAAATCCAACTTCAACCGCAAAACTTAGTCTTCCAAGCAGAAGTTACACCAATTGAATCAGAGTTAAATTATGTTCAAAACCATAGTATAAATAACTTTACAATACGGATTGACTAAAACTCTGTAATACAAGCAAAATGTATCCCAGATCATACCACTTTTACAACACTGAAGAATTTTTGAATCACCACATCTGGAAATTGAACAGTAAGGGATAAAAGCACAAAATGAAATAAAAAGAAACAAATGAGTCAATATACTACCAAAAGATGCAGCTACAGAATCTCACGAACAAACAATTTACACACCATGGCCTAAGTTCCACCTAAATTCTATCCTCGTTGACAAAAATTCTGGAATGCACCTGAACAAGGACAATGGGCATGTTCCCCGTTACCAGACGTCTGCAACAATCAATGCTAAATGCTTTCCTAAATTACTTTATCCCCAGCCATGTACCGTTCACTACATACTATAATAAATTCGGAAAACATTACACATCTGTATAATCTTGGGAAACATCACAATATTATTCAACAGAATGTTCTATTTAAGTCAAATAGCTTATTAAATACATTATCAACCTACCCTTCAAGCAGAACCTGAAATTTTGTATCTCTCACAAAACATTAATGCATCGAATTACCACAACTCCAGAAAGTCAGATACCTTTGTTTATCTTCTTTTTCCATGTTCCATCTACCTCCAAGAAAATGCCCACGTTAAAATAATATTAAAACTCCATTAATAAAGATTCATAACTGAATTCAATAAAGCCTCTATAAAGATTTACATTTATTGCATCCCATCACTTAGAAACAAATGTAAGTCAGAGAGATTGCAGAATATACATGAGGAAAATGTGGTGAAAAAGCCACAAAAAATATGACATTGGTCCAAACAAGAAACTATCCTCAACCATTACAACTTTATGTTTCAACAGCCAGATGAAGTAGATAGGCATAAGCTTGTGACCGAAAAAGGAGACGCTTGGAATGTGTACTTAACAAATTCCAAGCGTCTCCTTTTTCGGCCAATTCTACTGTTAAAAATGGTTAACTATATTTGTTTTGAAACTCACAAGAGATTATTTGAATTATTTCAAAGATAAACAAGATCTTTGAATTATTTTAAAGATTTTCTTCAATCAGGAGCCTTTTGGTATGGAATACAGTGACTAACGCCACTAAATAAAGGGCAGAACGGTTCAACAGGATAATTCTAAATTTCATTTTCAGTTCGTAAAATTGTTGGAATTTCCAGAGAGATTAGATGATCATATATAAAAATGAGAACAATATCATTTCGATTTATAATTTGAATGATAGAATTTATACAATTGTTAGATGGTCACATGTAGAATCATGTAGGTTAATAATATTTTCTAGTTCATGAATTAATTAAACACCATATTTCATAACATTAAAAACATACAAATTGATTGAATTTTATCAAAAAATAAGGTAAAATGTGTTTATAAATAAAATAAATAATTCGCGAATTCAAAATTGCATTACTCTTTAGAATACGTCAATAACAAAAAAATTTCAACTGAAAAAAATAAAGAAAGAAAAGAAATCGTGAAATAAAATAATTTTCCAAGAGAAATTAGTGTCTGATTATATTAATTATATTTCATAACATATATGGTCTTTTTGAAAAATAAAATTTTTGCATAAATTTTAGAAACTGATCCACTGTTTAACTGACCATTAATTTTTAATAAAATATTATTTCTGGCTTTAATATATTAATCATTTAATTTCCTTTATTACAACTATATTTTTACACTTTGCTGATTATCATGTAATTTCGAAAAAAACGACTAATAAAAATTATCATCTTTTAACTCATCAATATTTCATTTCGTTATCAGAAATACAACATACAATGTCGTGATTTTACTTAAAGAGATATGATAAAAATATATTTTGTTTCCCAGCTTACATAAAAAAATGAAGTTTTATGGGCGATTAAATTGATGATCAATTAATTTTTGCAGTGTCAATATTTCATATAAGTAAAACTACAAATTCTTCTATAAATTAGTTTCGTTAAATAATTTTAAGAAAAAAATAATGAAATAATATTGATTATTTTAATATGCTTTAGATGCTTACCTTTCATATTTATAGGGATCATATATTTTATGTAAGAAATAAAACCAGAAGTAAGTCTTTAATTTATCGATTTAACAGTCATTGAAAAACAACTCTAAACTTTAATTATAAGGCACTTGCGATTTTAGCTACTTATTCATGATAAAGTATTCAAAGCAATGAATTAAAATCGATAATAGAAAGTGAGTGCATATGAACTGTTAGGAAAATTCTGAACAATAAGATTTTATTATAACCTGCATTTTGTATTGTAAAAGATAGCGAAACAATACAAACGAACGTAATTGCATATTCCTTAAATCAATTAAGGATGTAGTAATTATTATAATGTTTTGTAATGTAAGATAAATAATTTGATATAGTTTTCATCTAAAATGCAAATAGTTTTCACATAAATGCTTACAAGAAATCCATGTTTTCATCTTTAATTATCAAAACATACATTTTCTAATAATGCTATGAAATTTGGCCTTAGAATTATACAATAACTTACGAATATCTGTGTAACTAATATGTGGAAATATAATCACTTAAAATTGTGTTAAATTATTTAATTTTTTATTATTCCTAGAGTTTAAAGTTGATGTTAGACACTAGATTTATAGAATAAAGAATATTTTTAAATTTAGCAACCAGAATAAAAATCAGAAAGACCTATTCGACAGTCATCAAATTGCAAAGGAATAGATCGATGTATCCTGTGACAAAAAGAAAAATTCAATCTTGGTCAAATGACTATTCATTAAAACGTAAATTAAAATTAAATAAATGACTATTCATTAAAACGTAAAAACTGCATTTTTACAATAAATTAGTTAAATTTATTGTAAAAATGCGGAGTTCATTTAAAAACTGCATTTCACAATATCCGAGTAAAAAAGTAATGGCAAATATAATTGTGAATCTTTCTCTCTCATGCATTAATTTACGATAAAATGCCCTAATGCAATTTTGAAATGTCAAACTGTTAATAGTACGAAAATAACTGTTTAATCTTTATTCATTAAAACCACTGTATTTTACAATGATAGGAATTTTCTCTTTAGAGTTATACATTAACAGAAGAATACTTATGTCAAACTGTTCCAAGCTTCGAATACAAAGAAAGTAATTAGGTTGACATTAAGCGCTTGGTTTATGCTACCACAAAAGGTTTTTAAGGGTAAAAGTTAGAAGAAACTGTTAAAACAATACTAAAACAACCATTAAAATGGAAATAAATTGTGTATTTCTCATGTGAATATATATATATATCTTGTGGCAAAAAGAAAAAAACAGTATGTTTAATGTGTGTGGTTATCAGAATACTATAATTCATAATAGTATCATCTCGGGCTACAAGCTTGAAGTTTCAAATGGATCACATGCGCCTTCTAGAGATGTTAAATCATCTCCCGACAATTTGGTCTAGATGCAAAAACATTTCTCGATTACAGAAAGTTATTTAAATTCCAACGTCAAGAATGGTTCTGTTATTGTAATGATATAAGATCAGTAACAATGGTCAAGAACAATTTTATTATTCAATGAAGAATTATACTTCAGCTAAAACAAAGAATTTAACCATCATTCATCGTCCTTATCATATATCAGCCATTGTGAAGTGATGTGTGTGTGTTCATAGACCCTTCAGAAAGATTAAAATGACGTGAAAATTGTTATTTTTGTTTAATTTTCAAGCCATTTTAGTCCAGTATTCATTTCAGTCTGTTAAAGTGTAAGCAAATTTATGCTTGATACGCATATATAAACTCTATATAGGTAGTTAAAATAATCATTCTTTTTTTGGAGAAGCAATATTCCAAACAATATATTTTCTTAACAAATGTATATGACTTCATTATTATATATATATATATATATATATATATATATATATATATATATATATATATATATATATATATATATATATATATATATATATATATTATATATGAATGTAGGTATGTATATGTATATATATATAATACCATGATAAAATAATCAAAAATTTATCCACATGTAAGTTCTTCTAAATATGCTAAAAAAACTTTTAGAATTTTAATCATAATTTCTTAATTATTTTTGGACTATTTTTGTTCTTCCCTCTCATCTCATAAAATGAAGTTCTCGTTTTTTTGTTAGGAAAAAAATTAGTGCGAAGAAGAACTGCAGCTTGGAATGTCTGGAACGCCAATGTAAGTTTTCTGCGTGGATGATATTTCTTTCCATTTTTTTTTCGAATGTTTTTCTTATATCATCTCATAAGAAGATTAAATAATTTGATTATCTTTATTTTTTCATGAAGACCTTATTTGAATGCTTGAAGAACATGTGAGAGAGGAATTATAATTAATCTAAGGTGAAAAAAGACTGAAAATTAAAAGTAGATAACTATACGTATAAATATGGTAATGTTGCTTATATAAGCCAGATTTATGAATAATAAAAGAGATGTTTTTAATCAAGTTAATTTTGTAAGCTTCGGAAATATACGAACACATATTATTAATTATTGAATCGCATTGTTTTGCTTAGGGATTAAATTTAAAGTAGTTATTTTTCAAACTTTTCACAATTTTTATTAGATAATTTAAAATTAAAATTTGAGAAGAAACTTTTTCAAAAATTTATGTATACAATTTACTGTAAATTAATACAAATTTTATTAGTTTGCTGTAAACCATAGAATTAAATTATTTCAATAAAAAACAGATAAACTAACAATGCAGTTTCAACAAGTTGCAACTGTTCATCAGAAACTAGAAATTAGCATCTAGTATCGAGGCACAATTCCAGCAATCATTTATCCATTATTTTCTATTTTTGACATTTGCGAAAGATATGGAGGACATTGTGGTCAGATAAGTAGCCAAAAGTTTTTGGATCAAAGAAATCCGTACAATACATGTAAAATGTAATATCACAATGAAATATTTCGAATACAGTTTCGTAATGTTTGAATAAATGATAGATTACGGACTAGAACTCAACAGAAATGTATCAGCTTGTGTTCAGTGTGCCATTAATACAAACAACAGTTAGAAAGATGTGTATCCAATAGTTCTCGATACCATAGGTGATAGGATAGTAAAAACCATGTCGAATGATGGTTATTAATATTTTCTTCACAATGACGTCAAACATAAATAGAAATATCATGACATTAAAAAGCTCATGTGACTTTACGAAAACAAAAAAGTTTCAACAACTAATAAGACATTACTGCGTTGATGTTCGACTCAATCGTGTCACTAAAACCGTTTTGTTAAAAATTACGATGTAATTTGATGAAATATATTATGTGTCACAAAAATACTGAAATCTTTTATAATAAAAGCGCATAAATAAACTAGAATACAAAAACGCAATAATAAAAAATACTGAATATTATGAATAAATACATATAATTTTATTACTAATTTTTATAAATATGTAAAACTGAAATGAATATAGTAAATGCATAGTGACACATTACTAAAATGTGTTCCGTAAGTACATTTTTTAAATTTAAAGAAAATATTTTAATAAGCATTTTCAGTTAAAATAAACTAATCGCAGAAAATAATGGACACAACTGCTGTCATCTGTACTACTCATTTGCAAAATAAATTTTCTAATGCAATCATAAACGGGAGGATTGAAGAAATTCAGTAAATCGATAAATTATCTTATCTTGTAAGCATCACAATTCTTGGTATTTATGATTTACTTATATTTATATTTTAAATTAGGTATGCATGATTATGAACAGCAATGCCTGAAAATTATTAAAAGTAAAGCATATTTCTTTCAAAAGCATATATTAATTGTGTGAAATGGTTAAACTATTCATAGAAGTTTATATATAATATGTAGTTAAAATTACTCACACATTATACATATTTTATAACGTCTGCTTTCACTGTAAAAAAGTATTATTTTATTTACACCTATTTTCACCTAATATTATTTCTCTAAACACTGTAAAAAGTTTCAATGAAATTCATAGATAGAATAAAGACGTGTAATTATGGAATGAATTGTATTACAAATGATTCGAAAAATATCATACATCACTCAATAATTGACGAAAATTAAAATATTTGTTTGATTTCCTGTATCTGCCTTATATTAAGTTTAATAATTTTGAAAATAAATATTTTATTTAAACATCCTTATTTGGTTGATATTAACTAGTAAAAACAATATAAAAATATGTTTTTTTATCATAATGGAAATTTTTGAATATATACCTACGAAAATATCTTCATAAATAGCATTTTGTTCACAAAACCTCTCAGAATAGATATCCTTTACTTTAAAATAAGTGGTACGTTTAGTTACTCAGCATGTTTCTTTATACTTAGCCATGAGTTGCGTTCTATCAATTATGACTAAGTAGTCGGGTGACACTCTTCGTAATTAAAAGGAAAGGAAAAAGCAAAAGTCCCCTCAATTTTGTCTGCCAACTCAGAGATATAATTTCACCTGAAGAACATTGCCAAACCGTTTTCAGTGAATGAGATGGATATTTGGTGTAATTGGGATCCGAATTCACTAACTTACGACTGGTAGAACCACGTCCTAGGTATTTACGTTCTAGGCCCTTTGGTATTTAGACTAATCAAAATCAATGGAAAATGACTCCGAAAACCAATTTAGTTATAAAAATGGTCGTTAGGGCATTTTGTGGCGCTTTACATTGTATAAAATGTGAGCAATGAAAAACACTAACACATACAATCTGGCAGTTAAATTATTAATGATTATTTACTACATTAATTAATCCAGTGAGGAATTAGACCACATTCAATGTGAGCACCGTTCTCAAAAATAACACCGTGCATTCTATGCACAACGTCCTCAATAGCCGTGCGTAACATATCATGAGGAATATTCATCGCTGCTTTTGTTATGTTGGCCTTTAGAATAGACAAATTTGATACTCCACCAACATAAACACAGACTTCGGTAATGGCCAATGGAGCTCGTTTACTTCAGCAGAAATTATTTGTCGGAACTGTCTACTATACTTGCTTTAACAGCCCTTATTACTGGCACTGTCATCGTACAACATTTGCATTTTTCTTCGATACCCGTGTATTATGCTATTTTTCGTTATTGTAAGCCAAAGCAGCACCACACAATACCCTAGCGGTAACTTTTGGAACTAACACATCTTTTTACGGAATCCTTTTTCCCGTGCCTTGATTATTCTAAGTACCAAGTTTGGTGTCATTTCGCTATTAGATCGCGCTACAGGACGCTCCAAACACTGTCACTTCGCCCTGTATATATATATATATATATATATATATATATATATATATATATATATATATATATATATATATATATTCAAACTATGCGTAGCGCAACACGAAAATTTATAAATAAAAGGTACAAAAAAATTTGAATTCAGAATGCGTGTGAAAAATATTTCTGTAAATCTTTTCACATAGATTAGTTTAGATAAGAAAAAATATAACTGCAAAAATGTGTTTCATTTTAAGCTAAAAGATGTTATATAAACTCAGTTGATAAAATTAGTTTAATATGCGGTATTTCTAAAACTTCATATCGCACAATAAATCATCATAAATTTAAATCTTTCTTGTCCGTTAAATTTATAGTTATTTAAATCAAGAGGAAGTTCTTACTTCCTTTATATTTTTCTTCCAAGTTCTTACGTCCGTTTTTCTCAAAGAAGAGGATTCGCTGCACATATTTCAAACCCAGATTATAGAATATCCAGGAAATGTTCTCACGAGGATCAGGTGCATTATAAAGTCAAGTAAGGGTACAATCGATTCAGACTTACCACAAGCTTTGCCTATTTTTGAATCCTTCTTATATTCTTTCGGACATTTTTTTACTTACATTGCCACCTTAGAATTTTACGAAATAACTATATTTTCTGCAAGATTTTCTTTTAGCCTTCTGTAAATTCCAGAGGTCCTCTTTTCTTAGCAAAATTATTTTTCTTTATTTATCTTTTAAGGTTTAAAGTTTAAACTTTTCTAAAAAATTTATCAAAAATTCTCAATTTGTTTTATTTTCTGAGCTTATTTATTACCTTGTAAAAGTAAGCGATTTGGATCCAGGTTCGATCTCAGACACTGATCGATTATGAAGAGTGAATCCTTTATTTTTTTCATACTTATTTATCAGGATGGATGCTTAAGAGTTTTTCCAAATTTTCATTCAACTAACACGTGAATGCAGTTTATTATCTATAGCATTTCCAAATGTTAGTGTTCTGCTGAAGATGTTATCACCAAACATTTTCGTTCTTAAGCACTCCACAAACATATATATATATACATATATATATATATATATATATATATATATATATATATATATATATATATATATATATATATATATATATATATATATATTTATATATATATATAGTATCGAAATGTGTTGCTTCTGTTGACCATTGCAAAAAAACATATTTCACAACAGATTCAGCGTAAGGAAATTAACAATGAATCAAATATATTTTAAACTTTGATATTATTTTAATATGTATCTATGTCTGTTACTTTCAAATATATTATTTAGAATATATTTGAAACATATTGTTTCAGTTTTTGAGCTGGAAAAAACATATTTTCCCCAAATATATTTGTTTGTTATATATTTTAAAATTATTCAAATGTAATTATATTAATTTTTTGTCAAAGTTTGTATATTATTCAATAAAAAGATTTAATATGCATAATAACATTTCAATTCAAATCATTAATTTTAGCATAGATTGATAAAAGGAAATTATCACTATATTATCACTATTTTGGAGTAATACTTTTTTTGTTTCCAGAACTGTAATCCGGAAAAAAATTGCAGTTTTCATTTTCTTCAGCAATATCAATAAAATTTAATGCTCAAAAAAAGAATAAATGGCTAATATGGAACCTGTTATTTCAAATAATTTAAGCTGTAAGATTATCATGGCATCAGTAGATAATAATAATAATCATCTATCATATATATATATATATATATATATATATATATATATATATATATATATATATATATATATATATATATATATATATATATATATATATATATATATATATTCTTAAAAAAATCCAGTGGATTTCACTCAGAAGGAGTGAAATTTCCCTCTTTCATTTTCACTAAACTCAACCATCTTTAAGATAGAAATTCACTCTTTTGAAAGATGCGGGTAAACCACTCCTATTAAGAAGAGAAACAACAAATCTCTTAAAGGGGTAAATTGGGTATAAAAAAGAGTAAATTTCAATCTTTTATAGAAGTATTGCTGTTTTTTTATATTGACAATTTAGTGCAGAAATTAGGTTTTGAATTCTTTATTTTAATGATTTTTTTTGAAAATTACAATATAAAGATATATGATTTCTTTATTCAATAATATAACGGTACAATTGAATATGACATTTTAATTGACTTGGATAATTATAGTGGTTTTTATATTACATACATTATCAAGTAAATTGTTCAGCCATTTATTACATTATTTATATTGATTTAGTTTGATTTTTATAGTGTGAGTGTGACTCTCAAGAAAAAATCGTCAAACTACATATTTTTCAGTTTAGTTTACTATGGTTTCAGTTCAGTTTAGTTTACCATTAAGAATAAAATTAATTTTTACACACTTTATTAGTATAACAAACTGTACACAATTTAAAAAATACATTTTATATAAGTAAATATAATTTAGGTTCTTTCGAAAAAATAATTTATTTATAGTATAGCTAAATATTTATTTTTGAATATTGATAACATGCATTTCGGAAGTTACAGGAGGATAAAGACAAATATTTAGATTATTCTGTTGAACAAAGCTGACTTATATTTTTGCAAATGAATCTTGTTTTATGTGTGATATATTTTCCAAGTTTAAATTAAACTGAAAATAACTTCAATGGAACTAAGAATGAAATTAAAAATAAAATGCAAGATTATACAAAAAACATTTATTCAATTTTTAATACAGAAAAAAATTAAATCAAAATATGTAAACAGATATTCTTCTGTTTATGATGTTAAATTAATACTGGAGCTTGACAGTTTTATTGTCAGTTTAATAAAACAAAATAAGAATACTATTAAAATAAGAATAAAAAAGATATAATGCATTTAATGCTTGTATTTTGCAAAATTTAGATCTTGATCGATTATAGTAAGAATGTATTGTTTAAATTAAAGTCCCAACTGTACCATTTTTTAATTTATAAATCATATAGTCCATGAGATCATAAAATACAGTAAATTTAACATCGTACTTAACATTAAACACATGTTGACATTTATATAAAATATTGAGCGCTTTTTAATCTTAAATATCCGACATCAATAAATCCACTATCCATACATAAAAAGATTTCATATTAGGTCTTGCTTTTGACCACAGCAAAGCAAGAGTAGTTGACTACTTCTGAGCGCTGTTCTTCTTCTACAGATCTCTTCACCTAATTCAAAAAAAAAATCATAATAACTGAATTTTCTATAATATTTGTATTCTCATTATAGTGTCTATATAAACTTTAATACCTAAAACTTTCCTAAAAATAATACTTCAAAAAAATAAAGCCTTATTTATTAAAAAAAAAAAGCTGCAAGAAATCAGATATCTACGTAATTATATTCTATAGTGGAAATTTTATTCAGCCTAAAAAATACTATCATCCTGAATTCTCACATATTTATTCCATATTACAGGACAAGTTTTTGAACATACGATAATATTCTAGGAATATAGAATGCAGGATATTTACTGAGAAAAAACAGTCACACAGCCTCTGGATATCAAATTCCAAATCTATCTGTAATAAAGAGAATAATCATATATAGTAAATTATTAGAACTATTTATTGTAATTTAAAGCAAGTGTAATTTGTTAAAGAAATGGTATTATCATTAATTAATTAAAACGTAGTAACTTAAGTTAGTAAATTAATGATTATTTGTAGTTTTTGAAAGTTTTTATAAGAATGTGGCTTAAATGATAAATTATTGATATACAGTGGAACACATACAAAATAATTTTGGATTTTTTATTTGTTATGGAATAGATAAAGCACCTATCATAATTAAGAAATGAATTTTTTAAACTTTGAATAAAAATACATACATGCATACATAAATTTATTTTTAATGTTAAAGCATTTTGAATCAATCAGCTATTACTGAAAAACAGGCGAAACTAAATGAATATTTTTTTTACAAATTACAATAAAAAATTTGAAAATTATTCTTTTGTATCACATATACTAATATTCAAATACATTGCAATGAAAATGATTTTTAAAAATACAAGATAGAAAACTACAATATAATAAAAGACATAAGCAATACTGCTTATTTTGTAAAATATAGATTTTAATTACTTTCTTTTAGATCATGCGATCATTAAACAAATACCAAAATAACAATGAGATTTTTCTTCCAGTTTTATGTAAAAAAATTTTTCTCTGCAAAATTTCAACTAACTGTTTTTGGCATTAAAATAATTTAAAATATCTTATTCACAAGCAATAGAAAAACTTGGAAATGCATGAACATGTTTAATGTTCTATTAAAAAAGCTGATATACAAATTATGTAAGAAATTGTAAATTTTGGTGTGTTAAATCATTGTGGCATTGTTAGAAAATAATGCTGGTATAAAAGTTTAGTACTTTCATAAATATTTTAAAATTCATCCTTAAATATGCAGAAAATACAGGTTTTATAATACCAATGTTTCATTGAAAGCAGCCTCTTTTGGATACTTAGAGACATAAATTCTGTTATAGAATAAAACAATAGATGATCTATTTTTAATCACAAAATGCTATTTTGTTTTAAACATTTTCTTCATAAGTTCAAATATTTTTTTCTCGATGAATTTCATAAAGCATTTCAAACTGTAATCATTTTCTCTGAAAGAAAAAATACATACATATACACATATGTGTTTATTCAAAAATATCATACATGTAAAAACTAGTTTTGGTCAAGTGAGTTATAAATACTGGATATTTTTTAAGCAATTAAATTCAAATTAAAAATTTTGAAAATTTTAACTGAATAATAAATTTATTATAAAGAGATAATTAAAATTTGGTTTTAGCTGTAAAATCAAACTAAACTTTATTTCAAAACATTATTAAAATTTCTTAAGCTAGTAATATTAATTTTAATGAACAATAATAATTACCATTTAAAAACTCAAACACTTTAATAAGAGATTTTAACTGAAAATATTGATTGCAATTTTCATGTCATTTAATTAAGTAACCACATTCTTACATTAAACATAGAATACTACTTCAAACTTTTAAATACATTTAAAAGCAAAATGAAATTAATACTTGTAGTAATAACAATAGTTAACATTTTCTATGTCGCCATAAAACTTATTTTGATTACAATATACCAGATCAGCCCTTTCTTCCTTACATAGCATTTCAACATCTTCAAAACAGCATGTTTCAGATTTGCTTTTGCTAATTTTGTTTTGTATTTTTTTCTTCACTGATGACAATGCCAACCATAAAATACGAATATAAATTATATTTCCATCGACAAAAGTTTTAGTTGGAAATTATAAAATATTATACAAATTAATAATAGATTTTGATACATATAAAATTTATTTTTCGTCTTATCTTCGAATGCTTTTACATAGTAACAATCAAATCAAAAATTGTCATTAAAATTATAATAAATAAAATACATATTGTCAGTGAAATTTTAATAAATAAAAAGCATACTGTCATGTAATATTCTGTAGATTAATATTTGCTTTATATTGTATTAACATTTAAATAAAAAAGCTTCATATTTTATATATGAAAAAATTTATTCTCATTCATTGGTAAAATGCTGTATTTGATTTTAATCGCACTTTCAATTCAGTACAGTAAACTATATTAAATAATATTTTTATAATATACATTGGATATTTAAATCAACGAGAAAACTAATAGTCATATTCACGCAGTTTCGAAATTAAAAGAATTTAAATATGCATCCATTATAATTTACTTTTAATTTATAATAAATTAAATTTTGTGTGGCAGAATATAGTATTTGAAACAAAATTTCCAAACTTATTTTTATTATATGAAACATTATCAATTAAGCAGAAATTTCAAATATTATAAATATTACATGAATTTAAATTCAATAGAATTCATTCATTCACACTATCGAAGAGAAAAGTTTATATCATGATGAAAAATCACAAATATAAAGATTTGATTTAGTCATTCCATTAATTATAAGAAATAAAGACTTACGTAATGCTTCTATGCTCCTTCTAGTCCAATTATATATATTATTAATTCAAACTGATCGTCTTTACAAAATGAAGTTCTAAATTCCTTCATTTTTAGCAAAATTAAACCGAAAGCACAGAGCCACGTGATGATTGGTTTAAATCATCAAAGAGTCAAAAAAAGAGTGAAAAATTGTTTTGAATCGAGGATGGAGTGTTTGAAAGAGAACTTCTCTACCCAATTAAGTAGAAAAGGATTCATTTTGTATCTTTATGGAGTACAAAATATCCGTCGCTCATCGAGTGATGAAACACCACTCGATTTTTTTATGAATATATATATATATATATATATATATATATATGTATATATATATATATATATATATATATATATATATATATATATATATAATATATATATATATATGTATATAGTATTCTGTTTACCAACTTATCATAACTGAAACAGTTCGAGAGATGATTGTTTTCTAAAATAATAAAATCTGTCCTGTTAACTATGCATATATAGTTTTATTTGCAACTCTAATGAAACATATTAAAGAAATGTTTCTTCGAAATAAATTTCAGGAACTTTAGCTTCATTTCAGAAAGTGAGAGCATATGAAATTAAATTTTTTTTAAATTAAACTTAAAAAACAGTATTAACGCTTTGTGTTAGCATTAGAAAATAACTTTTTAAAGCACATTCATTCCACTTTTAACTAGTTGAATTTGTTTAAATGCTACAGAAAATATGTTGAAATTCTTTAGATTAAAGAACTCCTAGGTGTACAGTTTTAAAATAGAAACATTCTTTCTAGAAGTGGAATTCTTTCTAAATTTTCTCTTCCAGTTTTAAGTCTTTTTAAATCACTTTCTAGAATACGCCATGAATACTAAGAAGTATTCTACTTTCTACTACGAGAGAATAAAAATAACATAATATGTCAATATCAACGCTTTTTCGTAGATAAGCTTGTTTAGGTGGAAGTTTCTTTACAAAAGTACTTTTCTTTTGTATCATGAAAGAAATATTATACATAAAAAGAAAAGAAAGAATTTCAATTTTAGGTTATTTGTTGCGAATATTATACCTTTACAATACCATTATATTAATTTTTTGTAAAATATCCTTTATTTCTTATTATATAAATTTATATCATTGTTTTAAATTTTTCATCCCATTTTTTGAGGTAACACAACAATTAAACATTGAAAATAAATTTTTTTAAAAAAACATGTATGCAGAAAAATTCCACCAGGACCGTAATTTCGGAATTCAGGCAAATGGACAAATGATTACGAAAGCGGAACAAACAAAATCCAATGGCTGGTAAAAGTAAAAGCAATGTAAATCTTAATAGGCTTCAGATACTATGAATCTAATTATCGTGAATCATGAAAACTTTTAGTTTATTGATATTAGTTCTTCGCTGCATATAATCAATGAACTAATTTGAAGGACTTCTGAAATAATTGAAGTTATTTTCCCAAATTGTGCCAAATTTGTCTCATTGCAACAAGATTTACTTAGCTGACAGGCCATAGAAAAATTAAATCTTTCATAGAACTGTTACATGAGTCATAAAATGCGTGCTTGAATTGGTAAACTGGGACGAGATCGAAAGTAATTATTTATCTCTGCAAATAACTTCTAAAATTGTCTTGTTAAATGTTATAAAAACGTACAATTCAGTAGCAAATGCTTGATTGCTAACTAACTTCTTTAGCTTATCAGAAGCATGACGTTATTGTTTGAATAACTACAGAAATTGATTGATTGAATTTTAGATACTTTTGTGCTCTTGCAAATACAGATTATAAGAAAATGTACTATTTTTATCCTTAAAAAACAGCGACAGAAATACATAAATTTACATCAATATATAAAAAATAATAATACAAAGTGTATTTTAAAATTAATAACCAATTTAGGCATTTTTAACAACAGTTTATTTGTGTCATTTAAAGTATTTTTGGTACATTTAAAAAAAAGTTCTCAAGATATCAAATGTGAGTATATACATTATAAAAATAAATTATTAATTAAATTATTAATTTAATGTATTTTTCTTGAATTTAAAATCTGAGTTGATAGAAGATGAAAGCCTTTTCCGTTTTATCAGATTAAACTCTGATAAATAAGAAAGCTAAATATGAAAACATGTTTAAAAAATTTTCCCTACAAATACGATACTTTTCATTGTATTTGAAAAGTAAGCATACTCATTGTTTTTAATAAAGTTAGAAGTACAGTTTTTTCAAAAGCATGCTATTTAGTTAATTACATAAGTTAAACATTGCAATAGTTCTAAATTTAAATAACAAATTTAAATCAAATAGAGGAAAATGCAATTTTTTTTCAACAATTGTTTGTAGTACAGTTTTTTAAGATGAATCACATTTATTTTTAGAAACTATCCAGGAAGAATCTTGATTAAAGTTAAATTTAAATACTTTAAGAAAATTTGGTAAATAATAGCATTTCAAATGTTAAAATCGATACCAATCTCTTGCATGAAATCATCCGTGGCAGTATGACTTTCCACACACAATATTTATATATATCTCATTTCTTTTAAATGTCGTACACTGGTTTTTGCTTCAATATTGCTACTAATAATATTTGTCGAAATATTTGTTTATAAACTCTCTCTCTCTCTCTCTCTCTCAGTGGCACGACAGCCCATGTGTGCCAAGGCCTACAGCGCCCATCTCCGTTTTCCTGACCAAGAGGCCTTGGGGTGCGAAGCATATGTCCTGAATTGGTGGTCAGTCTAAAGCGAAACTGCCGGTGTTTAGTTCCAAAGCATGATTGATACTCAGATTATCGACCCACTGAAGGGATGAAAGGCTGAGTCAACCTTGCCCAGCCCGAGGATCGACCCTCGGACCTGTACCTTGGGATCGTGAAACGCTACCACTAAGCTACCGGGCTTCAATGTTTAAACTACCATCTTTAATTATAAGCCTTATCGAATATGAATTCTCCCTATATCCTCTCAAATCATGCTAGAATTATTCATATTATCACTTAAATTACATATTTTTGTCTTAGATAGAAAGGAATCTTCAAATGTGAAGAGAGCAATATTTGAATATCAGGTTTATGTAAGTAATTTCTATGTATCTGGTTTTGATATCGTTTAAAGGATTTAAATACCTTGACTCACATCTGATCGTTTACGAAGGTGATGATTTAATAGATGTACATTTAATGATTTCTGAGATAAAATATTGTTCATTTACCACTAAAAGACTTATTAAATTTTTAATATTTACACAGTTGATTAATTCAGCTTCGATTTCAATATATAAAATTTTAGAAAATATTTATCAACGCAACCATTTTATTTTGTCGTACATTTTACAATCCAGGTTAATTCTGATTAAATTTATATGCATTAAAAATTTACTAAAATACTTTTTTATCAGTGAAATATTATTAATGTTCAGAATGATTAAATGGATTAAATTTAATGATGACTATGTAGGATTTGGCGGAAAGATTTCTGATACTATTATTACTATACTAATTAAAGCGTTCAAATGAAGCAGAATGCACCAATAAATTTACTTCCGAATTTCTGATTAAAATTCCATTCATAGAGGGAATAATTCCTATGTTTAATTTATCCATGTGAATTATTATAGAAATGAAACGTAATACCAAGAATTCATGTGCATTCAAACTTACCAACAGCCTTTAATGTCATCAGATGTATTGATTGTTTTTTTAGTTATTGATCTAATATATTTGATGCAAAATATGTCTTATTGTCTTAATAAAAAAAAGTATTTTCCTTTAAATGCGCTTAAGTGATTTATAGAATAAATCTAATCAGTCAATTATTATTAAATAATCAGTTATGTGTATCATTGGATCCTTAAAATAAAGTTTCATAAGGATTTTAGACGAACCAAAATTGAATTAATTTATTTAATGAGTAAATTATACTTAAAATCTGAAAAATTTATTTGCTAAAACCTGATTTAATTGAGGATATTTAGTTTATATGATCAGTAATAGCTACAAAAATTCCTACTCAAAATGGAAATTGAACTCATGAACTACTGAATGGAAGACCATAGTGCTAGCCAGTTAGCTGACAGCTTGAATATTTTTAATGATAGCTTTGAAATATGAACCATTTTGATAATTTATAGAATAAATGAGCTACGTGTTTAAATTTAAATGAATAAAGTAAGTGAAAAGAAATGTTATAAATTTGGCATCAAAATAAAGACATTTACTCTTTTAACAATTCGTCGATAAATGTATTGCTAATTCTAAGCTGTCTGCAAATACCTCATAAAATAGTGTTCTTATAAGTCTAGATTTTAAGTATATAGTACAAAGAAAATTGTAAAAATTTTCAATTTTTTTTAACCTTTGTCAGGATATTAGGATCATTTAATAAATTAGTTTTTGATTTAAATAATCATTTAATAAAATTTGTTTTTTATTAACTAACTAATATTGAATATTAAAATTTGTAATTTCTTCCTACAAGGGTAAGAGATATACCAAGTGAGGCTTACAGCAATAGTTTCCCTTCATGTATGGAACCTGATTTAAATTAAAATACAGTATGTCAGGTTTCATTTACGTTTGCCACACTAATGTCACATTTTGTACACAACAGATAATTCAACGAAACGAAATACCAGAATAGCAAAGTTAAGCAACATTTTATAATTAATAAACATTGTAATTAATTAACTGAACCAAAGCTTTTTATTTGCTGAATTGCGTAAAAAAATACTCAAATTCTATAAAACAAATATGCCATAATGCCATATATATATATATATACAAAATTATGCAATGATATAATCCAGAATTTTAAAAAATTCCAAAATTGTTTAACTAGGTGATCCTTCTGGAAATTTATTTTATATATTTAAACATATTATTAAAATTAATGATACATACATAATGTATATCATTCGAGGAAAATTTATTTAATCTGTATGTATATCATTTTTTCTGGACAATCAATCTAGTTTCTAATATCAGAAGCAATCAAGAATTTTAAGTTATTTCTCACCATTTATTGAACAAAATGACTTAAAATATATTTTTGCATTTTATTACAGACGTCGGTGACAGGCCATTGAACGATTTTAATAATGCCAAAAAAAGTATTTAAAGAAGAATCTGAAAAATATTTTCTTCAGAGAAATTACTCTTACAATCTTTTTTTAAAAGGAAGCAAATATTATTTTGAACCAGCATAATAATTACTTTTTTTCATAAAAGAAAACATCTCCTGTTTGTGACAAGATTTTCTAAGTTTAAAAACATGTATCACTTTGTTACTCATGTAAGAATCAGGGTTTTTTCTCCCTCATTTTTCTCATGAAGCTATTTAATTACGTTCTCTTATACTGTAGCACAATGGCTATGTTAAATAGCGTTTTTTTTCACAGCTGTTTTACTCCCACAAACAATTTCAATCCCAGTGACATAATGAAACTGTATGCTACCATAAAAAACAATAAAACAATTGATGAACTTAATAGAATTGATTTTGAAATAAGTCAAAGATGGATATTACTATGTTATTTATCAGTATTTGTCTTCAACATCATTGCAATTTTATTACATTTATAACAACTTAGCACAACATAGTAATTAATATTTGTCTATGTTACGCTGAGTTTTTATGAAAGCAATAAAATTTAAATGACATTGTAAGAACTCGTTGTGTATTCTATTTTAAGTAATCAATCATCAATTTTCCATCACAAAAAATAATATGAGTTGATTTTCATAAAAGGAACTTGTTTTGATATTCAATATCAATTCTTCAATTAAAACAAATACTTTTTGCTTTAGAAATTCAAAATT
This sequence comes from Latrodectus hesperus, assembly GCA_037975125.1. NCBI lineage: Eukaryota > Metazoa > Arthropoda > Arachnida > Araneae > Theridiidae > Latrodectus > Latrodectus hesperus. Next base: position 27,116,656 of record CM075862.1, read on the forward strand.
GCCAGCACTATAGATAACACGTTTACCTCAAATCTTTATTATCTCTCCAGTTTTGTTTATTTTTTAAGCTCTATAATTACTTTTTGATACAAGGATTGATTCAATCCTGCGCTACATTTTAAATTGTTCTCTAAGCACCAACACACATCCAATTCAGAATTGAGATTCTAACACATGAAAATAGGAATCGATAAGAAGAGAAATAATCGTTTAGCTACCAACATGGTTAACATTTATCACAATACAATAAAATTCCATTATTAAACATTTTATCTAATAACAAAAGTAATAATTTACATTTTGCATTTATTCCGTGAATAATTATTTCCTTAAGCAAAAAAATTTTTTCAAAACTTTAATACATAGTTTATTTAATACCTTTTAAATGTTTTTGCATTTATACTTACGGCAAATTTTGTAATCAAAATAAAGTTTTGTATGTATCTATTTCGAGGAATAAAATACAGAAAATTGATTATTATAAGATGTTATCATTTTATAATACATCATATTTTCTTTTAGCGGAAATAATAAAAAGGAATTATTTTGAACATGTTACTTCATTTTTAATTAATATTTTACGATAAAAATATAAATATTTTTAATTTATACCAGGATTATAAATACCGGTATCAACAAAATCTTATCAAGAACATTAATATAGCAGCCAAGCGTGAAAGGTGAATTAATATTGCTCATAAAATTTTAATTCAAAGTCTATAAAATTTACATCTTAATATTTCTCACGTGTAAAATTACGTAGTTCATTTGCATTTGAATTTAAGTTTTCATTAAGATTTAAATAAAACACTTTTTTCTGAATGAATTTTTCAGAGGGATATTTTCTAGCACTAATTGCTCATTTGATTTCTCGCTTACTACTGAAATCATTGTTTCATTAAAATATAAAAGCACCAAAACGTTTTATATTCTTTATAAGTATAATAATATTCAAACTAAATTTTAATTAAATTACTAAATAAAAGTTAAAAAAAATATCTCTTAAAAATGTTCATAAATAATTGAGTAAAATTATGCTTGAGTACATACTTGATACCAATATCGGTGTAATGTTGATTAAATCTGCATGTTATGTTGTCAAACGACTTTATAATCTTAATATTCCTTTCAAATTTTAGATCATAGTTTTGCAATAGAATCACATTCACAAAATAGTTCCCAGTCGGTATGATCTCCCAAGTGACTTATCTTCGAAGTATTTCTCAAAATGACGTTTTCATAAATCTCATAATTCACTTCATATTCACTCAGAAATTCCTCCTGTCTCGAGTCACCATATATATTTAGAATAATTATTTCACGGTGAATGGCAACGGAGGATTCTATTTGTTAATACAGCATGAGATGAATTTCAACTAAGATGTTTAAGCTCATAACATTCGAAATTAAAATTCCACGTAAGATCTGTTATTTGATTCAAAGGGGATTATTACAATTCAACGATTTCATTTAACATTTCAGCGTTTGTTTCATGAAAATATAACATCATGCTGCAGAAGTATTTCTGTATCAGAAAAGATATAATTATTCGCTTCAATTTGGCGTTCATATCTAATATTTGAAAATTATATACATAGATGAATTACATTTCACATATTTTATTATTGCATGATCTAAACTTAATAACTGATATAAGAATTTTACTTAAAGAAATATTTAAAATTCATTAATTTTAATATATCTGAATACATAAATCTTAGAGAATTTTTTATCTAAAATAACTACTGGTATTTATTCTTTTAGTCATAAATTTCTTAATCCTCATACGTTAATAATATCAGTGAAAAAATAATAAAGATAACTGTATGAAAACTAGTACTTATATTACTATTTTTGCCTTCAATTGACATAATAGAAAATAAATAAATTAGAAAAAAATGTTTCCCTTAGTATCTGAAAACGATTTGTAAACTTAGATATAAATAATTTTGTAAGTAAACATTATTGTATTAGCTAATCATTTTTTGTAATAGTCATTATTATATAAATAAAATGTATCTGTACAACAATTCCTCTTAGAAAATTCCTAAAACAACTACATAGAAATCGTTATTATAAGCAAAATTCTCATTTCTTTTTAAATTTCTACGAAACACTTTGAGTTTTCCTGATAATTTATTGTTATTTCATACTTCAAACATGCTTCAAAGATACACAACACATTTTTAAAAAGAGTTGCTATTTTTCATTTTGAGAAAAAAAATTTAATTATAAAAATGTGTAAACTAGAATATGAAACTGAAGAAAGAAAAATAATTTTAAGGATTTGAAATAGATCAATTTGCTGAGTGTACTAAATTGTTTCAGATTTTTAACTATGCTAACGCATGCTACTTATTCCAAACAATTAAAGTCAGCGTGAATTAGTTAAATCAGCCAAATAATTTTTCCCACCATTAAATAATTACGAGGTAGAACATAAAAATCGAAACTATTTGCTGATGCAAAGAAATAGTCAGTATTATTAATGTGTTTCTATTGATTAATTATAAATTATTAATTAATAAAAAAGATCGTTAAATTTATTGATATAAATTATAATTTCATTGCATCAGTAATTTTGGTAATGATTTTAAATCATAAATATGTGCATATACTGACATATAATGTGTCAATCTTAAATCTAATCAGAACTACGTAACTCAAAAAAAGTTCTTAAATTCAGTACTGAAAGGTACGCATATGTACGAGAAAAAACTTCTGAAGAAGAAATATATAAATTTGGAATTAACGTGTAAAGTACAAATTAGACCAGAATTTCTAATTTAAAAAAGTCAAAGTATTTCTAATGAATCATTTTTATAGACAAAATGGTGTTAAATGAGTATTTCTCCCAGTAGTGCTATGGATATTGGCAAACTATAATAATCATGAATTTGTTTCATAATATACTTTTGATACATTTAATGTCCCAGACACTTCGTTACCAGATGTAAGCCCTATAAAGAATTTATATTTAGTTGAAAAATTATAGTTAATCGGCAATAAATAATTATTTAAATTAAAAATAAACATTCGAATACAAGTAAACAAATTATGTTTGAAATTTAAAGAGCAAAAATGTAAATTTAATTATGCCTCAACTTATAGCAGTTTCTTGCAATAAAATAAATAACGCAAAATATTTTTTTTAAGTTTTGCTTTATTTTTGTAGGGAACTGAATATTTTTCCATGATTTGTGATTGAACGCTTTCGTTTTTTATTTTTCAGAACCTTCTTGTAAAACCTAGAATGAGGACATAAAATATATTTTTGTTTTGCGTTAATTCTTTAATACACCTGAGGTTCGAAATTCTTTAAAATCAGTAAATATGTATATATTTTCCACTCACATAAATATGCTTACCAAAAGACCATTTTCAAACAATTTTAAAAATAAATTTTCTTAAAAAATGTAAAAAATGAAATTATTAATTGTAAATTCGATAGATGTCATTTATAAACTTGAATTCAAAAAAATAATACAAGGATGTACTTTTATATGGTCTGTAACATTAGCATATTCGCAATGAAATATCTATCACTTAAGTCATTTTTATAGTTAATGCTTTTGAAAGATATTTAAAAATTATATAGGCAAACACTCACCTATTTTCCCTCAAAATAAAATTTCTCGTTGATTAAGTGATAGAAGCAAACAAATCCCTTAAATTTATTTTCTAAAAGTACCGGAAAAGCAGCAATTGTAAAATATTAAAATTAGAAATAAAATGTGAATATTTTTCAATTATTTTACATTTAATTTAATTTTTCTTTCCTCTGTCACATGGAACATATTTAACCAGGTTCACATGTGAGGATGCTCCCAATAATTCACTATCAGGAAAGCAAAGAAACCAGTGAACGTTTGAACAAAAATTAAGAGTGTTATCTAATAAGTTGTTAGTACGGCTACTTAATTTAGTTTTTACAGGATAATTATAAATTATTTTTTATTTTTTCTGTCTTGTAAAGATATGCCTATAATACAGTGGTTTTAAATATTACACGCGATACTTTAACATTATATTTTTAATGTAATATTTTTAATATAACATGATCTAATGTTTATGAATATTTTTCAAGTTTATAAATATAAATCTACTTTTCTTTTGTGAATGCATATACAATTGCGTAAGAAAATGTACAATACATAAATACATTTAGTATTTAAAAACAACAAAGTAATTTAAAAAAGAACGAGTATAGTAGAAATACAGCTCAAAAAAATTTATATTGAATATCATAAACCTATCAAAAATAATTACTGTAATGCAATATATTCTTCCTTATTAAAATGTATTTTATTCTATAAAAGGAAATGTTTATAACTTAACGTAGCTTCCATGCATGTTATATATTCTTCCATATATTCAAAAGTAATAAGCTATCATTCTAAAATGAAAGTAGGTGATTATACATAATTCTCTATCTCTCCGCACACATACACTCAATAATTGCCATTATCAGGAAATATATTTCTTTAAAAATATAAAGCTATAATAATGTGTATCATTTACGATCTCTTTCCGGTTCCTAAGAAATCATTCAAATAATCATTATAAATTGTAAAACGTGTTTTTTATGCATTTTTTTTTTACTGGTGCGACATAAATAAGAAATTCTTCTGAGTGTCTTCCAATTTTATTAAAATACAAATAAATCCTGTTGTTTCAAACTAATTTACACATTTACGTTACAAATAGTATTATATTCGTTATTGTATTACAATAATAAAAATAGGATAAAATAGAAACATCACCTTTATTTGTTAGAGCGTCACAGAGTAATATCCATTGAAAAAAAATTCCTAGTATGATATTTTTAATGATTTCTTTTAAATTAAAAAGAAATGATTTTCCACCAGTTTTCAAGAATGTAAATTCAGAGTAATGTACTCAGATACTATATTTTTTAAAGAAATATTCAACTTATTTAACATGGTTTTAGAATATTGGATCAGAAATAACTGATAAAACAATTAATTCACATTCAATCAAGAAAAAAAATCAGATTGATTTAGTAGCTCTCTAGTTCACAGGTTCGATTCCAATTCATATGTATTTTTTTCTGTGAATCTACAACCACTTTAAATATTGTTTATCGGTAGAATACTGATTCTTTTTGAGGTATGAATTGTATAAAGGTAAGTAAATTTGTTTTCGGAAAAATATATCTATCCCTTTCTTTTCTTCTTGTGTATTGAAGATTTAAGGTATTGGCTAACTCAAAGCAGTTTGTTATTACTTCATTTAAGTTAAGAAAGCTTTTCATGTGGTATAAATTTAGTTATTCAAACTCATAAGAATCATTCTATGAACACCATCTTCAACTTGCTTTCTCGAAGGTAACAATATGTAAGAATGTAACAATGCCTTATTTGTAGTAGCTTATCACATGAAAAAGATGAAACTTAGTAACTTAGTTTTCTGATATTAAGCTTATTAATGTAAATTTAAGTTACAACTTTAGTCGTTTTAAATAATGATTCATTCACTTTGATCTTTTAAAGAAGGACTGCTTTCTCTTCCGGTTGGTCCCTTCTCCGACAACTTGTTTCACGAGAACTAATTTGACTGGAAACTTCAGTTTAAGCTACATTCCAAGTAGCAACAAACATCCACATCTAAGATGGAATCATATGCATTATGTTTTAAGTTGAAAGCCATTTAACTACCAATTTGAATCAGACGAGAAAAGAAAAATTAAAATAGGTTTGCTTATTAAAGAAAAAACTATTTGGAAATACTGCATGTGATCAAAAAGTTAAATAAATAAAAATGAAGCTTAACAAGATAAAAAAATTTATAAAGCAAATTCTCAGTAGAATAAAAAAACACTGTGCAATATAACTTATTAAAATTAATTTTAAGAAAAATACTTCTTGTATACATCTTTTCATGTCGCATGCATTTTTAATAGTTTGACGGTTTAAATAGGGGAACATGATATGCTAATATTAGTAAATTATACAACTGTTAATGCATACAGTTGTTAATAAATTTGAAATCTTTATGATTTTCGATTAAATGCTTGTTATGTTGTTTTGTTGTTGTTGTTTCTAATCTCACAGATGGTGTAGCTAAGCTAAACCACCTCCATAAAACCAAAAACCATTAAAAAGTCTAAAAATAAAATACGATTCTCCAAAACCTCGTTCACAGTAAAATTCAGACAGTCAAGATTATGTCTCGGGGAGGCCTGATCAGCCTTGCACCAGTGACACTCCAGAAAGACTTTCTGGCCCTGCTACATGTGGTTTACAAATGTCGTGGTTTACATGCCGTTAGTAACATGTAAGAGAATAATTCACGATGAATGAATTAAGATGGAAAAAAATATTATCAAACGATTTAAGAACGGACAATTGTTGACATCTGTTCAGCAAAAATCTCCATTTTGAAGACAGCAAATTTTATTGGATTCTCTAAAGATGTTATATCAAAGTCTTAGAAAAGTTGGAACCAGAACATACAATCCTTGTCTGGAAAACGTAACTGCAATTCGATCAGTTTTCCAAAACTCAGTCTCTTGAATGATACGAGAACAGGAGCTTTATTGGGCTTCAAATGATTAAAATTATCAATCATAGCTCTTTTCTGTAGATTTCAGATTGAACCATGAGCAGAGAAATATAAAAGATAGGAATTCATTGTACATTCCTATCTTTGGGATAGGAATTCACAGTGCATTGGTTGCCAGTGAGAAAATGACTCGTGTTTGGTCGAATGCAAAACTTCGTTTGAGGTGGTGGGAGGGAAAAAGACTGGACATCTGAGGGTTGGAAATGTGAAATGAATTCGGATGAAACACGCTAAACTTTACTTTGCACTGATGGAAGCCGTTGACTGTAACGATAACCTCTCGGAGCCATGAATTCATCTTCCCTTATTCGTACAGTGCAAGTGTCTGGTGGAAACATCAATGATGAAGTGGCATATTCCTCTGGCATAGAATTGGTGGCCTGTAGTTTATCCAGGGTCAACAAATAAACATGAGATACGTAAATGTACTGATAGAACAAGGGTATTCTGCAATGATGCATTTTTCTTTGATAGCAAAGGATATTTCATGTACAATAAAGTGATTATATATCTCTCTAGAAGTGTACATTATTGGTATGTTGATTATCAGTCTAACATTTATTGCCTTTCCTACCCACCACAAAGGTTATAAATAATATTTGAAATAACTCTTAACCATTTAACGAACACGTGTATGTACGCGTGATTTAGAAGCAATTTAATAAATTTTGGAATTATTAATTTATTTCAATTTATTTCCCAAATAATTGCAGTTAAATAGGAATCGATGCAATATACAATGATTTTAAAAATATACATTTTATTTATTTTTTAATTTTGATTACCAAAATTGTACAAAATATAGCTATTATAATTTATTTTGAAATTATGAAAATAAATAAACAAGCAATTAGAGTTAAAAAAATCATAATTTCTTTTCAGTTTAATATAATCCGTTTTATGTACATTAATCTGTACCAATTAGAATAAATTTGCTGATAAGGTGTAAACAAAAATTCAAGAATTATATTAGAACTGTTAACTTAAATTTAAATAATATAAATTTTTTATGTTCTGTGCATTTATTGTACTATTATATAAAAAATTTAAGTGATTAGGCTAAGTTAGCAATTTGTTTATCGCACTTAGAGTATTACAAATAGATCTCAATTGCAATACTATATACTGATGTGTGTGTGGTGTGTAAGAAAATCTATTTTTATTGCTTGAAAATTAATGTTTCACACATGGATAATTCAGCCGAAACCTTCAGTTTAAATTGGATTACAAACCATTAAATATTTCGAAGCCCGAGAAGGAAATCAAATGCATAAATGGTCAACATGGAAACGCTCAATATTCTTCTTACAAGATATGCATAACAGTTTGTAAGTAATCTTTACTTTGTGTTTAATATTTTTAGCCATTAGTTTTGTAAGAAAATTTTCAAACAGCAAGAGTTTATTTTTAAAACGTTTATTTTCAGTATCACTAACTAGATTAGTACATGCGATAAAACAAGAAATTTTTTTTAGTAAATAGTTTAAATATATTAAAAGAATAATGTATAAATTAAATAGCAAAACTAAAATTTTTCGTTGACAATTTGGTCATTAAATTAGAAGGAAGCAATTTTTGAAGAAAACACACACAGAACAGCAAAACTCTTACTTTCTCTATATATGATACCACAGTATTTTTGTATTGTAACAAGCATAAAAATACACACACAAATATATGTAAAAAGTCAATTATATTATATATTGACTAAATTTGATTATTCCATATTTTTGAATGTCACAGATATTTATGGTATTTCACTGTTTATATAGGAGAAATTCAATGCTCCTATCACACACACACACTCATAAATAACTCTATTTGATGCATCGTTTTATGTCCAAGATCGATTTTTGAAGTTTTGTAACTTATGTTAATAGAGCATACCATAAAATTATAATCTCAAAACATGGAAATTCTTAACATAGATTTTTAATTTCTTATAATAACTTACAAATGAGTTTTTACAATTCAAATAACTGTAAAATATCTTTCAAGGTTTTAATTTGTAAGGATTTGGACAGACCTTAAATTTAAAAATAATAAAAAACACATTTTCATTTATTAATGAAGTGTACACGTAACTTTTTTAAAATATTACATTATAGCGATAGATTAATGTATCCTAATTAGTCATTTTTAATATATTGGCTGTGTTTCTGTGTATGATTTTAATTTCCACTCACTAATATAGTAATCAACATATGAAATATACACTTAAAAATGCAATAAATTAATTTAAGAGAAACGTGAATATATATATATATATATATATATATATATATATATATATATATATATATATATATATATATATATATATATATATATATATATATATATATATATATATATATATATATATATATATATATACAGGGTGATTCAAAACAACGTGGACAAACTTACATGGTAGATCAGTCATACAACAAGGATCAAAAATCGCATATGAACCGTGGGTCGCAAACGCCTGTAGAGCGCGCTAGAGTCACGAGAGGGCGTACTAAACAAACACGACTTGAGCAAACGGAGATTGTCTTCATTCGAGCCGTGGATGCGTTGGGTGTATTATGGCTACTTACACACACCGCGAAATGGCTGACATGCACTTAATTTACGGCATGGCCAAATGTAATGGACGAGAAGCCTTGCGAATGTATGGTGCGAAATATCCTGGTAGACAGTTGCCTAGCCGCTCATTCTTTGCCACTCTGCATCGACGATTGTGTGAAACCGGCTCGTTCGACGTGCACAAGCTGGATACTGGTCGCCAACGAACAACTCGGACGGTTGATGCTGAAGAAAGGGTTGTCCAAGAACTGGAGCGTAATCCTTCAACAAGTACACGAGTTGTATCCCGAGTGACCCATATCCCCCAATCTACCGTCTGGCGCATTGCACATGACGAAGGACTACATCCTTATCATTTACAACGCGTCCAGGTACTGGATCTGGGAGACTACAGCAAACGTATGGATTTTGCGCGGTGGTTTTTGCACGAAAATGATGCAGACCGAAACTTCGCAGCAAGTGTTCTCTTCACTGATGAGGCTGCCTTCTCATTAGAGGGTGTGATGAACTTTCACAACCTCCATACGTGGGCGGATGAAAACCCCCATGCCATACGTCCGCATGGCACACAACGAAAATGTTCCATTAACGTGTGGGGTGGCATTGTAGGAGACTGTTTACTCGGTCCGTACATTCTCCCAGAAAGACTTACCGGCTCCATTTATCTAACATTCTTGCAAGAGGTTCTACCAGAAATGCTGAATGATGTTCCGATGCCTATTCGTCGACGCATTCGATTTCAACACGACGGAGCTCCTGCACATTTCAGCACAGCCGTCAGAGCACATCTGCAGGCTACTTTTCCTGGCGGCTGGATTGATCGCGGTGGACCGATCGCATGGCCACCACGATCACCAGATCTGTCTCCCTTGGATTTTTTCTTATGGGGATTTTTAAAAGGCCTGCACATTTAACAATATTATGTAAATATACTTGTTTATATTTTCATCATATTCACTTATAACATTCACAACCGAAATACAAGAAAACTATTTATCATTTTAATAAAAGTAAGATTGCATTTTTTTCTACAGGAGAAAAAAGCTTAACATCAAAGTATACAGATTGAAACATTAAATTTTAAATCACATTGTAACAAAAAAGAGTTGAAAACACCTCCATCCATACTCAACTTATGGCGAGATGTAAATACTTTTTTCTCTCTTTCCTCAAGCTATAACAATAAAACTAGCTCAATTTCTTTTTTCTGATATTTTAAATAAATAATCTAAGAATCAATGAAAATATGGGCATTTTATTATCTAATACTCGAAATATGGATAAAATGTAATGACAACGATTTTAATTTAATAACTCTTCTTTGTTTTAGTGAAACCTGATATAGCTTTCAGCGTTTTTTATTTTATCTATTTGCGCTGGTAATTTTAAAAAGGATATTTTATTCTTAAATCCTTACTCAACACATTTTAAGTGAAAAATAATCTATTCATGAGCATTTATAATGTATATATATATATATATATATATATATTAATTTTCTTCAATTTGGTTAAGAATAATATATTTTAGAGTGTTTTAAACAGATTGGCAAGGATTTCAATAAACAATATCTTATCATTATGAGACCAAATTTAGATTTTCTATTGTGCTCATCTGTATTATCAGGAAAAGATAACTGAATATTTTCTTTTTAATTTTGCAGCATGCTTTTTAGCACTCTATTTAAATTAAAAAGAACTTAATTTGGAATCTCTAATTGATTTTCGTTGGATAAATATAATTATTTTTGATTATATATAAAAAATATAAATTTTTTTGAAATGTACAAAATATTTATCAAATGTTACCTGTTGTTATTATATGCATATATATGTGTATATCTATTTATCTGAATATATATATATACATATATATATATATATATATATATATATATATATATATATATATATATATATATATATATATATATATATATATATATATATATCCATCAAAGTTTTGAAAAAGTCTTTTTTCAGTTAGAATAATATGAAAATTTTCTATTTAGAATTCTATGATATGAAGGAAATATTTTTGTTCAATATTCTGTATAATGTATACGCTACTTTTTAAATTTTCCTCAATCTAAGCGTCAGTAGATCCTATATTAAAGATGATATTTACAATCACCATTTCTTTAACTTACCATTTTCTTGAAGATATCGTTTTACAGCACTTTCGTGTTTGAAATGTCCCTCAGAAAGTTTATGAAATCATGTGCCTCAAAATATTCAGTTCCAAACTTATCATATATTTCTGTAATCAATAATGTCAGTATCTTGCATTACCTGAAAAAGCACGCAAAAAATAGGCTTAAAAATCTGAAATGTATTTTAAAGTATTTTAATATCCAGTGACAATTGCCTTTCTGGGGAACTCTTCATCATTTGCATGGATAATTGAATGGATATATTGTGCCTTTTACATGATCACTGGGTTTTTGAGAGTTTTATCCAGGTTTCTTTCTATGTGACAATAGAGAGAGAAACATAAAAACTCTCGACCACCCTATGCAACACGTGCATACATAAAAGCAGAAGTAAACATTCATATCCTGTTCAACAGTCCTTGGATTTCAGCTTGGGACTTTTCACATCGAAAATCACTATCTTACAGTTAGTTCACGATAATCCCCTTCCATTATATTTTAAACATTTTATAACTTTTGAATATTTTTGAATATTATCTATGTTATTCTCCTCGCCCTCGATACTATGTTTGACTGTTTCGCCTTTCCAAATACTTTTATCTATTTATAGTACCTAATTGTGTTACAGTTACACGAAATTACCGTATTAGTTGTAAGATACTGTGATTGATGAATTCTGAGGAAAATTTGAAATCATAAGGAGTAAATTATCTTCGTCTATCTTTGAGGCTCAGTTCATCATAACAAAATAGTTCTTGTAATCAATGTTGTTTCTAAAAAAATAATAATATCAAATCTATATGTAAATTATTATAAATATTGACACCCTCTTTCAACAGAATTCTTTTGCAATTCATTTGTTTTTCAGAATTAATTCTCGAATATGTATCTATGTTCATATAAGAGAATTTAAAATAAGTTTCATTCTTAATTATCAACTAGTAATTAAATTTTTACTTAAAGTCTAAAATAAAGTAAAGATAAAATAATAAATGAATAATAAACTAGAATAAACAATTAATGAAGGAAAAGGATTTTAATTAAAATCACGGAACTCTTAATAAAATAAGGAATTTATTTTTTCAAAATACAATAATCTTCTATAGAAAAATCCAATCTAGCAGATACTATCTCGTTACTTTCGGAAGATTTAACATAAGATGATAAGAGAATAAATGTATTTAATTTTACCGAAATGAAAAGAATTTAATTAAAACTGAATGAAAAAATTCGGAAACACATTTTCACTGTTTTAAAATGTTAATCTAGAGATTATATCATCATATGTTTCATATTGATGTTTTATTAACATAATTTTAAATATAAAATATGTTTATTTTCAAGGAGTAAAAAACTTGTTAATTATCAATTTCTTTTTTTAAACAAGCCATAATCATTATTGTACTATATCATTATATAAATATAGCATAGTTAGGATAATTATAGCTTCGTTGATACCATTATCTCATAATAATATACTTATTGTGATATATATTCAAAAATATGATTATCCTGCAGCTTTTCATAGTAGTATAACAATTTTAAGGGCTTGTCATCAATTAAAATGCGAATTTGTGCTTTTTCCAGCATTATTTATAAACTATGTCTACATATTAGCTATGTTCCTCGTCAAAGTAATGAAATATACAATTTTGCTATTTTTGCTAGAGCTGCATATTTAGTAAAATTTAAAGATCCATTATTTTTCCTCATATTACATATTGAATTGGTTCCACATTTATTCATCTAGAAGATTTTACTTCATCATAAGAAATTTTATTATAATGTATGACATCATAAGCATTAGAAAAATTTATTTCATGAAGTTTATTTCAAGAATACAATTCTCGTTAAATTTATACTCCCAATTAACATAAGCCCCATCATGATTGTTTTTATCGTTACGATGTTTTGCACCAATTTGACAGAAGTATAACATCCAAATTTGAATACAATTCCCGTTAAATTTATACTCAAAATTAACATAAGTCTCATCATGGTGGTTTTTATCGTTATGAATTTTGCACCAATTTGACAGAAGTATAACATCATCCGTATTTGGAACTACGTTTCATATTAATCAGGAATATTTAACGAGCAAAAGTTTTAAAATAAATTTTTGGACATGATTTAATCCCTCCATTATTTTATTTATAATTTGATTGCATAATTTAAATTAATATTTATTGAATTCATATAATTATCCTTATAATACATACGTTGGAATTCTTATTTAAGTCATATTTTTTTTAATTATTTACATTAAAATTAAAAAATCATATATAGCTATAAGTTATGCACAGCTATTTTCTTAACACAGATTATTAATACAACAAAAAATCCATTTAAAATGGTTGCCCTTTTATAAATAATCTTTAAATTTAATTTTTTAATTTTTTTTACTCTGTAAATGGAACAGTCTTTTTAAACCACGTCGCAAAACCCATATTTGGACAAATATAAAAACTGTATCAGTTTGTTTTATCTAGTACTCTTAAGTTCTCTTCATTTAAGTTGTATTTATTATGAATGAACAAAATGCAACTACTTTTTTATCAAAACTAATACTATCTAATGCATATTTTTTGTTTGACTTTCACCTCACACACAAGTGTGATATAATGAAAGATTTTAGAACACTCTACCCACTGCTGTTTCCAAGTGAATTATACTTCTTAAGATGAAGTTAACATATTTGCTTTGCTTTGGATCTATAAGGGCATAGTAAGCAAACATTTATCACATAATACAGTAAAATTCCAATTATCCGAAATCCATCTATTCGAATTGCTTTCATATAATTTCAGGATAATAAATTAGACTGAAGAAGAAAACGAAACTGAGAAAAAGGAGAAGTAAAAAAAATTGGACGTGTATCAAAAAAAAATTAAAATTGGACGTGGAATTCAGAAACATTCTTTTAAAAAATTTCTGGATGTTCAGAAGTTAGTACTGAAGATACGGGAGATAGGATTATGAACCAGACCCTAGATTTCAAATTGAAAATAATGGTGATTTATTGAAAGTGTCAAGAAAGAAGTGACCTTAATGTCAAAGTTGAAGCAGACTATATAGTTTCCATCGTCTGAGGAAACACTTTCCGACTTTGAAATTGCTTTGAATTGGATAGAGCGTCAGTTTGAATGTAACCACATGCAAATGTCCTCTGTTAAGCATATCTGCGACTTGCTGCTCGAAAACTTCAGAAAGCAGAGAAACAGCTTACTCTGACTGGGATGTTCAGCAAGCAAAAGTTATTTACAGTACTGTAAATACACACTGTATTAATGTACTGCACTTGTAAGTGCCTTAACATTCAAGAAAAACGATTTATCATTTAATTGATTAAAAGCTCGTTTTCTTTAAAAATGTTTTGCTTTCACCCATTTTCTTCGTGCAATAATTAATCAAAATAGACTCTTTTTCAAAAAATTCCAATCAATCCAATGATTATCCGGATGGTCTCCGGTCCTAATTGATTAGGATAATTGGAGTTCTACTGTACTCAAGTTATTTTTGCTGCGTATAATGTTCACACATCACTGGCACACATGGCGTTTTAACCATCATTAGATGTCATTGAAATGCCAATCACGAATGGCATTTTAACATTCACTGCGTATATTGCCTTACAGGAGGAGATTCGTTGATAGTAGGCAGTACTCACCTCAAGAAACACAAGAGATTAAACCTGTAAAACTCTCAAGCACACGACTCGAAAGTAGTGCATGTAGAATATAAATAATGTTTCTATTAAAAAATATATTTCTCCAAATATTTTAACCTAAAATTCATTTTGCGGTAGAATTTTTGCCGTTAAAAAGTAATATCCTCCTAAATTCAATTGTGAAAATGACGTATGTAATTCAATTGTTTGTAAATGCTAATATTTCCTACTCTTATATAGGGCTTGTTAGATCAGAATTTTACAGTAAAATTATCTTGGACTTGAATAACAAGACCGTTAAAACTTACCAACTCAAAAATAAATGTAACTTTCAGATTACATACGATTTTTAGTGGATAATATATAACTTTTAAAGTTTGTGAAACTAAACATAAGTGTTCAAATGCCTATTGTTCAACAAAAGAATATAGTAACTAAATTCATATAATATTATGCTAATCATTAAAAAAAAAATTCTTAGAATAAAATTCACACATCAATAAAATAATAATAATGTATGCCTTAAGAATTTAACGCAATAAAACCTAGCTCAATAATTTCTTATGATTTTTATCAATGCATCAGATAAACATTTTTAGTCTTTTTACTAAAATGAATACAAAACCAACCAATCAGGTACTTCATTTATATTTTTTAAAATGATGATATTAAAACAGGTGCTTGCTCAGAATATTGCTTTATTATAATTATCATTTTTTTATTATTATTATTTAATTGTAATGGATTTAAATTTTTCAATAAAAAATACAAATTCTCTGAATAAAAAATGACAATAATAAACATTTGAAAAATTCTTATCGCATTGCAATAAGCCAAATACTTAAAAATAAATATTTATAATAGAATATAATTTAAAATCGCATTTAACCACGCTTTTTTTTTTTTTTTTACTTTATAAACCATTTGCAATATTTCTGACTTAAACGTGCATCATATAGTTAAGACACTCTCCTTTAATCAATTATTTTAGCGATACATTTTCCTCAAATGTTACATAAAGTATTAAAAACCACTTTGTATTTATTTATAAATTCTGGACAAATGAAAAAAATTTATCCATTTATCAATTTCTCCGATAATTTATTTAATTTGATGAAAGAGACTATTTACAAACTATCATTTTAGCAGAAATATTTAAAGAAAATGATACATATTATTTTCGAATCGATACCAATTTCTTATATAAATATTGACTAATTTAAAAGCGAGGAATACTTATCCAAATACACCGTAAAGTGTATCAACATTAAGATATATATTATATTTTATTCTTTTGTGGAACTGAAAAGATATCTTCAGTTCTAAAGAATAAGAAATGCGAAAGAAATGAAAAGAAAATCGGCTTTTACTGTAAGATATGAAAAAAGAATAAATGTATAAAGATAGGTAATGGTTTAAGAAATAATTTATCAATTTGCTCCAAAATCATCTTTTCAATCTATATTCAATATATATTCAATAGAATTGATGGTAACGGTTCTATCGCAAAAGTATTTTTTTTTATTATTCACGTAATATAAAAGAATTTCTCTTTACGGAGGATTCAAATTATATTTCTAAAAGAAATGTAATAAAATAAATTTAGAAAAGTTACAAAATGGCTTTTTTTTACTTTCTTAAAATTTTCATCTGATTTTTAATTCAATCTATTATCTAAACATTACGTTACACATACTAAAATCATCCATAAAAAGTAAATATTTTTAATTTGCATAGTTATTTCACAATATTCAGCTTTTACCTTTACAATTTTTCAATTATATTTTACTTACTAAATAGGCGAACATTTTTATATCATATTCTTTAAAACATATTGACAAGACACTTTTCAAAAAGTGAAATTATTTAATTTTCATAGTTGATAATTACAATACAGATATTTATTTAATAATATTTTTATGATTTATTTTTACATGTTTCGGATAACATCTGGTTGTGATCTTTTCTGATTATAGATTTTCTTATTTCTTTTTAAATTGTTAAACAAATTTTTATAGTTATCAGTAGAAAGTTCTGTATTTTATAATTGATTAAAATGTTCCTTAAATGAATTTTAAAACAAAAGCATACTTTAAATCACAATATAATTTTTATAGTGTAGATTCACCCGTTTATAATTTTAAAAATAAGCAGTATCCAAAATAATATAAAACATTAATGCGGTAAATGATTTATTGCCTGAAACGTCTTCCTATTTAAAAGGAAATTTCTTTCAAATAATTGCAATTTTTTTAGGAAAAACTGAAAGAAAAGGAATGCACACAAAAAGAATGAAGAAACGCATACTTCAGATGAATACAATGTAATTTAAAACGTGGAGCAAAATAGAATTTCTTCATTTTATTTTTTCCAAAATAATTATGATTTATAGTTGTTATCAGCACGTTACGAACAATACTACGTAGTTACTTCTGAAATGAAATATATTGCAAATTTGTTATTTTCATAAGGAGTAACCTAGCAACAACTCGATTATTCCTTTGCTTAAAAAATTTACTTTTTAATACGCTCCCTATATTCAAAACTTTAACATTTTTAATGAGAATATTTTTTCAACTTAACTATAGGAGTTCAAGTGAACTGTTTTCTGCAGCTTCAACGAATAATTCAGGGTTTAAATTAAAGGCAAAGAATGAAATTTCGTGCATTGTTAAGAAACCATTTGCATCTTTCATTTAAAATATAAGTTCAGTAAATCGTTTTGCTACTTTAAAAATCGAAATACTCAAAATCTTTAAAGTAAGAACAAATATATAACATGAAAACTTCATAAGATTGCATCATTATAAGAATTACTGATTGGAATTTCCTATTAGCAAAATATATATTGATTTAAAGTACTTGTTTATCAACAAACATTAATATATATTAAATTGAATCGTTTATATATATATATATATATATATATATATATATATATATATATATATATATATATATATATATATATATATATATATATATATATATATATATATATATATATATATATATATATAATAATTTACGATAATAGTTTCTTGTTTATTAAGCATATTGCAAATTGAAATATTAATAATAAAAACTAACTGTACGGGGAAATTTTTCATCAAGCCTAAATAAAATATTTCACGTACATTATAACGCTATAAGCTAAACCCACTCATAATTTATTTTTAATAATAATTTTGCTTATATAATAATTTCATTATATTTTAAAGACTAAAAAACTCATTGGAAGTAACAACAAGAGCCATACAAATTACAAGCTTTGTTTTACAATGAAAACTTTATTTTCATATTTATTTAATTTTAAAATTTTTCATTATTTATTCATTATTTATAATTAATTATATTTTATTTTCTAATTTTCCCAAATTTGTTTCACAATGTCTTAAAATTTCTAGAATATTAATGAATCCAATAATATTTTCCTTACAATTAATATAATTATTTCGTTATCAAAATTTTCAGAATCAATTTCTCCTGATAACAAATTTGTTTTTCTAAACACCATAAAAATTTTTGATGTTTTATTGGAGACTAGGGAATTTTACTTTTTAAAATAAACTCTAATTTTCAGTGCTAACTGTTAACGTCATTATATCCAATATTGTTAAGGAAATAATACAAGAAAATTTGGAGTTAATTTATTTAACAAATTTTTAAAACTTCAGATAAATCATATTGAATGTGAAGGCTCCTATGTTTCATAAAGCAATTTACATTGAATTACTTCTTTTATGACAGTAGCCATAAATATACGAACAGGAGATCTATGATATCAAATATTATAATTGTTGTGATATTGTATTGAAGATCGTAAAATTCGATTTTCCGCAGTAAATTCCTGATTTCAGTACTATATACAACATTGTTAAAGGAAATATAGGAAAACAAGAAATTAAATGTTTTTGAACTCTTCTAAAACAATTTACAAAGCAAAAGCAAATCGTAGGTTGAATTCCGAAATTCTTCTCGAAATTATGTTGCATTTTACTTCTGATAACTGTAATCGTAAATATTTAGATAAGATTTTGTAGTTTCCTGGATAGATAAACTGCATTAGTATATTTAATGAACTTCCATGAAGTCATATTGGCAAAAACGATATTTAAGTGCATATTAACGTGTAACAATTATTAATATTCATTTTTTCATATATTTAAAATGAGCATTGTTTTAGAATTCTGGACTTACGTTTTTTGATTGTGTGCCTGATTTTGTAAAATTGCTCGATTCGGGGAATGGAAAAAGTAAGCAAACAAGCTGAGTTTGACTCTTAAAGTTTCTATGTGATATAAACACTGTCGTTTTAGAAAACTTTCCGGATAAAATTTAGTTTTTTTTAACTCCATGAAGTTTTTTAAGATTTTGCTGAAGTTAATATTATAGTTTATGTGTTGCTTTAAGTTAAATATATCGCGTAATTCAACTTTTATTAAAAAAAAAGTTGTATCAAAAAGAACAAACGATTTTATGAATATATTCTACCGATATAGGAACATATCGGTTATATAAAAAAATTATGATTGATTTTCTAGAGAATTTCAATTTCAATTTTTATGGGTTTTAACTACTATAAATAATTACATCAGCTATTCCACAAGAATGTGTAATCGTCAACTCAACAGCTCTAAGTTTTTTTCTAAATTTCAAAGAATATAGTTTTTATTGAAAGATTTTTTACTATGTAATAGAAATTCCTCATCAACTTCTGCAAAGTCATTTCAATTTTTTTAAAAAAAGATAAGATATAATTAAACAAAGATAAGATATAATTTAAACATTATTTGACAAATAAGATTTTTATTAGTTTATATCAAGATTTATTAAAATCAATAATAGAGCACATAAATGAAAAAGCAATAAATAATGTTTCTAAAATATCTATGAATTTCAGAAAGTTAAATGTACAATATAAATTTACAAGCACATATTTAAATATTAATTTCTTTAAAAAATATTATTTTTATACATAATCTTTGCCAGCCTCTATCCATTTCTCTAAGAAATTTGAATTGAGGTTTATTTTAGTATTCACCTTTTAAGGTTTAAACTAAAAAACAAATTAAATATTCTACAAATATTTTATGACACATAACTAAAATACTACATTATTCTTCATTTTTCAAGAATGTAATGTTGTGCAGTTTTATTCAAAATCGAAACATACTTTCTTTAGAGAAACAAAAATATATTGAAAAATTAAATATTAAAATAGGATGAAAAAATGACAGTGGAACATCGATCACCTATAACACATTTGTAGGGAATATTTCTATAGAAAAATAGTTTTAAGCAGTTAATATTAATTTACTTTTTTAAACAACAAGGAGTATAACCATGAAAGATTTATTTATATGACACATTACAACTACGATAACTTGACAAAAATAAAGATAAATAGCATATTAAGATAGTCCATATATAAAGCATTATACTTTACAGATACCAGAATAATGTATATTTTAAACATCATAATTTTATTGATTTTGCCATTTCATTTCAGTCAAAAATACACGCTTTTTGAAAATGCTTCCTTTTATTAAAAATTTTTATGTCAAATTTATTTATTGATAACCTTTTTGCCCATAAATGATTTTAGCTAAAATGATTTACTCTTAAAATTTGTTCATAGTTATACGAAACACTGTAGTTAATAATTACATATTTTAACATTATTATTCATATATATATATATATATATATATATATATATATATATATATATATATATATATATATATATATATATATATATATATATATATATATATATATACATATATATATATACTAGATTATTTTTTAATATAATAATTCATGATTTAGTTGAGAAAGCAGTCTGCAGAAGAGTAATAAAGGCAATGAATACAAGGCACAGATATATTCCAAATAGCATTTATTTAAAGAAAATACGAAATAAAATTAAATTATCCATCTGTAACATAGATGTGACCCTTAACGTGATTAGTAGGAATCTTTGTACTATATTTCTTACTGAAGGGGGTTTATATAGACAATGATGCAGGGTTGTTAAAAGTGTAAGAAATTTCTTAGAAATTTGCTGACATATATGTTTTAGAACATCCCACAGATGTTCTAAAACATAGGTGTCAGAAAATTTGAGGGATAAAATGGCACAGGTGCCGTATAATCCATGATTCCAAATTCTGAATTTTTTTGGCGATAAAGCAACTATGCCAAAATGACGTATCATGACGTACGCGATGACGTAAATACTAGGGTTACCAAAATAAAATTTTCTGCATAATTCTTATAGGTCTCCATATGTATGACGTAACGAAAACAAGGTTGCCAGATATATAAGAAAATCCGCCAAAAAATCGTCAATCTCAGAATTTGGCGCATGGATTATACGGCACCTGTGCCCATAAAATAAAGGAATATTCATAAATTCAGAGTTGTATTAAATAGGTTACATTATCAAAGATCTCTTCTTCTTTTAGTTTAACTTAGCTTAAATTTATATACATATAGGCATATCAATAGATAGATTGATCTGAATATGAAGAATAAATATTTTATGTGAATCAATAAAGTGTGTAGTAAAGCATCTCATTTACATAACTCACATAAATTTTATTATTAAAATATAATGGGAATCATAAATGTTATTTTTAAGTTTCAATAACAGCAAAAAATCTTTGAATGGGAATTAAATACTTATTTAAAAAATGTATGTAATACATTTGCGTTGATATTTCTTAAAACAATTTGCAGATTTGTCAAAATCATATTTTGGAGGATGAATAAGTTAATTTACATTTTCTGAGAAAAAAAGTGACAAACATTTACATTATTCATGAATATTTCTTATAAAGCTCCATTTATGATATTTACAATAAAAGTGCGGCTTTCATTCAGAAATAATAAATCTTTCTATGAATGTAGAATTTCACAAGTTCATATAAAATAGTACAATTACAGTTATTATGGTGAAATCAGTTATTAAAATAGTATATGTCACTAAAATTACAAAATATGTTTCTCTAATTTAACAAATATTCATAATTTGAAATCACTTTTCCTTGAGCAGATTATACTTTTGAAATTGAAATAAATTTCATGTCAAATTCATTGTTGCTATCGTCGTTTATGTAGTGTATTTCACACATTTTGAAACATAATATATATATATATATATATATATATATATATATATATATATATATATATATATATATATATATATATATATATATATATATATATATATATATATATATATATATATATATATATATATATAAATATATATATATAATTTATATTGCAAATATCTTAAATTTCAAAGTGTTGTTATCATTTTTTATTGTTGTTTACAAAATGGAAATAAATGTAAGCTTTTATTCAATTTCCTATAAAAATTGCTTTTGTACAGAAAGGAAAAAAAAGTTATAATCAAAATTATGATTTCCACATGATAGTATTTTCTTTACGTTTAAAATAAAATTTTTATACTTGAATAAATAAACTTTTTTTACAAACACTGAAAATTCAAATTTGTAGAGAATATATTTATTTATTACTAATTTGAAATATCATTCGTAGGAAGTGAAAAATCAAAATTATGTTCATGAAATTTTAAATAAACGAAATATAATTTGCTTGACTACTTTTACTTTTTTAAAGCAAAATTTTATATCGACACCACTTTATTATATGAATATGATAATCTTTAACCAGTCGAAAAATCTTTTCTTCTTATAGCATAATTAAAATTACTTTTCCTGCCAATTAAATGTTCTTAGTAATGAAGCTATTAATTAAAGGATATCCAGAAGGGTTTTTATGCTAAAAAATTTTCCGTGCAATATTAAGATAATTCTAAAAAAGAAAGAAACTTTTTTGTAGTGCTTTTTTTGTTTTTCAATTTTTTTATTTCTTTTTATTTACTTTTTTCTAACTAAAAACTTGCCATTAAAAATATTATACTATTATTTGTAAAAATGACCATTTTAAGTATTGAATTTCTAAAGCTTATTCATTACATTCATGGATAACTAATTCATTTTAAAATTGTAGTGTGAATCTTATGAAATTCAATTTGAAAAATGAATACATAACAATATAAATGTTAACTAAATACGGGACGATATAAATGTAACTAAGTACGTAACAATATAAATGCTGAATTTCTTTTTCCATTTTGGCTCCATTCCTCTATATAATAAATAGTGTTTAGCATTTTTAAATCGTTCTATATCTAATAAATATTGGTATCAAAGTCATGATATTTTAATTTGGTTATCAAATTTAACTTTCCATATAATTTGATATCTTATAGAAAAACCTAAATTAAATATGCAAATTTAACTATGACAAAATGAGAAGTAAATGGTGTGTAAAAGAATTTCTCTCTAAAAAGAATTAAGAATTAACTGAAATGAAAATTGAAACTAAAAATTAAATGAATCCTATATTTTGAGATGCCATAGAAAAATAATAACAAAAATGACGATTATGTATGAATCAAAATGTAAAAGAAGAAAAAGAAGACTCGTGTGTAACCGCATTCTGATTAATCAGATCTGTATTAATAAAAAAACTCAGATTTTTAATTATTTCTACTTTCAATTATCATTGTATTGCTAATTTTGATACTAAAGTGCCTTTTCTTTCATTTTCAGTTGTATTTTGAAAATAATAAAAATTGTACATTCTTAAGCTATTTTTTATACAAAATTGACATAACATTATTATTTATTTCTCATATAACTAACTTCTAGATAAAAATGGTTGAATATATAATGCATTCCCAGATACACACTATAATTATTACTCGCAGAAAACTCTTTCAGTGTCTTTCAGCGAATAATTTCTTGTATACATCAAAGTTTCATTAAAGAGATTAAAATTTTTGCATTTGTGTAAATTTTGTTTTAACTCAGTGTATTCTAAGATTTTTCAATTGTATTTTCCATTGTGCTTTTATTTCTAGCTATTAAATTGACACGCTGACATATATATTTGATTTATTAATTATATAAAATTATCATTTTACAAATTATTAATTTAAAATATTAATTATAAAATTAATATATAATATTAAATATAAAATGTTTATTAAATAAAAATCTAAAATATCAAAAAGTACCTGTTAAAAAAACTGTTCAAAAAGTTTCTAATACATCTGTATTCTATTTACTTGATAAACTTATTACTTTGTTAGTTTCATAAAAATATTGTTGCAATTTAAATCCAGTACATCATTAAAGTAAATATAATGCATGAAAAATGGGCAGAGAATATTTTAATGATTTACATATTTCAGAAAATAAAAATATAGTACTTTATTTCTTACATAATTTACTTGAGGCAGAAAATGAAAATGTATTTTATTTTTTACATAACTGTACACACATATTAAAACATTCTTCGCATAAAAGGTATCAGAGTTTTTATATTGTTACCAATTATATTAAATTTACATGCAACAGTAGTTTTTTCAAGAGATTAAATGTTACGTCTAATTTTTACAAAATATATCACCATGACAACAATTCAGCAAATCCTTTTTTCTAAAAATAGTTTTCTATTTATTATATGCTGGTTTTATTTTTCGATACTTAATGAGTACTTCCATTCAATATTAAATGTATTGACAATAGTTTGCTGTTAAAACTATTTGTTTAAGATTTTAAAACGGAAAAGGCACTATTAAAAATAATCTCTCTTTTTTACCGTTGTGAACCATTATTTTAATTATTTCACAATAAAGAGATTAGAATTAACTTCAGTATATCTAACGATAGGAATTTATACTTTCTTCAATGATTGAAATATTATTTCATAAAAATTAATTTCTCCTTTATCTTTTCTATGTATGTAACACAGCATTCAAGTACATGAAAATTTAACTGATTTTAAATTTTGAATTTTTGCCCAAAAATCAAATTAAGTAATCTATTTAAAAAGCAACACAATATAAATATTTATGAAATAATTTTTTATATGGCATCTTTCTATTAATGTTCAGATCTTGTGCCTATATTTTATCTCAAAAATATAGTTTATTATGGAAGCAATTTTGCTCGAGGAACGAAATTTCTTTAAAATTGGTATCGAGGGAAAAAATATTTTAATATTTTTATTGACCAGAAATATTTGAGTTTCAAAAGATTTACAATTATTCAATTGTCATAAACTAAAAGAAATTATAATTCTTAAGCAAAACTGTAAAGCTGTAAAGCTTTACGTTTTTTCTCATTTCAAGGATAAATGAGAGTTTTAACAGATTTTACTTTATATCCTTTTTAAAAGTAATAAATCATTTTATATATTATATATTTTTAAACTTAAAAAATGAAAATTTATAAAATATTTATACGTAGAGGATACTTTTTCATCCAATTCAAGTACTTCTAGTGATTTACAACTATAAAATTTTCTTAATTTCCTTGAAAATTAATTAAACGTAAGATTTTCCTTTCAACAATGGAAAGTAATTCTGAAAGCAGAGCAAATATGTTTTTAAAGTTTTCCTTACATAATTCTCCGAAATATTATATCATTTTTAAAAATACGATTAGCTATATAGTAAGAGACAGCAATTGGATATTAATTTTCATTAGTTAAATATTGAATTATGCAAAGCATTTTTAATTGATTCATTAAATAATAGAAAACACCATATGAAACTAAACACCATTTATGTGATTAATTAATACAAAATTAGGCAAAATTATCTATCCAATTTAATAACCGAGTTACTTAATTTATATAAAACATATTTATATAGGATACCTTTAAGCTGAAATTAATAACATTACTGTCGAAATTTAAATATTCTATTGTTAGGATAAAAGGTATTTTCTTAAAAATTATTTTCATATATTTAATAACTGAGAAAAAGAAACATTTTCGTTTAAAACAAACATTGTTCATTACTTTGTCTAAGGTTTTACGATACGATTTATGGTATTTTTAAAAACCATAGTATTGTAATTTTTAATTTCATTTTATTGTTATTCTTGCTGTAAAACATATATATAATAAACATTTACAAAGGTGTGTATCACCACCTTATTTCCAATTGTCTTGCATAAAACATATTTAAATAAATATAGAATAAAAATAAATAATAATATTTTATTTATAATATAAGAGCAATTAATTTTTTTGGGTCAGCAATTTGTGAAATTTAACGAAATCTTTCACATTCATTATGTATATACATGTGAGTGTGTGTGTTACAATTCTCTGTTCTAGAAACTCGTTACTCTGCACACTATCACCACAAACTTATAACTATTTCTATACTAAACAGTCTATTGTGGAAGTCTCATATCTTTCTTAAATTAAGCAAGTAATAAATATATGTATCCGAGTGCTTATGGATCTTGCTTATTTCCTTTTACAATTTTTCCGAAAACGCTATAAAATCAAATTTTCCAAAATTTTAGTTGGAATAATTCTTTTCAACAAGACGTTGAAAATTTCCTCATAAACAAATTATTAAACTCTAATTTTCTTTTTAATATTATTGTTTGCATATTTTTGTGATGCAAAGTTACAGTTTACAGATAAATTTTTGAGAAAAGCTATAATCATTTTAGATACTCAGATGAATTTGAATACAAATTATATGGTCTTATAATCTCCTGGTCACTCGAAATACATCTCCTTGAAGAATACATGCAAATCATGTGAAAATTACATCACACATTTGCAGTGATGAGATATGCAAGTCATTAGCATTGTTTCACGTCTGTACACCAAGATCGACTGTAATGCCGTATGCTAGAGCTATATAAAAGAAATAGCGATTACAGATTTGTAATATGGCTATTGCTAGTTTGAAGACATAAAGCGTCTTTCGAGAAACATATTGAGTTAACTGAAGAAGAATAGTAGCCTAGAGAGATAACAGATTATCCTTCATAGAAATCATTGATCGTGTTGATCAAAATTAAGCATCTGTGATGCGTATCTAATCGCTAGATGAAAGAGCATGACTGATCGTATGACCGATCGTACTAATTATACACATCGCAAACCATAACAGAATAAATTCCACCTACGATGCATCATTTGGTGTCCGCTCGTACATTCAGTGCCTTTTTTAGCTGAGTTTAATATCAGCAAGGTGTCAGTTGTTTCATTTCCATTTGACTCAAAACCATAATTGTTCGCGCAGCCAATGGCTATCAAACATGGATATTGGAATGCAACGGTATTTTCTTTACTGGTGAATCTCACTTCTGCTTAAAGCAACTCTGCTTACAACAAGTTTATCAACAAACTTGATAGTGAAATTCCATGTTCGTGACATAATGGAGAAAGATCAGTGAACTTTTATTTTATGCAAAAACTCAGTTCCACATTGGTTCTATGTCCTATATCATGTTTCGAAATGATATTTAATATCATTCACACATCTTTCTAATGCTCGTTATCGGTACACTGACAAGCCAGTGTTGCATCACTAAGGTGAGTTAGTGATATTTAAGGTGACAAAAAATAAAAGCTATAGAATGAGGATTTCTTTTCTATAAGATAAAATTCAAGTTGAAAATCAATAAATGAATATAAGATATTGGAAAAGACACGGTAGTTCACGTACATGTTATATCGATAAATTGCTCTATCAAATTTAAACTGAATTGTTACGATAAAGAAAAATTATTTGTCCAAACGCAACTTTTTCATTACACGTTTAAATACTGTCTTAGAAGTTTAATCAATTTCTCGCCCCTTTTTGTTAAATTTTTCACTTTAATGTGTGAAAGTGGAAATATATTTTAAGAATTAACATTGATATTTTCAAGACAAAAGAGTGTGGAAAAGTAACAAATTTTATGAATAAATATATATGTGTGTATATAATTAATAAGAAATACAATTTGTACTATTATTATATGAATGTATTTAAAACATTGTAGAAGACATCACCACATATGGTTGCCCACTTATATCCAATACAGACATACTTTTAGTAAAGAGTAATGCGAATATTTAAGAAAGTGAAGTTTATATTTTTTAACTGTGCAAGTATGAGCACAGTAAATAATCTAAGAATAAAATTACTGGCAAATTCCTGATTCAGTTCGTATATCAATTACTCTAATATCCAGTAAATTTACTGTATATTATATTATAATGAGAAATATAAGAATCTCGTATAAAGTGAGATTAATTTAGAATAAGTACTGTAAGAATATAATGCGAAATAATAATAAAAAGTTATAAAAGTAATTTGTCTTCAAGAATTTTGAAATACAGTCTGAGGTGAAAAATATATGCACCCTAAAAGAAATGAGCTACCGAGACGTAACTTATCATACATGCAGTGTAGGAGGAGAAAAGCAAATGATTACAAATTCAAAACAAATTGTTTTATTTGGGAGATATGGGAAGAAAAATAAAACACAATGGTAGCAAATCTCTCTTTTACATCTACCAGACGAAATACTGCCGGGCATCAAATTAGTAAAATCATCTTACTTCTGCGTGTGGCATGATCATGTGAGGAAAATCACGCCATAATTTTTGCATTATGAACAGTTAATTCTCCAGTACACCTGAATTGCTGCAGTTGTCGTCTTTGACCATGTCGAGTTACCATACACCTCGACGTATATAAAAAAACAGGTTTTGCATGTATTCTTGAGGTATAGCAGTCCATGCTGCTTTAAGGTATTGGGAAAGTTAATATGATATAGCAGTGGGTAGCGCAACCTGGGAAATTTTTTGTGCAAGTATGGACAACATGTTTTCAAGAGGCGATTGATGAGAACAAATCAAACTTGAACATTTAGTGTAACGTGTAATCGAGCATTATCCTGTTTTAATATGGCTGACGGAGAGGACCAAGAAACACCAAACAAGCACATAAATCAGATAATAATTTTTGTCTTTTTTGCCTCATTATATTTTTTTAATATGATTTATATTTTTTCCATTCATATTCCAGTATGATTCCATCAAAAAACATCAATGCTAATTCTTGAAGTACATCTTATTTTTCACACAATTAGGTGACAAATGCATTGACAAATGAGCAAATAGAAGCAATAGACGTTAAAACGCAGTACAGTAACCCTACCCTATTCTTATTTCAATATGATTCCATCAAGAAACATCAATGCTAATTGTTGAAGTACACCTTATTTTTCACTCAATTAGGTGACAAATGCAATGACAAATAATCAAATAGACGCAGTAGACGTTAAAATGGTATACGATAGCCCAAACCATCCAGCATTCACAACATGGTGTCAAAAAAACTGTTTGCAATCTGTTAAATTGTTGTGAAATATAAAATCAATAAATATTTGATTCTTACTTCCATAATTTTTAAAATTCGAAGAAATTCTGCTTCCACAGTAAATTTATGTTCATTTAAAAAGCGTGTTTAGTACAACTTCTACAAAAACTGATTGTGGTTGCAAATTTCAGTTTAAAGAGAGACTAAAAGTATTTCAAGATTTGAATTAGCCATATTTTGATTTGTTTTACTTTTTAAAAATATATAAACAAATTAATTAGAATCATCAAAATTTATCAGCATCATTTTGATGAGATTCTTGAGACTAAATCTCTTGTTCAAGTAAAGAGAATTTCTAAATCATATAATTTTGAATAAACGAAATATTATTCTGCATTTAAATTTTTGATGAAAATATTGCGTTCATATTGTTTACATATAATTTACATCTAAAAGAAACGATAAAAAAGAACTAATTCTTTTAGTCTTATATAGGTGAAATATTTTAATAATTGTTATCAGATTTACTAACAATCATTATGAAATAGCTAAATTCTAAAATGAGCAGTAGGGATGAGTTAGTAAATAATAAAATTAAAGATTGCTTAATAATTGAAAAATAGCATTATGTATGTATATAAATTCGCATTTATGTATGCATATTTAAATTATGTAAATTTACATAATATTTTGAGACCTAATCTCTTAAGTTTAGAAAAATTCATTAGAAATTTGATGCTTTTTTCAAGAGTAACAGCTTAAGATTATTCCATTTTTGGTATTCATTATGCATACCAAATTTTATTATCTTCAATAATTTTAATCCAAGATGACACTAACATTAAATAACAAAATCATTTTCAATAACAATCGGCTTTGAATGAAACAGAAATAGCCAAACCGCCCCACCCGAAGGTATACGGTGAGAATGATAACTCATCGTTGGAGAAATCCACTCAGGACGAGGAGGCCATGTGCTGTCGAGTAGCCATAGGCACTCCACTTCCAAACTAGCACTACAACGAAAGGTGTGAGCCGGGTGCCAAAGTCCATCAACGACCCCAGCACCGCCGAGTATTGGCCGCAGCCCGACAACCACCATCCAGGGTCTACCAAGGCCCAGTCCCCAACTGAAAGACAAAACATATGGCATCTTGCCTTTATTGATACAAAAGAAAGTACATACAACTTGTATATAAAATAGCAACAATACAAAATAACACAAATCTAATTTACAATTAATCGAAACTAGTCAAATTATACAATTAATCAAAATTACATCTCGTAAAGTGCTTGTATCCTGTACAATGGCAGAACAAATTAAATTTATACCTAATAATTAACTAAAAGCATAACAATAGTATTAATTGACGCTGCGATATATTGTTACATACTAAGAAGGTTCCATGATTATGTTACATTAGAGCTGAGTTTAATTACCAATGGATAATTGCTGCTGTAGTCGTGTTGTGATTATTGTCTTTATTCCCTCTTTGAATCCTGGTTTATGCATA
Source organism: Latrodectus hesperus (assembly GCA_037975125.1). Taxonomy (NCBI): domain Eukaryota; kingdom Metazoa; phylum Arthropoda; class Arachnida; order Araneae; family Theridiidae; genus Latrodectus; species Latrodectus hesperus. The sequence continues at coordinate 27,147,381 of CM075862.1, forward strand.
AGCTCTTTTATTGTGCGGTCTTTGTAATCAATTGGAAAATGTTTCTCTCGGATGTGTTCAAACTCTTGACAGTCATAAATTAAGTGTTCTACTGTTTCTATTTCGTTATCTTTTACACAGTTGGGATCCTTATTATGGAATCTGTTTTGATAATCTCCAAAAATGCCATGACCTGTGATGATCTGATTTATGTAGAAGTCTGAAATTAATCGTTTTATGGATACCTTTCTATAGATTTCATATAATCTACGAGTTTTAATTGAAGTATTCCATCTGTTTTGCCAGGTGTCGATTGAACTATTGTGTAATAAAGTTGTAACCTGTTGTTTACTAAATGGAACGGAATGTGTGACTTCGATTTTATTTGTGGCTGTTTTGGCTTCTTTATCTGCGATTTCGTTGAAATATATGCCAATGTGAGCTTTGACCCAGTGAAAGGCAAATCTATTGTTATATCTTTCATTAATTGATGTGATCTCTATTATGGTTTTATTATTTGCTTTATTCGAAGAAAGGGCTTCTAAGACGGATCTTGAATCAGAATGAATGTGAATTTTCAAAATGTGAGAATCTATTGCATATTTCATGGTTTCTAAAATGGCTACAGCTTCTAAGCTTTGAATGAAAGTTAAGTCAATTTGATTCGAGCAAAATGGTATCTAATTTGATAAAAAAATTTTAAAGATGAATTTTATTCCTAACATTGCTTTCGCAAAAACCTCTCTCTATTTAGAAATACTAATCTAAATAACCTAAAAAATCTATAAAGAATAAAGAAATTGCTCTCATTATATCTTTGATTTTTTTAGAGAAATAAACAGCGTTATCATATTAGCTGCTTAATTTTATAAAACACTAAACCCAAAGTACGTTTACTGCAAAATTGCTTGAAACTTCATTAAACTTTTTCAGAGAAAATTTAGAAAGAAAAAAAAATGATATTTTAAATAACCTAAAGAACCTATAAAGAATACAGAATTTGTTCTTATTATATCTTTGATTTTTTTTTTCGAGAAAGAAATAGCGTTTTCATATTAGATGCTTCATTTTTATGAAACATTATTCCCGAAGTATGTTTACAGCAAACTTGCTTAATACTTCATTAATTTTTATAAGATTGAATGTTTGAAACAATTTTATAACTTTCTTAAAAAATAACATAACTTTATTCATTACTAATTGAAAAAGTTAAATAGATTGCTTAAGCGTTATAAAATGCACATCTTTTTCCCGTGCTACAATTTTAAAATTTGTTGCTGATTTAATAGTGTATGGGGATCTTTCATTATACTAAAATTATAAATAAACTTTTACATTTAAATAGGCAACAAAAAAATTTTAATTCAATCTTATCAAAAAATACATATTTAGAAACATGTCTTATTATAAAAATACTCTCATTTTCATTGTGGTGTATCTTTTATCTTTTATTGGTGATATTTAGAGGATTGCTATGTTATCATAATCACCGTTTTGTTCTAACGTTAAACTCACTTTTAAAGCATTAATTTTATGGTGACAACTATACAAATTTTTAAAAATAATATTATGTTATTTTAAAAATAATATAATATTTAAAAATAATATCCTCACATAAATTATTTACTTCAATCATTTAAGTAAAATATATTTTTATAGTAAAAAAAGAAATTTATTTTTATTCAGTTTCACTAATATCAATAAATAATGCACAATTTTAGTAAAAAAAACTTGAAAAATACAATAATTGCCAATTTTTATTTTAAATTTGAAAATAATTTGGAAATATTCTTCAATTAAATTTAGTTTTCAATATTAAGGTGGAAATATGTATTGTTGGGTGTTCATTACGAATCCCATTTACAAAGTTAAAGTTAGAAGATTTCATTTAAAAGAAGAAAGATTTGAAAAAAAGAATTATATTTCTGTATAATATCAGACTTCATAACAAAAAAGATAAATTATTTTATCTGCAAGAATATTATATATATATATATATATATATATATATATATATATATATATATATATATATATATATATATATATATATATATATATATATATATATATATATATATATATATATATATATATATATATATATATATATATATATATATATATATATATATATATATATATATATATATATATATATATATATATATATATATATATATATATATATATATATATATATATATATATATATATATATATATATATACAGGGTGATCCAAAAGTCAGGACGAACTTTAAAAATGAATAATTCGAAAACGAATCACGATACAAAGATGCGGTTTGCACCAAAAGGATGGAAAAAAAACCAGGTTTTGTGTGGCAATGAAAAAAAAAATAGTTCTGTTGACGACCAACAGATGGCGCTGTCGGATTTCTGATGTAGGATTATGCAAAGCAACAAACGATATAAAAAGAAGCAACAGGTAATGGTAGTCGAAGCTGGTATGCAACGAAATGCTGTCCATAGTTGAGAAAGCCCTCTTAGTTAAACTGTTTTATAAGAATTTGGAAAGTGCCATTGCGGCATTGCGAACATATCGCTACATGAAGGGTATGCGAGATAGCAAAGGACCAATAACGTCTTCTGCATTGAACAAAATTGTGAAAAAATTTGGAGTTACAGGTTCTTTGGCATCACGTCAAAGAAGTGGACGTTCCTCAACTGCAGCTGCTGTTGCCACGACAGTGGGGCAGACGGTGCAAGCCATGTCGGCGGTTGCTGCAGGGAGCGCAGTGCTCGAGAAGTTTCGAGGCAGACAGGAATGTCGTACGGAAGTGTCTGGAGAGCGCTGCGAGTAATTTTGCAACGGTATCCCTACAAGTTGCAACATAACTAAAAACTGAAACCTCCTGATTTCAACTCTCACCGACATTTTGCGAATTTGGTCTTCAATAAGATGGAAGAGCAGCACGACTGGCTTCACACTGCGCTTTGGACAGATGAAGCACATTTCACACTCTCTAGCGCTGTTTACACCCACAATTGTCGAGTGTGGACTACAGAAAATTCACATGCATTTGTTGAGGTACCCTTGCAACAGTCTAAAGTGACAGTCTGGTGTGGCTTCACTGCTGATTTCATAATTGGTCCATTTTTTTTTTTTCGAGGAAGTCACACACACAGGTTTCCGAACAGTTTCTGTCACCGGCAAGCGATATCTAGCACTGTTACAGAACAGCATTATTCCTGAACTGCAAGCGCGACAGGCACTCCAAACAGTCACCTTTATGCAAGATGGAGCACCACCTCAAATTGCTCTGCCTGTGCAACCCCTGCTGCGCTCAATATTTGGGGAGGATCGTATTATCAGTCGCTACTTTAATCACGCATGGCCTCCAAGATCTCCCGGTCTCACACCCTGTGACTTTTGGCTGTGGGGCTTCTTGAAGTCAAAAGTGTACCGCGACCAACCGGCATCACTAGCGGCACTGAAAGATGCCATCCGCCAAAATGTGTCTTCCATAACGCAAGAAATGCTACTAAATGTTGTGAATGGTGTGATGACTCGTCTCACAACTTTACTTCTGAATGATGGACAGCACATTGAATATTTACTGTAGTAAGTACTAATTAACTGTAATTAATCTGACTTCATTAATCATTGTTTCATTTGTAAATCATCTTTTGTTTCAATAAAACACTATAGCGCCATCTGTTGGTCTCCAACAGAACTATTTTTTTTCATTGCCACACAAAACTCGGTTCCTTTTGCATCCGTTTGGTGCAAACCGCATCTTTTTATCGTGATTCGTTTTCGAATTATTCATTTTTAAAGTTCGTCCTGACTTTTGGATCACCCGGTATATATATATATATATATATATATATATATATATATATATATATATATATATATATATATATATATATATATATATATATATATATATATATATATATATATATATATACAGCAGGGTAACATCGAAAAAGAATGCCGGGAATACAAGTTTGTAACAGTGAAAATAATAAACATGTATGAACATAAATTTAGTCTAAACATATTAAAAAATGTCTAAAGTTTTATACCCATTTCAATATTATTCGATATGTGCGCCGTAAGTTGCTCGACAAACATCGAGACGATAATCAATCTCGTTCCATGTTTTGAAAAGCATATCTGGAGTTAACAGTTTCAATTGCTGCAATTATTCTACGTTTCAGGTGGCTGGCATCAGCAATCCTTTCACTATGCACAATGTTCTCAATTACCTCCCGTAGAAGAAGTCTAGAGGCATAAGGTCGTTGCTTCAAGCAAGCCACGGAATTGGGCCATCTCTTCCAATCCATGAGTCGGGAAATTTAACATTCAAGGCTTCACGCACAGATAGGAAAAAATGAGGAGAAGCTCCATTCTGCACAAAAATGATTTTATTTCCAGTAACAGTTTTCAAGTCATCGATATGTGGAAAGCCATAAATTTCTAGCAAATCTTAATAAATGTTTCCGGTTACGGTGCTCTCTGCTGAGAAGAAAGGATCAAAAATCGTAGAACAAGTAACAACAAAATTTCACTTTTGGAGAACAACGAACATACTCGTGTATTTCTTTTGGTTGTTGTAATCCCCAAATGCGGCAATTATGACGATTGACACAACCATTGACATGAAATGTTGCCTCGTCTGTAAAAAGGATACGTTTTAGGAAGCTTTTATCCTCATCAATTTCCGAAAGCATAAAAGAAGCAAATTCAACTCGTTTGCTTTTGTCATCAGATTTAATCTCATGCCTAAGCTGAATTTTGTAAGCATGGAGTTGTAAACGCTTAGGAAGGACATTTTGTATGGTAGTTTTCGCAATACTCAATGCTAAACTTCGACGAGCAATGGATTTTTTAGGGCTTATAGCACAGGACTGCCTTATGCATTCGACATTTTCTTCTGAAGTGCTTGGACGTCCTGGAGCTTTCTTTGCGCTTTTTGTTGCATAGTCCACATTCTTCAACTCGCGAATTTTAAGTAGAAGAACTGGACGAAAAAACCACTTGTATGATAATACACTAGCAGCGCCATCTAACGAGCAAAGTAAAAACTTGCACTCTTTTCCGACATTTCAACACAAAAATTTTTTTCATACCTTTAAGAATTCATTTTTTATAAGGTTTCAAAATTCTAGCATTCTTTTTCGATGACCCTGTATATATACTTCCGTTATCAAAGATTCTTATGTTATCATTTTGGATGATTAATGAAAGATTGATTAATATGTATTTGAATGTTAACTATCTAGAATTAAATTTTCAAAATATTATGAGATATGTCAACATATGTTAATTTCCATAGCTGCTTTGTTGAGTTTGCTAAGATTAATAATTTTTCACTATCAAATTATTAATTTCAGCTTACTCATTAAATTATTCAATAATTATTTTTCAATAATTATTCAAATAATCTCAAAGGTATCACATCACTCATTTTAACTTTATATATCATAAGACTTAATAACTATGTTTATAACTATTTCGTACGTGTTAATAGAAACAATATATTATATCGGAATTAAAACAGTTTATTATTGTAGCTTCATCACATATTAAACTTTAAAATTAACCGAATAAAGCATTATGATTTGCAGGCGAATGCTTGGTAAAAACTGGGGTCTACATCCAAAACTGATGTTGCGTATGTACACAGCTATTGTCAGACCCATTCTCACATATGCCTGTGTGATCTGATGGCGTAAGGTGGAACAGAAGACTGTGACTGACAGACTAGGAGATCTACAAAGACTGGCCTGTCTCTGCATCACAGGAGTAATGTCCACCGCGCCAACCAGAGCATTGGAAGTTATATTGGATCTGACTTCCTTAGACATTTTCATCTGCAGCACTGCCAGAATGACTGCATACAGAATGAAGCTACAAAACAAATGGTACGACCAACCTGTTGCCAAAGGGAACAGGGGTATTACTGTGAAAATTCAAGATCCTACTTTCCTGATGCCCTTGGACATCATGGAATAGTCATACATGCCTGAAAGGACATTTGAAATAGTTTTTCTAACTAGAGACAAATGGGATAACAACATGTTTGAAACTAAAACAGGAGATCTAAGCTGGTGCACAGATGGATCACTGAAAAACAACCTCCCAGGAATGGGAGTATGTGGCGTGTTACCAAGAACCAGCTTGTCTGTAAGCCTTGGGCGATACGCTATGGTCTTCCAGGCAGAAGTTTTGGCCATTATTCACTGTCTGCGACTAAATATGAGGAGGGCTACCACAGTAAGCGGATTCTCATTTCTAGTGACAGTCAATCCGCTTTAAAAGAGCTCAATTCTTTCGAAATCAAATCTAAAATGATTTTGGAATGTAGAAACCTTCTTACAGAACTGGCAACTAGAAACAAGGTGATCCTTGTATGGGTGCCAGTGCACAAAGGTATCGAAGGTAATGAAAAGGGCTGATGAACTTGCTAAACAAGGATCGTCTTTTGCTCCCATCGGTGCAGAACCTTTTTGTGGGATCAATTTGAAGACCGCAAAAACCAATGTTCTTGAAAAACGGAATGAAAAACGGAAGATGTAGGAAGCTTGGCTCAACACTCCTGGTCAAACCCACGCTAAAAGTATGATCTGTGGATCATCAGCGAGGATTGCCTTTGAAATTCTAAGATGCTCTAGGCAGAAGATACGTTTACTCGTAGGCTTCATAACTGGGCACTACTATTTCAGAAAACACCTTCATAAAATGGGACTGTTTCAGCAAGACCCTATCTGCAGGAAATGTCATACGCAAGAGGGAACGGCTAAGCATATCATTTACGAATGCGAGGCTCTTGCCCTCCCTAGATTAACTTCTTTAGGCATCATCCATACAAGAGAGTTGCACCTAGACTCTATTAAAGGGTTATTGGACTTTATTAATAAAGTGGGTGACCCGAGCAACTGGAACTAGGAAACATTGGGTTTGGAGTTAGTAGTACAAAATGCTGATAAAAGCAGAGATGCCCAATGACATACAAACCCAACTCTAAGAAAATAAGAAAATCATAAAGCATGTTTACTAATTAATTTAAAATTCCACTAATTAAGAATTCAATGAAATTATAATTGTATGAGAAATGAAGTAGTGGTTGAAGAAGATGAGTTATTTCTTTAGAAAATATTATTTGTATTTATTTTATATTGCGCATTTTATGAGTTCTTTGTGTGAATCTATATGAGAAATGTTGAAATCTTAATCGATGTAAAGTTTCCAATACAGTAAATGACAGTTATCAAACAGTTCGGATTGTGAACAAAATCAGATAAGAATACTTTCACGAATAATTTTTGTGTTCGGACAACAAACACATTTTTGGATAGCGAATTAAAGCGAATTCTAATGAACACTTCTCGGCTCTCGGAGCACGATTTGCACAATTGCCAAATCCAAAGGACCAAAAATCACTTTTCATCTCTCTTGAATTATGTTTCTTGCCTAACTTCAAAGTTCTATAGTGAATTTTTTTTCTAATAGAATATTTATAACCAAAATAGACCACAGGTTTTGATTTCCTTCAAAACAGAAACTGATTTCATTTTGAGCATTTCTCCCCCACGTTAATTCTTTGAATAATTTGAAGAATGTCAGAGCAATGGTCTCAGAATGGCACTTAAACTAAACCAATATCAGTAAGGTATGGGATCTTTACAACAATAATGCTATTAATCACTTCCGGAAAGTCTTTAAAAAGAGAGAAAAGTAATCGACATTGGGCATGTTATTTAATACCCCTAAAAAATGAAAGGAACTGATTAATATGTAACACTATATGTATATATTTCTTTTCGATTTAATTTTTATGGTCTCCAGAACGAATTAATCAATTTCACAGAAACATCTATGGTAAACCGAAGATGGGTTAACGAACAATTTGGGTACCTAGCATAGTCAAGTAACGGATTATATTCGTTAACCGATCACCAACTATATTAATTGCAGTGTGAATACATAAACTTCTTAGAAAAATAAATGGATTAGCATCTCATTAGGGAATCAAGTATGAAATCCCTTTTTTTCAAATATTATCCCTGTACGAAATATTAAATGAAATTGTAAAACAAAAAGGACAGAATTATAAAATTATGAAAAAAATTTTATATACAAATATGAGTCAGCTAGGATTTCTTACCATCTTTAACTACCTCATAAATTTCAGTTATGATGAAAATGTTCTAAATCTTAGATACTGAATTATCACTTTCCTTTTTACGCTGTACCACATTAGGGAATGAACATTTATTCCAACAGAAAGCCTAACTTACATGTTCATTCATAGCATAGCAGTATTAGAGAGTGTAGGATATCGAGCTTGCTACCTTTCATCTACGAAATGATGTTTTTCTTTTAGTCAATAGCCGAGCTTAGAGCCTGACCTTCAATTCAAGAAATATTGAGTTTGATTCTCAACTCGAAGTATGGATATTTGAAGTATTTCCGGATTAATTTTAAAGTGTAATTTCTGTTTCAATTAGATTTGTCATTTAAAAATAACAACAGAGCCACAAATAAATTAACTTCCTCCAAGCTAATGTGGTTTTAAGTAAATATGAATAAAAATCATTATATAACGACTACATTTGCTTCCCATTAGCTACAGCATTTTACAGAAATTATTAGTAATAGCATAAATTGCTAAAATACACATTTATTTTAAATTGAAGGCTGAATATATAAAGTAAAACAAAAAGAGATTCTTAACATCTTAAAAAGGAAATTCTTCAAAGAAATATTAATATTTCTTTTTCTGATATTTTAAACTTTAAGATTTTTGACTGGATCTCATAAATGGCAACGGAATCAAAGGACTTTGGTTTCTGAAAATGTTGAAACCAGAAGTATATAAAATCCTCTGAAAAAAATATTTCATACATGAGTGTGTTGAAAAGCTGATATAATGCGAACTTTATCTATAGCTATTTAAGAGAAATGACTATTTACTTCCTTTTACTAATATGTTCAAACTGGAATACGAATTGCTGTGAATTATATTGTAAATTTTACTATGCATGTATTATGCAATTAAGAATTCATGAATTATGTTAAATAATAAATATTTTATGATTTAATAAAAAAATTTTAAGTTGTGAATCATATATAGTCTTATATAAAATAGATCGAATTAATTTCATAAGAAATTTCATGTATATGTAGTATGAAAATTTTAATTTTAAATATATTTGCAAACAGAATCGTTTCTAGTAAGCAAGTGTGTTTTATATTTGCGTTTTATATAACTAAAGTGATATTTTATAATTTTCTTAATATTAAACTATCATAGTATGTTCCAAAATAATATAATATAAAATCTTTGCCATAATTTGGATTAAATTTATAAACATATTAAAAATTTTGTTACATTCTGTACCCATATTAATATTTTATTAATATTTTTTTATATTTCATCCCATTTAAGCAGATATTAGCTATAAAATTACATAGAAAAAATATGAATTGTAAGGATTATCTAATTCAATATGTGATTTCTTATATCAACACGAGTAACCAAGTTTCCATAATATAATGTACTGCAGACTAACTTCCGTATTTCGAATTGCACAATTACACAAAAATTAGTACAGATAATAAGATGAGCCTGGTCTCATTCAAGAGAAGAGATCATAAAGGTGTGATATTGTGGTTCAGTCACCAGTTGGAGTAATGAGTACCACTCATTTGCCGAAGAGGCTTACTTCAGAAATAACTTCAATATTGCAACTTTTGGATCCCTCCCGGACCGAAATCTTTTATTTTATGGGTGACACTGCTCCAGAGAAAATGGTATTGGACAGAAAAAAAGACAAGAGTCACCCGTCTCATCAGGTCACCAAATAACATCCTAGGAGTAAGTGTCATTTGTGTTGTTCAACCCGATGTTTGGTGTGCAAACACGCCTATGGCCTTGGAATTTCATATCGTTCCATGAATTTTACACGATAAAATTCCTTTTCAACGATAAAAGTTAGTCATTGTGCAGGAACTTTCCTAAAATGACTTTAATGCTCGAAGAAATGCAGGTGAATCACTTCTTGATCATGTCGTTTAAGACACACTTGACTTTTTCATCATTTACATTTGATTGCATTTGTAAATAAACAAATTGTGCACTATTGGGCTTTCGAAAACCCCCAAGAACTCCATTAGAGGCATTTGCATTCACCACATGTCAACTTATGGGTTGCAATCTTATCAGCTGGAAGAGCGGGGCCATAGATTTTAGAGGAAAATAAACAAACTGTTTTAATCACTTCAAACCATGCTTGGAAGATGTTTTTGTCCTAAACTTGATGAAATGCGCTTAGAATAAGTATAATTTCTGCAGATACTATGAACCCATACTTCAAGGACATCGATGCGGCAAAAATAGTCCACCGAGTGACGCATTTCAATGCTAAGCAATGTGGAATAGCCAGCGCGTTCTCCCGATTTTGTCCTATGTAACATCTTTTTGCGAGGTATTTAAAGTCAATTGTCTATACTGAGTGGCCACAAACTTTGGAAAATCTGAAAAGAAACTTTCAAAGAGAAACGACCAACCTACCTACAAATGTGTTAGAGAGAGTGATGAGGAACTGCAGAATTCGCGTTTCACCCTGTTTATCATCACATGCCCATTTATGATATTTAAAACTGTATAAACTAAAATTTTAAATATTTAACATGCAAAAATAAATAAAAAGATATCTTTAATACTTTTGTGTTATTGCAATACGAAATAATGATGCTAACTTGTTAGACCCTGTATTTTTTCATGAGTTTCAAATGCTAACAATATCTAGACGATATAAAAATACTCATTGAATATTGAAAAGTAATAATTCAGATAAAAATTATATAATTTGAATTTTTAAATTAAAATGCTAATTCCTTTCTGAAAATTTTCATTTTTTAATCTGAATTGTAAAATACAACCTAATAAAAAGATCATTAAAATCTTTTTTTTATTTTTTCCTCAATATTGATTAATTATTCTATAAATTGAGAAATATTTTCCATTTTAAAATGAAGATACATTATAGATCATGAATTTTGCGGAATATATTCAGAATAAAATATTCCATTTATAAGCAAGCGCCGTTATCTTAACGCAATACCTTTTAAGAAGAGTAAAAACAATCATTAAATAATTGGTGATCAATTGCTTAGTCTGAAATGCATATTCAACTTTTGGAGAACAATTTTGAGAAAAATAACGATATTTGCTAATATTAGCCTTTTTAAAACGCAATTTTACACCCTAAAATGTGGTTTCATATATTAATTTACTAAAAACAAATTAAATGAGTTGTGGAACGCTCAAAAATTTTCTACAAATCAATTATTGATGTTTGTCATCGCGTTAACTATAAAGTATTGAATATCGTTTTTTTTATAAAAAGAATTTTAATCGAATGTATAAAAAAGGAAACATGATCTAATTACATTTTTTCTATGCCCTAAAATGTTATTCAGTCATAAAAACTTTAAGAGGTCGAAATAATCCATGTGCCTGAGTTTTAGAAGAGAATTACATCGTTTAAATAATTAGATATCTGTTAAATCGCATATTCAACTTTCGGGGGAAAATTACAATTTGGTGAAATAACGATATTTGATCATTTTTAATATTTACTATTCTATTTAACCTTGTTAAAAATACTGTTTTGCATCATAAAATGTGGCTTCATGTATTAATTAGCTCAAATTGAAGGAGATGTAAAATATTCAAAAGCTTCTTACTGTCCTTAATTATTTTTTCCAATGGCGGGCACTGAGGTGACAAACATTGTGCCACAACAAGGCCAGAAACTGCTACTCATTTGTCGTTACACAGCCAGCACCTGTGAAACAAGTCACAGAGGCGAGTAGCGTTGGCCGCGCCATACCACCTCAAACACGTTTATAGGGTAGGCCACATTCATACACAGAATATAGGACAGGGAAAACAGAAAAAGAATATAACACCCATCTCTGACCCGGGATTCAAACCAGGGTCCTTAATTATTGAAGTCCGCATTCCTTTTATTCACTTTTAAATGCATTTCTAACCAGCATCATATTGGGAGAGAAAAAACATAATTACTGCACTGGGCAAAATGAATACCATTGAAAAATCTGTAATATATAAAGTATTATATTTATAAAAAAATGACGCTATGGAAATGTGAAAAAAGGAAATCTGATCCAATACATATATTTTCCTTGCCTTCAGGAATTACTCAAAATGGACAATTTTAAGTGCGGAAAAAAGTTCATGTGCCTTAGTACTAGAAGAGTGTTACATCACTTAAATGAGTTATATTAGCGGACATAAGCAATTTTACAGTGAGCTAAAATCAGTGTTAATTACAGTTTAAACTAATTATAAATGCTGTTATGAAAAGTTCAAAATAAATAACCTTTAATTTAAGTTAGAGTACAATATTCTCATATAAATTCCATTCCATTCCTTGCATCTGTTCGCAATTCAACCCTAAAAAATTTGGCTAACAGATAAAGGACTTTATATCCATATCATTGTAAATTTTCAATAAATCATAAGGTATGGAAACAAGATTAATTGAATAAACTTTTTAACTCTGTAGATATACATCTTTAATTGCAATCATGCATTTTCATAAAATAAAAATATATTTCATAAAAATCTGCGAAAAATGAACCTGCAAAATAAAATTCACATCGTTTGTGTACAAATTTATTAACAAACCCCATTATATAAGACAAAAAAATTATTACGCATAAAAATGTTTATTAATAAAAAGTAATTTCAACAACTTTAATGAAAATGTATACTATAAAACTATTTTTATCTTCTTCTTCTTTAATAGCGAAACAACATATTACAGACAGGTCTTACATGCCTCTACAATACGCCTTTTCCAGCCCAGTCTGTCCAGAGCGACACTTTGCCAGTTCCTAACTTTCAGTATCTTGAGGTCATTTTCAGTGTCTTGTTGGTGATTTTCCTCGGATACGGAATCCTTCGGGGTTTTTAAACGTTAATATTCTGGTGGGGTTGTTTTCCCGGCTTCTCCAGACATGGTCCAAGCCATTTGGTCTGTTGCTTCTGATAACCTGGGTAATATTGGGCTTGTTATACAGCCTATACAATTGAAAATTATATCTGGTTCGCCAGTAACCCTGTTCTTGTACAGGCCCATAGATAGTTTTTAATACCTTCCTTTCAAAGGTTTCCAGTGTTCGCTGTATGTCAACATTTAATGTCCAATTTTCGCTTGCATATAGCAGCACGGGAAGTATGAGTGTATTGTAAATTCTCAGTTTTGTTTTTCTGCTCATAAGTTTAGATATTAGTTGCTTTTTCAGCCCAAAAAAAGCATTTATTAGCTGATTTGATTCTGTTGGTGATTTTAGTTTTCAGCTTGTTTTTATCATTAATAATTGTTCCGAGGTATTTGAACTAACATACCGTTTCAAAGGTATGACCGTCTGTGTAAAAGCGAGTGTTGTAGCTCACAGTCAAAGATGAGACCTCCATAAACTTTGTTTTATCTTCGTTTATGGTAAGTCCCATATTTGTGGCAGCTATTTCTAGGGCTTGAAAGGCCTCTTTCACTGCCCTTTCAGATCTTCCAATAATGTTTATATCATCTGCATATGTCAAAATTTGTGATGTTTTTATCACAACCATAAAAAATAATGGAACAATTGAGAAAGTTTAAAAATCATTCAAATACAATTTATTTATGAATTTAATATACATCTGTAATAACAATTATAAGTAAAAATCACCGTCATAATAAACATAAAATGAGTAGTCAAAATCAAAAAATATTTAATAAACTTATAATTAATTTGATTCCATACTGACTGCATTCAGCGAATATTTTTCACATAAATTTTTCTTAAGAATAGCTTTACAAATATCTTTTTCTGTTTGATTAAATTTTCAAATTTTGTTGTGAATATTTATATATTATTTTAAAATACTAATAAAATACTATTCTTAAGCTGTTGCTTCTTATTGGATGACAAAATATTTAGCTATAAAAAAGCACATTTTCTTCTTTAAAAGTTGAATAATTCCTTGACATAATTAATAGATGTAATAACAAACTGAAAAATATTTAACTTTTTTTCTTTTTCATCAATAAAAATTTCTTATTCGTTATTAATAAAGAAATATAACAATTTAAACAGTTTATCTTCGATAAATATATTTCAAAATAAGAAAGTCACCTAGTTTTAAGAGCTTCCATCTATTCCTTGCAGATCATTAAGTGTCAATACCCAATTGCACTTAGCGCCAATTTGTTCTTAAGACACTTTATCCAAAATCACAAAGTACACCAAAATCACCCTTTGAATAGGGATTGTTTTCTAAGTTTAGTTATATTTCAGGAAAATACGTGTTGTTAAACTAATCCCAGAACTTTTCACAGAGTTTGGCAATGCATTTGGTGATTATTAACCAAAGCATCGCCTTCAGTTATTTTAGCTCCCAAGAGTTTAATTAAAAAGATGTTTGGCTGGATTGGTTCTTTAAACTCGAAGTAAAAGCCAGAAAATCATTTGTAAAGATTAAGAAAAATAATGATTTTTTGATTTTTCATATGCTATATACTAAATTGGACATAAATAAATTGTGAACTACAAATTTCTAGAGAAATAATTTTTGAAAATGTTATTTTTAAAAAATACTTTAAAACACCTCTAACGATAATGTTTTAAGTTTTTTATTAAACTTTGTTTTAAAAACATATTTTTTAGTTTGAAAAAGACTCCGATTTTTGATGAATGCGTTTGGAAAATTAAATACATGTGTAATATTTTACAGTGATAAAATAAAATATTTTGTATTTTGGTGTAAGCAATAAGTTTTTTGTAATAGAGTTTGATATTATTTTATTAATTAGTAAGATATGTATATGTGTAAAAATTTTAAAAAGCATTTTCAAAAAGTGTAGCCTATTCTAAATTTTGACTGTGAATGTGCAAAATTTAACCCAATAAAATCGTTATTCAAGCCGATATATTTTCAATGAATTTCTTTTATCATTATTATATTAGATTAGGAAATATGAAATAAAATTCAATATTAAACAAAACTAAGTACCATTAAATTTTTGCTCATCAGAAAAAACGCATCTAATATCTCATGACTAAATCTCCATAAATACAAGAAGTAAAATGAAAAGTGTAAAAAGAACAAAATTTATAATAATCAGATCAAGTTTCTTAGTGTGCTTCTAAATTACCCACTTTCGGGGTCACGGTGGCATACCCACTGGGTGCTCAACTAAGTAAAGTGGTATCACTTCCGCCCCTTGTAGTGGTAAAAGATGGAAATTCTAGTAATCGGGCATTATACAACAAAACTTTTCCTTCTTTCCCTTAATTCAATACCTTGTTGTCTTGACATATTTTATACTATAGCATGTGTATAGGATTTTTAACTATTAAGCACGTTTATCAATACAAGTACATTTTCAAAATTTCTTGCCAATAATTTATTTTTAAATTCATTTTATAATTTATCATTACATATATATTTTTTATGCTTGGAAATGATACCTCTGAGGGTGGCAGGTTAACTCTGTGCATCTTCTGCTTGGTTACTGCTTCTAGATTACGAAAACCCACTTTCTGGGCTAGGAACAGGCACATCCATTGGGGCTATATAACGTGCATTGAGGCTATATAACATGCATTGGTGCTATATAGCCTGCCATCACTTTCGCCCCTTGTGGTGTTGGCAGGTGGAAATCCTAAAACATAAGTATTATAAAAACACATTATTTTTATTGAACTTCCTTAAATTGTGTATCATAAATAAAGCATGTATCAAGTCTTTACAACTGTAATGCTTATAATGATGTCAGTTGGAATTTAACTTTGAGCAAGGTTTTCTGGTAATTTTTAAATAGTTTCAAACTATTTTCATCAAGGAAATCGTTTACGTTGTTGCGGCTTTTTTTACAAAAGAGCTTGAACATAAAATCAAAATTTAACGAAACCATAGATGAGTTTGTGATAACTTCAATGTAATATAAAATATTAATAATCAAAATGATGATGTATTTAATATATATTTTTTTCTTATTGGTTTAGATGGTTAAAATATAGAAAAAGGGGATTTTTCATTTTATAATATTTAGCCAAAATTATTAGAAAAAATATAATTTCCTATTTCTTAAATTATTTTCATTTCTTCATTTACTTTCATGCATTTACAGTCCTTTATCACCTAAAAAATTCAACGTGGAATGTTATTCTTATTTCTATAGACAGATAAAAATGTATTTTTAGACATAGTATAATCTTACTTGCAAGACTTTACATTTTTAATTTAATATCAACTGAAAGTAAATTTAACTTTTGGAAAAATTTTGATGAGCAATTAAAATTATAAATTAAATAAAATGGAAGTAATCATTTGTTGCTATGTCCCCTGCAGTTATAATACTGGAAAAAAATTTAAGACATTGATCTTTACAAATTTAAAAATAGAAAATTTTATATTTTTGTCAACTAACAAAGAAATTGTGCGTGCTTAACTGCTGATTTTACTCGTAAAAATTATTGTCATTTTTATAGATACAAACAATTAAAATACTAAAACGATACCACAAAATATAAAAAGAAATTCAAAAATGTCTATACATAGGAAATGTATATGAATATAAATCAGTTGAAGCACAACCTAGTGTGTATTTAAACATTATTTAAAAATGTTTGTTTTAAACTAATATTAATATAAAACATAAGTATAAACAATATTTTATAGTTTCTTTAATAACACCATTGTCTTAATTATCCTTCCTAAATAGCGTAACGGAAACTTCTCCAAGAATGTAATTGCTCTTAAACTACTTACTATATATTAAAGATTTAACAGCATTTATATGTATTTCAAAATATAAAAGCTTTTGCAACACTAAACTCCTATTTGCTGGATCCTTTTTGATCCCATAGAGTTAACAGTATACAAGCATAGTTTTGAAATAAACATTTGAAAATCAGCTATTGAATTTGACTGCTTGTATACTATATTATATATTATTATCATCTAATAATTTTTAATGCTTGGTTAGATTCATTCATTTATATTTATAAGCTATTTAATGAAAATAAGAGGATTTACGTATAAAATAAATTCTGTATGAATTTACAGTAAGTAAAATGAATGCATCAAACACCTTTGTATGCTACCATAATTATAAAACTTTAAATAAATAATTCCCTGATTCTTCTTGACAGTATTTGATTAAGGAATTTGGATAGGCATTGTTTTCATTTGTACTTAAAATTGAGTATTTGTAAAATAAAAATTTATTCTGTCGTTTCTACTTTAGCTTGTAAAATCCCTAAAATTAAATTTGTGGAACAATGTAGAGAATATATTCTTAACTATTTTGAATTGTTTTCATCAGTTATTGAGAATAAAAATAATCAACCCATTTGAAAAAAAACACATTTTTATTTTTATACATCTATTCAAAAACATTAAAGGAAATAAAATCTGGTATCTAATATTGATATATCTTTAAGGTGAGCTCCAAAGGAAATATATCAGAAAATAAATTACATTTTTAAATTACCTTATTTACTAGATATCAAGAATAACTTCCTAAAATAGTACAAAAATTACTTTGAAAATTTTTTTACTCATCATTCAAAGCTTAAACATTATTTTTACCGTAGAAAAAATAATTAAAAAGTATTAAATGAGAAGTTTTCGTATCTCTATTTTTAACTGTTCATTATTTTCATTTTAATTTTTCATCATCCACTGATTGTATGATTTAATTAAAACATAATTAAGATTATAGTATTCTAGGAATTCTGCAAAAGCGGTCAATATATCAAATAGAATTTATTTTTAAGCATTTGGTTTGGAAATTTGTTACTAGTTGATTCTCGAATTCATGTAGCTTCACATCTTTTAAGTATAACTGTGCATGAACTCGAAAATTCTACTATTACCAACGACTTACTTTGGTCTAGCGGCTTAGTCACACTCTTCCAAGTGGAAAATATTAAGTATAATCTCCATCACTCTTGAAAACGGGAAATAAGAGTGTTGTTTCTGTTCACCGCATGAACACATTCAAGAATGGGTATGCGAAAGTTTTTTGGAATCTTTACTTTACGAAGTATGAATAGCTTTACGAAGAGCTTATTTTACGAAGTTAAGAAACTTTCTCCCTGAACTTTAGACACTTGGGTTATTCAAAAAGCTTACAATGGCCTAAGACAGATAGGTAGTAAAAGGAAAATCATAAAAGATCAATAAATTTACAAAATATCTTATAAATGAAACAGGCCAAACTGAGATAAAAAAAATCCTTTGTTAAATTTCTACCAATCAATTTTCAATCTTGATCAATTTGCTTGATTTTAAACAAATTGGTCTGATTTAAAGTACATTCATGTAAATTCTATAGAAATAAATATTTTATAAAATAAATTTATTTTTCAAATTTCATAATTAGACATTTTCTAATAATTAAACGACCTAAGAGTGGTATTCATATTGCTAAATTTATATTAAATTAATCTAAATAGTTAGAGGAAAATAGGCAAATATTACTAATGAATTATTAAACCAAACTATACAAAAAACATAAATAAAAGAAAAATTTCTAAAAAAACTTGGAGAATAATGCATAACTTTAGAGCAACTTATTTCACTTGATATATTTCAAATGTTTGCTTAATGAATAATTTTTGTTTTCTTTCCTCAGCCGATCCATTTTTAGATGTATTTTTACCTTCATTTGAGTAATTCAAAGTAATCATAAAGAATGATACACATTTAATTGTTCTATATATAAATCCTCCAATTTTTGAAATTTTTGCTTTGGGAAATTTTATTTCATATTCCAAACAATAATATTATGCTTTAAAACTATAAAACGAAGAATATATTCTAATTTTTCAAAAATACATAAAGTTTAAGTTATTTTTCTTACATCCTCTGCGTATTTTTTTTTTCATATATTTACAACACAATCATTCTTTCTTTTTAAACTGTTGAGAACAAAACAAGATCAAAATTTTAGAAAACAAAGGAAGTATATCAGATAGGAACTTTTACTCTTAAAGGTATGCATTTACTGAAAAAAGTAACTCATTTTAATTCTTTTTTAAATTCTTGCTCTTCGATGATTTTGCATTAGATTTAAAAATGACGTTTTACAAACGTGACTCAAAGTTACGGTTGTAAGAAGGCTGTAGTCTATCCTTGCCCTACAGGAGATCCAACTGCGAAAGTGCTTTTGTAAGGCTTAAGTTTCACTCATCTTATTCCACATGCTTAGAAGTACCACTCGAATCTCTGCTTAAAGATACGGTTACAGTAAACCATGGAGCTACTAGAAAGTTTCCAAAGGAGAATCCACTTTGTCACATACGTGAGAAGCAGCTTAAAATAACCTGAGAAAATAAGGGCCGAGGTCTTTATATACAGCCTTACATTTCATTTTGAGATATTTCATTATATGAATTTTTCATTTCAGTTGTTAGAAGAACATATGTGTAAAGAAGTGTAAGCTGGATAGATTCAGTTTCTTTGGTATTTGTATAACAAAAAGCTTGATTTAGAGCTCGTTTATAGAAAACTTTAGTAGGCAGTACAGTCAACGAGAATAGAAAATCATAGGTTTACAAATAACATTAAACTTATAATTCATTTAATGAAGTTTAATTTTTATTTACTGTCTAATATTTAAAAATTAAATAATGAGCAGTTGTTTCATTTTAATGATAGACTTTGAATGAATTGACTATTGTTTGTACAGTATTTTAAAATATAAATTATGTATATTATTAAAATACAGTTATCAGACAGTTTATTCCAAATATAAACTAATAATGACTAATAATAAATATAAGCTAAATATAAATTATGTATATTATTATAATGCAGTGTTATCATTCTGTAGGTAAACTTATATTTGTTAATAAACAGATATAGCCACTATACTAAAGAAAATCAAAAAAAGATTTCTTTAAGGTTTTATGAAAATGTCTGAAAATAATGCAGTTTTATATTTTTTGACTGTTTGAATGAAGGCTTCTATTAGTTTTCTTATTAATAATCTTATCGTTTCAACAAAATATGCTTATGAAATTAGAATTTTTTTACATGCGGAATCATTGTTACATGAATTATTCATATATATTTTTAAGTTCTTCATAAATAATGAAGTATTTGCAATAAAGTTTTGGTACAGACGCCATATAATCCAGGATACTATATTCTGCATTTTTTGGCGATGACGAAATGTGGCCAAGATGACATATTGTGACGTGCGAGATGACGTAAATATTAGGGTTGCCAAAATAGAATTTTCTGCCTAGTTCTTATAGCCTCCATCACTATGACGTAATGAAAACCAGGTTGCCACATACATATGAAGATTCCACTAAAAAAATCAACAATCTCAGAATTTGGCATCCTGGATTGTAAGGCATCTGTGCCAAAATTCTTTATCTGTATAATCGATAATATGAGTGAAGCTACATCAGACATTTATTGTAAAGGTAAGAATCTAAAGTATGCTTACGATGAATTAAACTTTTTTATAATTAAAAGTCATATCTTTTAATGGTAATTGTCAAAAATTTTAAATTATCAAATTTTTGCTTGCTTAAATTTAAATGATTTTTAAAATTTTTAAGATAAAACTTGCTATTATATGTTTTAAGTATTTTATGTTTTCTTATAAAAAAAGTACATTTTTCTTTAAAAAAAATTATACATTATTATTATATTTACAAATATATTCGTAGACTATAAATTTATTTAATATTGTAACTAAGCAAATACATGATAAAAGTATGTAATCGTAGAAGTATATAATAGTAAACATTTATTTGTACTGTGGTATTGATGAAATTAAATAGCTTCATCTATACCACAGTATAAATAAATGTAATATAAATTTATTTGAACAATGTTTCGTCAATTTAAATTCAGCATCTTTCATTGTTAAATATGTTCTACGAATAATCTTATTATTAGTAAGTAGATAGCGGCATTATAATATTTACATTTTTAAATCATCCACAGCAGATTTTGAAAATACTAAGCATTATGTACTTAATTTGTATAATCTAGTACTCTACTAAAACAAAGAAGTTTTATTTTCTAAGTTAGTTCTAAGTTTAAGTAAGAGATTTGATTTTAATAATTGTTTGACAGGCAAAAACAATAGAAATCATAGCATAGAATTAAAATTATTTAGATTTGGTCTGCTAAATTAATTAATTCAGTTACTAATAAATTAGTTTTTCTTTCATCATTTATAAAGTTATTTTAATTTACTCTTATAGTTTTCTGGATAATATATTAAGAATGAAATATAATTTCATGAAAAATATGCTTAATACTATTTATATAATTTTAATAAATACTTAATTTTTTCTCAAATATTTATTGAATAAACCATTAGTATACAATTAATAATAAATACTTAACCTTTGCTTTGTAGCTTCGTCAAAATTTTTCAGTTTCCCTTAATCATTATAAATATTTTTAAAAACGTTTTCTTTTTTTCACTTATTCATTAACTGAGAGAAATTATTCCACTGATTATACAATAATTAATTATTCTACTCATAAGTACCTATATAATTCGTTATAACCAAAGAGTTACGCTAGTTTAATCAGATGTTCCTGCCACTTTTTGTATTTTATTTATTTTTGCAACTATTTGTATAAGAAATCCTTAAAATATTTTTGCGTCATTTGGAATACATGTAATAGCCTAAATGAAAAAGAGAGATTTAAAATGACTTCTTACAAATGTAAAAAAGTTTTGAAGTAATTAAAAGACTAAATTTATTTGTTGTTTCTTGGAATTTATTTTTTTCATCATCAGAACAACGTTTTCTATTTCCTAGTGCCTACAATTCTAACAAATTGTCATACATTGTTCGTTTTTTCCTAGCAACTAGTTCTATGATTGGCTTCATACACTTCAACGTTGATACAATTTTAATTCCATCTAAAATGTTCCTGTTAGGAAATTTTATCTTTAACCTGTTTCATTCTTTTGTTTTATAAAATATTTTAAATAAATTATAGCTTTTTATATGCACTTAAGAATATCAATTACAATGAACTTAATATGATATCAATACAATAAACATTGCTACATTGAATGAATTATTTAACACAAGCAAAAAATTTTAAAATCTAACTCTAAGAAATTTCAAACATATGAATTAGTTTAATCTATATTATTCATTAGATAGTGTAAAATAAAATGAAAAGAATATTAATCACCCCTTGATATTCTCTAAAAATAGCTTCAATTCGTTATTTCCAAATGATTATTCATATCCTTAATATCATATTATTTTTAAGTGTATATATATCTTTAAACATTCATAAATAAAATTATTTATAAAGAGAACAAATGAATTTTTTATCAATTTTGCAATTTCACAAAAAATATTCTTCTATCATTAGAAAAATATTCTGAGTTTTCTGCTAATTAAAAGACATCGTGAGAGTAATTCCCATGTTTTAAAATACAATTTAACACAGATTATCAAAGTAATTTAACATATAATAAAATACACTGTATTCGTATTCTATTTCGTATTAAATAAAGAAAACTACTTAACAAAAGTAACAACTCAAAATCTATTTCAAAAATCATTCTTTTTACTTTACTATAAATTTCAAAGATTAAAAATATAAAGATTTCTAAACTATTATAAAACAATTTTCTTTAGCTTCTTGATAATTAACTGGAATTTACATTAACACTATTTTACTAAAAAAATACTTAATTTTAATGTTCTTTGATAACCATATATAACTTTCAAAATTGCTTTACAAATAAATGATTACAATAATTAAATTTTCCTGATGTGACCCAAACTGACTTTTTAGAATTATCAACAATAGAGATAGAAAGATGCTGGTACATATTTGTATATCCTAATGAGTAAAATGAAAATGATATTTTCTTTAAAGAACATATTAATTCTCTAACAATAAACTTTAATTAAAACTTATTATACATGCAGAGAACAATATTTTTGTTTAAAAAATAAACAAGTCAATTATAGTTAAAGAACAATATCATTAAAATATTTTTGAAAATATATGCCACTTAGCTTTTATGGCAATACATTATGGATCTCTTTCATTATTAATTTGTTTAGAAATTTTAGTAACTTTAAAGCCTATGATAAATACTATTATGAATGAATTTTTAGCATGTTTTTCTAATCAAATAATTTGTCATAAATTCCCCTAAAAATATTTTTGGCATCAATTTGTTTTCAAGATTATTTGAATTTATGATGCTCAGAAAGTATTACTTAATATTTAAGTTTCATAATTTTAAGTATTTGTATTTTTAAAAATGTTTAGAATATAAGATAATTTAAAAAATATTTTAGCATTAAATCTCATTAGACTGGTGACAAGAATGAGAGTGGTATTATGATATTAAATTATGTCATGAGACCCACTCCTTTCTTTTCAAAAAGATTCCTCAGAAAAACTTTAATTAGTGGGAATATCTTTATGTACTCTAATTTGTTACTTTATTCATGTTTATTTAAAATAAAATAAAAATCACTTATGAATTTTTGTCACAACAAAGTTTTTATATATTGACATCATTTGTGGTACAAATAATGTAAACAAAATTATAATTAATCTTAAATTGTGATAAATGTCATTATTTGCTTTTGTGTTTCATCACAAATTTTGCAAAGACAAAATATACAAGTTATTTCAGCATAGTAATTTCCAGGATGTAATTATTATGCAATTATATTTTCAAGCAGATTGATCAAACATTTTGCTAAATATATAGTTTTTATAATAGAATTTTCATGAGTAATTATCTCCCAAAACATTTTAATGCTTAAATAATTTTATAATTCTGATCGTTTTGAAAGTTGTGTGTATGGTGTAATGACCTTTTTCTAAATTATCAACAATTTTACTATACATTTGTATCATATTCAATTATTTTATTGGGAATATTGAATAATTCGATTATTTAAATTAATATGAACCTTTAAATTATATTATATTTAAATTTAATAGTTTCATATTTAAAAAATATTCATATTTAAATATAATATTTAAATTTAATAGTTTCTTAAGAGCATATGCTGTCCTAACAAATATTGAAATAAGTGTTAGCGATCCTATAGTAATTTTTAAACATTATTTATAATTAGAAAAATAATTATTTCAAAATTTTGGAAACCGATTTATTTTAATATTTACTGCATTTTTAGAAAATATTATTTGTATGTCTTATTGTATTATTGCATAAGGGATTATACGACATGCATATTACACATCTTTCAACAGAAATGTTTCATTCTATAAATAAAGGTGAGATAATTTTTCTGTGCTTGAATAATTTCATAAGAAAAATTTTAAAAATCAAATTTGGCAATGCAATATAGCATTTGTCATTGTCAGGTATTTTCAATGCGTAAATCTATAAGTGCATAAGTTTAATTACAATATTCTTATTTAAAAGTAACATTTGAGTGCTTTCTGACTACTCAGATTTTATTTAAACAAATGTATTAAACTAAAAGTGATAGTATACTTAACTTTTTAAGTCAACATGCATGGAATTTAAATAAACTAAGAAAGTTAATTTCTATATGTGATGGAGGTCAAACACATGTTCATATAAATTATTGAGAAATATTCCTCATCATTTTTCTATTTTTATAGTTTTATCACAAGGACAAAATATGCTACAAGTGATTTAAAATGTTCAGCATCACAAGTGCTTTGTATATGCTTTGAGTCAGCACTTTTCAACATAGGAAGGTTGAATGACTGAGAAAAAATGGTCATATGATAAATTGTAATGTTGATGTCTTGAGGAACAAAAACAACAGAATGTGCTACTTCTGAAGTTTTTTTCTACAAAATCAAACTAATAATGAAAATAAAGCTAATGTAAAAGTTTTTATTATTGTTCGAACATTGACTTAACTTGCTGACAACATAAACGAATAAATTTTCAACAGTAAAGTAACTTTTTCTGATGAAGATTTTTACTTGTTTCATAAAGATAGGAACTCTTTACTATGTTTTAATGTAAGAAAATTAGGCATAGGAGCCGTATAATCCATGTGCCAAATTCTGAGATTGACGATTTTTTGGCGGATTTTCTTATGTATCTGGCAACCTTGTTTTTGTTATATCATACATATGGAGACCTATAAGAATTATGTAGAAAATTTTGGTAACCCTAGTATTTACGTTATCGCGCACGTCACGATACGTCATCTTGGCAACATTTCTTCATCGCCAAAAAATTCAGAATTTGGAGTCATGGATTATACGGCACCTGTGCCGATAATTAAGTATTAAATTTTTAGAAAACACATAATTTGAAAAATTAGTTCTTATATTTAATTATTTACTACGCTGGAAATTAATGACATGAAGGCATAAGCGTTTTGTTTTACTTTTTCTTCTCATTTGCTTTTTATTAGAACTGAGCAAATTTTTAATAAGTATATTCTTGTAATAATACAAATTTGGTATGATATTTTAAATCAACACGTCAATCAAAGTCGATAATTTTTTGTACTTAAAATTATATTGAAAGGATAAGTTACATTTGAGCGGGGAGGACTCATTCCATTTCTATTTTGAAATTCTTAAATCCCAAGTAGGAAAAATATATTACTCACTAATGAAAACTATGACACTACTTAAGAAAATATTCTTTTCATTAGTTGAAATAATTTTTATGATTTAGTGACCTGAAACGTATCTGTCTCATTTAAAAGACAATAAATAATTTTCCATAAAATATACATATTTATATTATTTTATTATAATTACTCATTGCAAAATAATTTATCCTAATTTAAATTCTTTTCTTAAAAACATTTACAAGAATTCTTGAAAATTATAGGCCAATTTTTACAGGCCACATAAAATTGATCAAAATTTGTAAAATGTCGTACACTAAGATGATATACAGAACAGTAGAAAACCTTAAATAACCTGTTGAAACATTAAAATAAATATAACAAAAGTAATTGAATTTACACAAAAAATTGAAAACTCTTTATTTTATCTCTTTCTGTAAAGTAAAATTTATTTCTGAAATATATTTTTGACAAAATAATGAGGTATTTCATTTTTAAAACTAAATGAATAACATTTATTTTAAAGATTATATATATTATTATTATTAAAACTCATTGAGTATTTTATGCTAATTATAAGTGACGTTATTAAAATTTAAATTTATAATTATATTTATTTTGTCATATTTAAATATTATGCATTCATTATTTCATTAATATTAGACGCTCATTTTGTTTAATCTTTTATTCGTAGTAAAAATAACTGTAAGCGATTTGTCAAAGTAAAGACATTATAATTGATTAATTACTTCACTTCCTTGTTTGCGAGTTAGGTATTTTACACTTCCCTTCATTGCTTTCTAATTTCCCTTGCATGAACGTCGCTAAAAGATAATGGATTCACTTTGCATCCACTTCAAAGATTAACTGATGTCTGATTCTGCAAACTAAATAAAGGGCAATGCTTTGGAATTCCACAGTGACGACACAAAGATGTAACTAATTTATTCCCAGCCAGTGATTGCTTCTGCCTACCATCCTTTGCCCTAGAGATGTGTGAGTGCACCCAAAGAACAAACATCCACTAATGAAGGTGATAGATTTTCAATTGGTGTCTCGTGTCAATGCCATTCTCTAAAATGAACTTTCTGGATCCTGTATTTCTCTCAGTAAGGTAAAATTAATTTCAACAACAACTGGATGCATAGCTTTGCTGTGTAAAAAGACTGTTAAAGTTCCCATTGTATGAAACATTATATTTTGAAAATGTTGGCAGTGTTTGTACCAAAATATACTGTATCAGTAAACAAAAATTAGTAAACCTTTTGTTATGTCAATAAATCTGCACTGTGTGTGTGTAAAATATTCATTTAAATTTCATAATGGTAAGAATTGTGATTACAAATGTAAAGAATGGCTGTAGCAAGTAAAGCTAATATTAATAGATAACATTTCCGTGAGTACACTGAAATTTGCAGTGTAAAAAAGAAATTATTTGAGTGCTCTCTGTAATGTAAATCTTTAAGTGTATAATATATTGAAAATATAATGAATATCTGTATCAAATGTAATTTAAATAT
This sequence comes from Latrodectus hesperus, assembly GCA_037975125.1. Taxonomy (NCBI): domain Eukaryota; kingdom Metazoa; phylum Arthropoda; class Arachnida; order Araneae; family Theridiidae; genus Latrodectus; species Latrodectus hesperus. The sequence continues at coordinate 27,174,499 of CM075862.1, forward strand.
GTAAATATAAATAAGATGCTCTTTTAGTGAGCTACGAATCTCTAGGGTAAAATAATCAACATAATTTTATAATTTTAAAGAATCTGTGTGTATTTTGAAAATATATGAGAATATATTGTATTGAATAAAAAAAATTAATGAATAAAAAATTGATAGACAACCTTTTGGTGGATGCAAAATCTACTATGAAGCAATTATTTAAGCTTCTAATTTCATATGTAATATTTTTCAAACATAATGAGTTCCTTAACATTGGCATATTATGTTGGCGAATTTGAGAAATGTCATTCTCATTGATGTTAAAAAAGTCAAGAACAATCGAAATCTTCTATGACATTGATTGCGTATGTGCCTTGTAGGAGATGATGACTTTAATCATGATCAGAAACATTGTAAAAATCATATTTGATTAATCATACTGATTGATTCTAATATGATTATAACTTTTTGTATAATCATATTAGAATTAATAGTCGAATGAAATTTTAAACAGCTTATAGCTAAATTTAAATCAACAGTAGTTCCATAAAACGAATAAATTAAGTAATGAATTAATACTGAAAATAGCCAGATAATAATTGCAATGTAGAATTATGGGAATTTAAAAGAGTAAGTGTATATACTAAATAGAGTTTTCAAACTTCATATAAAACCCTCAAAGATTAAGTGGCCCATATAAAATTTGTTCTGTTTTATAAGCACAGTTCTACTTGCAAAATAGCGTTTGATGAAATTTATACAGCGATACTATGGTTTATAAGAATAATACATCTCTTTATCGTATAAAATTTACAAACGTTATCTACCTTATGAATTCCCATACGCATTAATTGAATTCTTAAGAGACGAAAACATGTTTTGTAAATAAATCAGTAAACAAAAGTGATTACAACTCTTTGTAAACAGTAAGTAATTCTGAATATTTATGAAAAATACAGTCACAATAAGCATTGAATAAGAAATCTTTCATAACTCTCATTTGAAATTGAAGTAAAATAGGGAAAGAATATGAATAAATTGCTCCAGAAAAAAGAAGGAACTCAATTAAATTTACAATTACAAATAATATGACTCTAAAAATATCTCAGAATTTAATAAATTTTTCATTAATCATGTTTGAACTAGCAGCGTCTCAACCAATAGAAAGTTAAATCTTACTAGTGGTATGATGAAACTATAAATATGATAGGAATTTAGTGAAGCTACTTTATTCAAAAATTAATATTTCTAGCTATTAATTAAGATTTTAATAACCATCTTTTGTTTTATGTTATAATATTTAATTTTACTTTATTATGGTAATATTAATACCTATGCAACTTTACTATCATAATTATTGACAAAAATTTTATTTTTTATTAATAGTTACAGTTGCCACTATAAAATCCCAAAAAATGCGTGTCGACGTTCTTTTACATGAATTTCATATAACTTTAATAAAAATAATTATTAATAGGTTATTTTTATAATCGTAATTATTGAAGAACATTTTATATAAAAATTGTCTATTAGCATACTGTTAGGAAATGTGTATGCGAATATAGTCTCCAATAAAAAATATTTTAGAATTCTTAAAAAACTATACATATTATTTAAAAAATAGTAATTATTTTATAAGAAAATGAAAGGTTTTAAGTTCGTTTTTATTAAAATATTTAAAACTATTTTTTAATATATAATAGTTTTAGACTTAATGAATGTAAATGTTTTTTAATATAAAATTTAGAATTATTTTTAAATTGTTAAAAAACACTTTTAAAGAATCTATTATAATTAGAAGCAGCAAAACTAATTTAAAGATCTTTTAAGATCAGGAAATTTCTTTTTAAAAAGCAATAAATGAATCATACAAAATCAATTCAATATTGCAAAACATTTCAACACTAATGTAAAAGCTTTGTTTAAAATTAAGAATTTTTATAATTTAAAGTAATTAAAGTAGCAACTTAATTGCATATTTACTGATTGTTATAAATTTATGACATTCAGAGTACAAAAAGAATGAAATTTGATCAAAATAAGAATCAAAGAGTCTGAACTTTGTATGTGAATGGAAAATATGCATAATTATACTAATTATATTTCCCTTCCATGATCTTAAAATCAAGAAAAGTAATGCGATTGTGTTTATTTTTTAATACTAATAATTCACACACAAGTAAGCTAAGCAAAAGCTTTCAAATCCATTTTAATTAATACCTTCAAGACTTTAAATTTTTAATTTGCTGCGGTGGCATTTATCATTTAATTTCCTTAGAGGCAATAAATATCAGACTGAAATGCAAGTTATTTTCAACTAAATTTTAAGCTTTGTACGTTTTATGTGGTTTTTAGTCTTTTCTAAGTAATTTAGGTTAAAAATAACATTGCTAAAAGGAAGTTAATTCAAATAAATTCTAAATAAAAAATATACTTTAGTGAAAATATTTTATACAGTTTTTAACTTTTTTACTGCACACTCGAAAAACTTTAATCGGGGAAGTTTGCATCTCAGATACGTATACACTTTTTTTCTACCTAGTATAAGCACAGCATCATGATTAAATTAAATTCCGAATTTTTTATCATAATAACTTATAGGTTTTATTAAAATTGAAAATTAAATTATCCTAAATTTAAGCTTGAATTTCGTCTATGGATAACGTTTTACTTATTGAGCATTTATTTTGGTGTTTTTCTGTAACCAAGACAGTATTCAGATTTAGCAGAAAATTTGAAGTCTAATAGTAATCACCAAAATAATTAAAATTTTAGTATCCATGATAATCACTTCAAAAACATTAGTTTTTAGCAAAAAATTCTAGAATTGCAAATATTATAATTAGTAACTTTTAATATATTTTAACAATCTATTCATTGAAGCACTAAATTGAATTTTAGATCTAGATCCCTAATAAATCAGGTTGAAAAAATAAAGGAAAAAGAAACAGAAAGAAATCATAACTTTCGTGAGTAAGGCAATACTGCTTTTATTTATATAATATGCTTTGAACGTAATATGTACATTCATTTGTCCAACAGAAATGCACTAACAGTGCCACATGATTCCGAATCCTAACAGTTGCTCAGAGCCAATATGTGTTTCAAGGAAGAAGAGAAGAATTATATTAGTAACTTTAGTGTACCAGGTGTTATTTTATTAATGATACACACTTAAGAAACAGCATATTTTTACGGAGATTCTTCTGCTTGCTGTTAATCTTCATTCCTTTGACATATTCACTTACCGATTATATCAAAGCAATATAAGCATTCACAAGGAATCAATTATTATGATTAATTATGTCAGAAAATTATAATCGTTATGTTAATATCATATAAGTTATATATATGGATAATTTCCAACATTTTGCTCTTTTCACTGTTTTGTGTTTTCCTAATATATGTGTTTTGAAGTATACATTAGTAAATAATTCCTCCATATTTGTAGTGCCTTTTTTTAAGTTGCATAAATTTTAAATCGGAAATCACTTTCAAGCGAAATTTTTTTAAGTACAAAACGTTAGTTTGTGAAATCATTTTACAAAATAATTTAAATTGCATTTGAAATTGAGATAAAATATGTAAATTATATGTAAAAATAATTGTTTTGTCAAAAAAAAGTTTTTTGTTTTTCTTTTTAAATGTCCATTAATTTTCTTTTTATAACTTTTTTAATTTCTGGTATAAAATATGTTGCTTAGTATTATGTAAATTTACATTTGATCAATATTTAATAAAATAATCAAACAATAACAGAATTTATTCCTACTTATTAATAGGGATTAATATAAAAATATTTTTAATATTTGTGTTAATAAAAAGATTAAGATAAGAATTGCGATAAAGTTTTAACTGCGTAAGTCACAAAAATTGAGATACTTACAGCCATTAGCAGAATACAATTATAGAATTCTTTTTTTATTGAGTAATAAACATATTCTTAATGCAAAGACAGTAATTAGACTCTAGAGAGAAAACTATTTTTCATAGAAATAAAAGAATTAGATTGTTTTAAATTCTTATTATATTAAGGTGAGTTTAAAAGTTGTTAGGTAGAATATAAAAAAATAGTAAAGTAAGTCATAAAAACTTCTCAGTCATAAAGTTAATTATTTTTCAGATTCTGCCAGCTTTTTTTCCATAATTAGAATGAAAATGAGAAAAAAGTAATTTCTCAGTCTTCTTAAATGGGAACTTCTTCTTATGTGCAAGAAATTTTGGGTTTTATACAGAAATTAAGAATTTATTATAGCTTTCGGGAATATTTTATTTTACAGATTAGAAATAATCAAGCTCACTACCAGTACATGTTAAGCAAAAGGGAATAAATATATTGTTTTACCATTTCTTCACGCATCTATATTGAAATGAGCAGTAACCTTTCTTCTGTATACGGATATGGATGATCCTCTGTTCGTTAGAAGTTCTTACAAAAGTAAGAATAGGATTAAAGACTCTAAATCACCTTTGATATTATTCTAACTGCTAGACAAACAACAAATTGATTTAACATATAATTTAAATCTCAAATACCTTGTTTTTTTAATGTTTGCTCTAAATATATATATATATATATATATATATATATATATATATATATATATATATATATATATATATATATATATATATATATATATATATATATATATATATATACAAGTAATTATAAAAATGCCTACCGATGGCTGAGTGGTTAGCGTACCTGATCCTGAGCTGTGAGTCCCAGGTTCGAATCCTGCTTCGGGAATGGATGTTTCTTTCTCTCTATGTGCTTCTCTTTCCGTTTTTCTGTAATGATGAATGAATGTGACCCACCCTATAAACGGGTTTGTGGTGGTATGGTGGGGACAACGCTACTCGCCTCCGTTACTTGGTTTACAGGTGCCCGGTGGGTAACCACAAATGAGTAGCAGTTACTGGCCTTGTTGTGGCATAGGGTTCGTGACCTAAGTGCCGGCCGTTGAAAAAAAAATTATAAAAATAATAGAAAAATCTTTTAAATTTATAAATAATTCTTTATAAGTATAGTATAAAACCATTTTTGTTATGTTATGCAGATTAGATTTGCCTATGAAACGTTTCACACAAGTGCAGTATAAGGTTTAAAGGATTATTGTATCATTCTAAATGATATTCTAGAAATGTTGCCGTTGGCTTATATCGATTCCGTATTAAAATCTTTGAAATACACTACATTGGTTCAATTATGAAGTTGGTTCTCTGTGTCGGTCAAAATTGATGTCTAACTTAAACCTCATGTTCAACAAATCATGGTTAACACGTCACGCCTCATGATTAGGTGTATTATCCATATCCTTCAGTAAAGAATGTTTGCTTAAAAGAATTAACCTATTGAGCTAACTTTTCTCTATACTTCTCTGTAGTGTTCCATACTTTTAAGGTTAGAAATAGTCCAGCAGAAAATCAAGACATAGCTGCTCATGTTATGACGGATCCACCTCTATACTTGACAGTTAACAGGAAACAATCTTGATCATATGATTGTGTGGATGCCTTCCAATATGCACCCTTCCTATTGTAGGGAAAAGTGTGAAAGGCGTTTTGTCAAACCATATTATTTTCTTCCACTTATCAGTAGACCATGATTTGTGAATAAGATACCGCTGTAGACGAGGGGTTTGGCATAAACTTATTAAACAAGTAGCTTGTGTATTGCCGCTTTGCCATAAATGTTCTGTTTATGAAGGTGCCTTCTAAATGCAATCTTACCACGCTTTTTTCATTTATCTTACCACGCTGTTTGCATGCTGTTTTGACTTTAGACATTCTATGCTATTCAGATACTAACTTTAGACAATGCATATTATTCAGATTAGTTGTCAATTCAGATTAGTATAAAATTATTAAGCCCTCTAGTATCAGAAAAATAATACAAAGTTACAATTAAAAAAAGTTACTAAAAGAAAGCAAAGATTTACATTTCTTCGTAAATATAATTAAGTAACTATAACCAATTTCAATTCACAGATATATAGTTTTGATGTATGTTTAACTATTTATATTCTTTCTCTACCTTAACTAATAACGAAATGCTACTCTTATTTTCATAACATAAATAGTTATTTGAAGTGAATTTTTTTCTTAAAATAATTTACGCTTATCATTTCTAGTGGCATTAAAAATCACACTTCTATATCAACACAATTTTTAGAATAATAAATTGACTAAATAATAAGAGGTTATATCCACTGAGCCATTTTTTCATACTAAGGCTACAACTTTATTTATGCCAATTTTAGGACCATCATGTATTCCATTTATGTTTCTTACAATTAGTCGAGATAAATATCAATCATAAGTAATTATTTTAACTTAAGGAAACTAATTATGTAACATAAGAATATTTCAATTGCGTCTGTTTGGAAAAGTATTGTAGAACGTTTTGAATGTCTCAGTCAAAATTAACTTGAACAATACTGTATTGCTGACAGTAATTTTTCAACCAAATCTTCCTAGAAACAAATCTATTTGACTACAAAATACATTATTTTCAAAACTGAATGGAGCACAGTTCAGATATGAAATTAAATATTTAAAATAAATTAAATAATTAGATGTTTTTAGTAATTATCTAGACATTTATTATAATCAGGTTTAGAAACTTCGATCCCAATGTTATCAAAACAAATTTTAAGTAATATTATAAGAATTAAAAGTAAGAACTTAGAGCAATAAAAAATGCATGTTTGATTTTGAAACGTAAGTAATAAAATTCTTATCAGCCACTTTCAAATAATTAATACACATTAAATCATTTAAAAAAGTGTGTTGTAAAATACAAGAAAATTATTGAATAGTTTCAAATTCTTATTAATCATTTAAATATGATCACAGTCAAAATTTGTATCCATTAGTAATGAAAAGAATATTTTCTTTCTCAAGATGAATAGAAAAATTGCAACTTCTGCAAAGGGTGGAAAAAACAACAAATTTTTTGATACACTAATTTAATTTTTATAACGAAATAGCACTCAATAAAACATTTTGCAGGGATTTTTGAAAAGCAAAAAATACATTTTTTGCTTACGCGCTTTTTGTAATTCAGAAGATAGCAAAATTTATAAAAAAAATGTTTACTAGAGCAATAGAAAAAATAATTAAATAACTATTTTTTTATTTCCTTCAGAAATTTTTGCTGTTTCTGAACCCTTAAAACTCTTGTCTGACGAAATAATTCTTCTTTGAACATACCTACATAAAAAAACCTTACCCTTATAATTATAGTAATGAATAAAATATAATTATAATTAATATAATTATAAATAAAAATAGGACCCTTACTTATATAAAAAGCAACAACCCATTTATATTTTTAAAAAAATATATTTTTTCGGAATTTACACTTTCGTTCTTCATGATAATAAAAATCTTTGAATCATTAAAAATGTTAAAAAAAAATTTTTTATCTATGAACCATACTTATAACAGCAATGTAATTTGATCATAGCTTCATAACTTTTTTCACCTCGATATTTTAATTTTCTTTTTTAGAGAAGCATTACTATGCGATATATACCAAATGCTTTTGGAAAGTAATTTCACTTAGTTTTCATGCAAATATTCCACATTTTAAATATTACCATCAACAATTGACTGTAAAAACAATAATTATGCAAATAAAAGGATAGTAATTTTACTGATATATTGTCAATCAAATATTTTATATTTTAAATATTTGTATTCACACAACATATTTTATTTTTTCAATTTCCGATTTTTTTATTTTCATAATTATTGTGTTTACACACAATTATTGATTTTAATATATATAATTACAAAAATACTATGAAATTTCAAACCCTATTTATTAAAAAATTTCAGAATGATACTTTAAGAAATCCTTCTGTAAAGAAACTACATCATTTCATTCCTCAGTCCTTCATCATAATCTTCCAAATATTATTTAATTATTCTTTTTCTTAATCATATACATAATTGTAAGACCAGTTTCAGTTAAAAGCACATAAATAAAAGTGTTTTTCACTTTGTGATTTTGAAGATAAAAACGGAAACGTTACCAAAGCGTACTATATCTTACAGATGAGATACATACATACACAATGGTACAAGACAGACCCGAAATATACTTTGTTATCAACAAGTTTGGAACAATCACACGCCACCAAGCGCCTCGTGATTTTAAACCACGATCAGGTGACGAGGTCACCTGAGCTACAACCTTCTTCTCCACATCCATACCACACCAACGAAAGGGTTATTGAAGTCACAAATTAAAGTGAACATGTCCATAACCAAGGGAGCTCCAGAAACCTAGCAAGGGGAATGTAGTCACACTCCCAATAAAGCCTGCAGCAAATGATAATTCACTTTGCTGATCTTACAAGAAGCCGCTGAGTCACAGGAGTTCCTAAAGAAGGATAAAAAAGTGTATTTGTATCTAGTTTGAAAGACTAACTTTTGAATAAGGTGTAAAAATAAGTTGTATTTAATAAATGATTGAACAGGATATTTAAATTTACTTACGAAAATTGAAAATTTATTGTTTTAGATAAAAAAGTAAATATTTAATCTATATGATGTTTACAATATATATATATATATATATATATATATATATATATATATATATATATATATATATATATATATATATATATATATTATTATATATATATATATATATATATATATATATATATATATATATATATATATATATATATATATAATATATATATATATATATATATATATATACTATTCTTGAAAAGACACGCGTATATGCTCTTTCTTTAATTTTTAACTTTACATGTCATTAATTTTTTGCAACAAAAATTTATGTTCATCACTGTTTTTTCACATGTACAATTCTTTATAAACTTACACTTTTCAAATGTAAGAATTTTTTCATAAATTTATGATAATCAGGTTATGTTTATAAATTTAAAAAAATGATATAAGCTATTTTCAGCTCAATTTGAAAAAGCTGCAAAACTAGCTAATATCTATTCCTCATGAGCTTTATTCAAGACAAACTCGAAAACGTTAAAATGCAAGGTGCTAATTATTATACTAATTTTGCAACCAATGCTTTTCATAATTGCATATTAACTGTCGAAAAAAGTTCAAAGCGAACATTTAAGTTTGACTGTAACAGTAACCGAAACTCCAGATGACGCAAGAGATTTGTTTTGTAAACAGTTTGATTGTTAAATGAAAGTAACCAAAGAGTTTGTTAATTTTATTAGGATTTATATATTCGTTATATTTGCTAATTCGAATTACATCTTTTTATTTGAAGAAGTTTGTTCATTCAAATGAGAGCCTGATTTACAATGTTAATCACATTTTTATTTAAAAATAGAGAACCAATCTTTTTCTTCGAAAATCGAAAGTGAGTTAACAAGGATTCATCCCGGAAATCAAGAAAAAAATGGAAGTACTAAAAGAGAAGCACAGGTAAGGTGATTTTACCTTTGATTAAGACTGAAATTTTTATTAAAAGAAAAATTATAAGAAATTCTTATAACTTTTTTGTCATTAATAAAAATGATAATAATAATTTCGAACCGTTACAAACATGTGAATATTTGTTTATAATTTTTTTTAGATTTTATATTCGTATTATTAAAAATTTAATATTTCTCATCATTAATACTTGAGTTAATTCATGTTAATGCATAAATGTGCATGAGTGAAATATTTCCTGCTGAAAACATTATATAATAAGAAATGTAAATAAAGACAAGGATATAAAATAATGAACTATTTACTTTATGAAAAAAAGTTATTTATTCATTAATAATAAAGAAAAGGTGCTATCTATCAGAGAGAAGCATTATGTTTAATACTATTTAAGAATTTTAGCGAAATAAGTATCTGTTCTTAGTAGCAACTTTCCGTATAAACTATATATTTAATAATTTAAATAATAAACTGGTAATATAAAATATAATTTTAAAGACCTGAAGAAAAGCATCATGTTAGTGTCTGAAAAATGTGGCAAGTTCGAAACCTGAGAAAATCCAGTAACACTGCAATCACAAATATGCGTTGGGAAGCGTAAAACAGAATGTGGCTGCAATATCCTCCACGCGAAAGGATAACTCTAAGAATTGTTTCCTCAAGATTGTTTGCTTTTATCTTCAACATTACAAACGCCCATTTTCGACAAAATAGTGGCATTTTTACTGCAGGTCCCTCATATCAGCAACCATCATAAAAAAAACCTTCACTTTACCAGAAACTGAACAAATAGGTAGATTTTAAAATGAAAAATAAAAATTGAATGAAATATTTAAGGTGTTCTCACAGAATATAAGTGAAGAATTTAAATGGAAATACAAAAAAATTGATTTGATTAAAAAATCCAGAAGTTTGGAATTTTTTCTAATACCCAGCCATTAGGAATATTTCATTTTTCGTAACTCTAAGGGTTGGAATTGAGTGCGTCTTATCTTGTGGAGTTTCCACAGAGTGTGACATCATAGCACCGAAATTGATTTTATCTTCTTAGTTTAGAAACAGAGACCAAACAGTTGACATTTAGAGGTACGATTTTACTTATAAGACATTGCGATCACGAACCATTTTCTCACTCAGACACTGTAAGCGAACATCTTCACTCAAGGATCTTCAATTAGGTCAAGAATAGAATTCCGTCTATAAGAATGATGCTTTTACCAAACAGGTCATCATGGCTTAATAATAAATATTATGTGTAATTATATCTGTAAATGATATCTATTTATAGTATTTATGTAAATGATATCTATTTATAAATCTGCAATGTTTTAATATTTATGAAATTTATTTTTCAAAATGTTTATTAAACAGTGAACAACTTTTATAGTCAATGAAAAAATAAAAATGCAATAACTTTTTCAATAGGTGTCCTGAATTATGAAATTGAATATCTCAGACTTATACATTTTGTTTAAAATCTAATTCTCAAGGGTTATATATTTTACTCACATGACTAAATATTTATTTTTGCATAAAGAAAAGAATTATATCAAATGTATATTGAGAAAAACATAATGAAAAATTAACCTGATTTTTTCTAAAGTACATAATACAAAAAAATCATAAATCTGAAATATAAATGTACAAAAAAAATCATGGAAACCGCTCTCGGATTAATATAATTAGTTACTTGATATTATACGGAAATATGAGGCATGAACGTAAAACAATTCAATGATAAGAAACAGAGTAAGTTTCATAATATATTATATGCGTTTAATTTATTATATGTGTATAAGTAAAATGAAAATAAAAATAACATACATATAAAATATCACACCCCAAAAAAACTTTTATTAAAACCTTTAGGATTTATAATTTTATGTTTAGAATTTAGCAATTAATATATTTTGGAATCAAACATAATAAATTCTATTAATCATTCGTTTTAAATTATTCACTTTTACAAGTAAGAATTTCAATTTCCTAATTTTCACAAAATAAAAAAGAATAAATACAGTACATTTGATTTTTTTTTCCTTAAATTTTTTTATAAAAAGCAAATCCGATTTCACATTTTTTAAAATCTATATAAGAGAATTTTTATGATAGCAACAAGATCAGAAGCCTTAAAAATAAAATATGAATTCAATAGATTCGAGAACACCACAATTTCTTTTACGTTTCTAAAGATTTTTTCTGGAATATTTTTTCAAAGATATTGCAATTTCTGTGCCTTATGAAAAAATGCTTTTATTTTTTTAACATAAATTTCGAATGATTATATATTTCTTTTCTGAATAAATTGAATATAAAAGTTCAAGAAGAGTTAAAAGTATGTTTTTATTAATAATAAGATATCGATAATTGCTTAAATAAACCGATTTTTTTAATTTAAGATTATAGCAATTTTACTTGAAAAGGTTAAAATTAAAAAAAATTAAGAGGCAAAGTAATTTAACAAAGATAATATTTATATTAACAATAAAAGAAATAATAATATTGAGGGTGAATTCTTATACAGCTATCAAAATGCTTTTTGTAACTTTATAGGTACATACGAGGGTTACTCTGAAATTTTTGAGATACGCGCAGATGAGAATTTACAAAATACAAATAACGGTTTAATTTTAAAGTACAAATTATTTTAACACAGAAGACGATTTTTTACTGACTTACTTCAACTTGTTTAGCGTAGAATAAATTTTAAACAGAAGAGAAAATGGAGTTGACGCGAGAACATTTTCACGCTATGATTTCTACGATTTCAAAGCAGGATTAAATTCAAGAAGAATGCGTTCAACAGTTGCAATTAGCATTTGGTGATGAATCTTCAGCTCGTGCAACTGTATTCAGATGGTTTAGAGAATTTAGAAGACGTCGCAATTTTCTTCAGGATTAAGGACACACAGGAAGGCCGCCGTCGGCAGTAATGCCGGGTAATGTGTCTGCCATACGAAAAATGTTAATGGATGATAATCACTGTACCTATCAAATGATACAGAAGGAACTTAGCATTGGATCCGCAGTTATACACAAAATCATTCATGAAGAATTCCATATGAAAATAGTAGTTGCCCCATAATCTAACTGAGCATCAAAAAGAGGAGCGTGTCAGAATCAGTAAAGAAACTCTTAATATGCTGAATGATGGTGGCCACCGCATCATTTCTAAAAGTATAACAAGTGATGAAACGTACATACCGTTTTTTGACGTTCCAACACGTCAAGAAAGCAAAGTATGAGTCTTTGAAGATGATCCCACGCCGAAACGATGGAGAAAAAACAACGTGCACTGAAAAAAGTGATGTATGCCGTTTTCTTCAGAAGTACGGGATTGGTCAAAATCATCCAGTTGGAAGGAAAGAAGACAGTAACAGCAAACTGGTATACCACTAAATGTCTTCCAGAAATTCTACAAGAACTGAATGTTAGGGGACTAATGCTTCACCATGACAATGCATCTTCACATACAGCCGGATTAACAGTTGAGTTTCTTAAACAAAAACAAATTAAAGTGATCGAACATCTGCCGTATTAACCTGATCTAGCTATGTGCGACTTTTGGTTACTCTTTAATCTGAAAAAGAACTTACGTGGGCGTCGTTTTCATTCAGAAGAAGAGATTGATGTGGCTATAAATGCATGTTTTTCATCTATTCGAAGAAATGAATGACTTGAGGCATTTAATCTGTGGAAAATTCGTCTACAAAAGTGCATTGATGCTGGAGGAGACTACTTTGAACACAACTAAAATTTTGGAAGTATAACTTTTAAAACCTAGTGGAATTTAAAACATTTCAGAGTGACCCTCGTATCATCCATATGTGCAAAATAATATGTTTTTTCTCCATATCTGCACATACCTTACAAACATTTTGATAAATTTAGCTCATAAATACAGAATTTTTTCAAATAGGTAAAGTCTGACTCTGAATAAAATCTTATAAAATATAAAACATTTTCATGATCAAGAAGAAAAGATATTTCCACAAAAGAAAATGAATCAAACATTAATTTATGAAATTTAAGAGACATTTTATAAATTAATATTGATCTATTTTACATTTTTAAATGCAGAGGGTTTTTTTTTTCTTTTTTATTGAATCTATTACTCAACTTTATAAAAAAAACTGGTGTCTAATCTCATTGAATTCCAAAATATATGCCAAAACACATAATTTAGAAAGTAATTTCACTGAAAATATTTTAAATATTACTGAAATAGTTTTTTTTTTTTCTTTTGAAATTATTACCGATGGATACAAGATGTTTTTTTAATTCAGAAATCAAAATAGAAAATAATTAGTGTTAAAAATAAAAAATTCAAAACAAAAGAATCGTATTAATCATAACAAATATGTACATTAGATCCAATACAAAAATAAAAAAAAGCAATGACTTTAAATCCTAATTTTTGAAAACCAAAATAAAGGCAATCAAAAACAAGCCGAAAGTGAATGAAAGTATAATGTGTGTGTGTTTATTTTTAATTTCCCATAATTATCCACTTTAAAAATTAACGTGCCATATTATGTAAGCATGTGATCATTCATGTTTTGTTTGATTTAATTCAAAGAATTACTTATATATATATATATATATATATATATATATATATATATATATATATATATATATATATATATATATATATATATATATATATATATATATATATATATATATATATATATATATACATATATATATATATATATATATATATATATATATATATATATATATATATATATATATATATATATATATATATATATATATATATATATATATATATATATATATATATATATATATATATATATATATATATATATATATATATATATATATACAATTTTTCAGGAATATATGATAATAAAATATAAAAAAATAATTATTTAAAAATATTAGCAATAAAAATCGATTTTAAATTATTAATAAAATATTTATATTATAAGAAAGTATTTTAAGAATCTGTGCAGATAATTAGTTAAAAAAATTTCATATAGCTAAATAAAAACTTTTTTCTATTATTTTCTCATTATTTTGCTTTTGTGAAGTAAAAAGTAATTTTTCAGGTCATTTTACGACAGAATATAATATCATATTGCACAGTTTGCAAAAAATATTTTAAATACATTTTCTTCTTTATTAATTACTGATTTGCTTTCTAATTATTCTAAAAAATATGCTGCACTAAACATTCTTCATACCTTAACAATTAAAGCCATATTTTCTTAGTTCTAGTAACTGAATGGTTAGTATTCAGACTTCAAGACATTTGTATTATGATGGACATTTCTGTCCATCACAATACAAATGTATTGGACATTTGTATTGTGAGGGAATCTAATTTAAGCCCATGAATGAATTAATCCTCGTGTAACAAAAATGACTGTAAAACTGCAGTCTAATCAACTAATGATCTTAACTTTTTAAAAAGACACGATTTGCATATTTTTGAATTTTCACGTTCATAAATGAACAAAGAAATTAAAACCCGCCCGATCAACAAGGTATCTTCACCTTGTCGTGGTAGGTAAGTTTGCGTGCTCCAGCCACTCAGAGAGCTAAACCGGTGGTAGCTTAGCTACTGGTAGAGTCTCCCTTGCCAGTAGCTATGCTCCAGTTACTCAGAGAGCTATGCCGGCGGTCGTTTAGCTACTGGCAAGGTCTCCTCACCGGGCCCGTTTTCGTTGGATAGGAGCCAGACCAAAAAAGATACCTAGGAGAAGGAAAACTCCGATCCAAACCGCAGAGTTAGTTCTCTATTTTAGAAGTAGTTGGATTGTTGATCAGCAAACCTCAGGCGTAGAAACAAAATCAGACTTCAACTGCATGGTGCTCCGGGTACTTTGTACTAAACAAAGCTGCTCATTTTCCCGGTGACAATGAAATTAAAAACGGACGACCTCATGGATCTGATCTGAAACCAGATCAGAGGGATTAATAATAAGAAGAGAAGAAATTAAAAAAATGTATCCAATAAAATAAGTTATTGAAAAATTATTTTGCAATACAAAATGCGTGCATGCATCGTAATACTTGATATAATGGGTTACATAATTATCTAGTTTTATGGAAATCAAGTGTAAATTAAAATGTCTTACAGAAGTCCAAAGGGACTACCCATGTCCATACTAGTATTGTAGTCTGCGATAAAAGTGCTTATTGCTAACAATTTCTTACTTTCAAATTATGTTCCGTAAAAAAATTTCATACACATGAAAAATGATAGATTACCATGAGGTACTGTTATGAGATTGTAAAAATATGAACGAATAGTCAATCCTTTAAAAATAAAACACTGCATCAGAGAATATTTCCATTTGTTATAAATTTTTAAATACAATGTAAGAGTTTGGATAAGACAATAACTATATTAAAGGATTTCTATGATGGATTGATGAAACATTAAGTATTTCTTGGTATTAAAGTGTTTTAAAATTAGAATTAGTTTAAACTGAATATTAAAAATACACAATTTTTACACTGTAAAATGTAGATGTTACTTCAGTATTTCAGTAATAAATGAATAATTTTACAATTATGAAAATGTAAGTATTGTTATATGTAAATAATTCAAATAATACACTGGACTATATAATTTTTTTATCTTTATGGGATTATGTTGTGTACGTTTATTTAAGACAAAAAAATTGTAATCACATTCAAAAAGAAGACCAATTTATTTACTATAATATTTATGTTTTCTTAATCCACTTCCTCGCTCATTTAAAACAAGCATACAATGTATTTAAATCCAGATGAATCCACTCTTTATAATTTCAAAATCTAGAATTTTCAGTTTATATTTTTAAATAAATAATAACATTTCTTGAGAAATTATTAAACAAATAATAACAATTGAGTTGATTCATATTTAATCCAAAAATATACAAAAAAGCGGTAAACAGAAGTTTCCGTCTTTTATATAAAAGCAAAATTTTGCTATTAAAGCTTGTTTTTAATGTTTAAAAAAATGTAATATAAATGTTAATTTAATGTTTAAAAATATATAATATATCCCTTATAAAAAGATAAGCCTTATTACTCACTGTGTCATCGTATTTACAGTATAAAAATTATTCATCACCTAGCTCTATTTCAATAAATTATGTATATAATCTTTTCAAGTGTTATTTGTATAAGCATTCAGACGTATGCATCACACTTCACGCATATATTTTGAAAATTAATATGCGTTTAACATGCATAACTGTGATCTGATACTCGTTGCGCCAAAAGTTAAATGTTTGGTACCACTTCGTTTGTTTGAGTGAATTTGAGTAATTATTTCAGCTGTAAGTTTGTCGTGAATTAATGTCTCTTCTACTGTCTTTCTAGTGCTTAATGAAAATTCCTTGCCTTCTATCTAACTTTTATACATTGTCTCTGACTTTTGGAAACAGGGTGTACTTATTCACAGATCACTTTTTAAGAAAATTTTAAAATCAGTAATCAAACACTTTTTAGCTTCTCTTCTAAAAATATTATGGAATCATTTTATCTAATGTATCTGTAACACCATTCGCTTATGAATTTTGTATTTGAAGTGTTAGGCTTTTTTCTAACATTTAGTATGGTTCATGAATTATAGTGCCTTTATTTGTTTTGGATATGTGGGTGATAACCATGGCAAAATCCATGAATACAAAAGTAATGACATATATATAAATGCCTAAGTTAAAAAAAATTATTTTATGTTATGTTGTTTTGACCAAAAATAATAATATACCATGTTTTGTTATGTAAATTAAGAAGAATCCTGAGTCACTGGTTAGTTTTTTAGCCTTCTAACATATGTTTAAACATTCTAACACGTAATTCCTCTCAAAAACCTAAAACCCTATATGCTATATTTTGCAGGTTCTTTAAGTGTGAAATGAATTGATGAGCAGAAAGCCTAATAAAACCTAAGGCTTATTAACTATCATATATACACTGGTCTAAGAAAAATTGGTAATATCTCTAACCATATCTCCAGCATCCTTTGACCCCAGCATCATTTGCCCATGCATTTCATAAATTATAAATGGCTACAACTTTATCAAACATTTTTTATAATAACTATTTTAAAACATATGCTATCTACACTTTAAGAGAATTTTGCCAATTTTTTTCAGATAGTAGTTTTTTTTACGTAAATGGTCTAAAAAGAATCAAATATAATATAAGCAAACATATTTTGACGATTAGGCACAATCAAAATTTTAAAAAATGAGTTCATTTCATTGATAATAAATAAATAAATTCTTGAGAGAACAATGAAATAAACATACTAGATTTAATTTCACTGTAAAATTAATAACTTTTAAATCAAACACACAATACCAAGTTCAATTAAAATAAAAATATCCCTATTTCCTATAAATGAAATTGAAAAATTTAGTCATGCATTTTCATTCTATTACAATTTCATTTTAAATATTCCTGTTTCAAATAAATAATCAATAAGCTGTTACATTTTATAATTTTAACGTTTGAATAATTTTAAAAATATCTAATTTTTGATTATAAAATGCATTAGATTCATTTTTGAAATATGCAATTATTTAATACATTTTCAAAATTAAATATTTTTTTAAATATGTAATTTCTTTCATTATATTATTTTATCTGAATCTAATTTAATGGTCACTATTTTAAGAGCTTTTCCCATGTAAAAAGTCACACAAATATTTTGCGATTATGGGTACTATTTTCAGCATTTTTTATTAATTATTTAAATTATTCATGTTAGTAATTTAAAATATTGTAATCTTTACTTATCTTTACTACATCTTTACTACTTTTTGCAACTGGCACATTTATTATTTTGTTCCAAATTTTGGAAGAGAATAAACAAACCCAAGTACTTAAATATATTCCACTGAATTTAAGAAAGATTGTAAAGAATAAAAACTACTTAAAAGAGACAATTGTAGCAAATAAACAAAAAAGTAAGCATGATTCATAGTCACGCTTGCCTTTCTTTTCTAATTACCGTTTTATTCTCTTTAAGAAAACATTTGGGAATTAGCGTCCCTTAATTTTTGCAAAACATAAACATTAAATGTAACACGTTGAAAATGCAATTTCTACAGCATATTAATGAGAAAAAAGCTTGAAATCTTTTTTGCTACTAACAATTTCGAAATTTTAAGTGTATTGTTAATTTCACAACAACTGCGATTTTTTTTTTAATGCTCACAGTTGTTTACTTAATTTTGCTCAAAGAAATTAAATAAAACAAAAAAAATATTATTTAAATGTAACTATTACTCGAAACAATATATAAAATAGCATATGTAAATAATTAAACCATAAACAACAGTATGTTAAAGGCTTAATTTCAATAGACTTGAGGAGAAACACACAATAAGCAGGATAAAAGAAATAATGTAAAATATTGTGCGTAAGATGCTTGATTAATATTTATATACATATATAGTAAGACTTATTTATAATGTATACATTTTAGGCTATACCTATTTCTGCCGATTGAAGAGTTACTAAGAATTACCAAACGCCTTATAATTTCGAACCACGGTCAAGTGATGAGATCGACACCTGTGCTGTCTCCTTCCTCTCCACGCCTCACCACTCCAATGGAAGACCACGTGACCACTACATATTTTACGTGTCTCAATAGTCATTAGGGAACACTATGGCCTTAGATTAGGGCTGCTATAGAACTCATATTCTCCCTCATCAGAACGATACTTTTCCCAACCAGGCCAGTTATTTGTTAAATGTTATTGCGGTTTTTTTTAAAGTCAATGTGGGGTTTATTCTCTCTTAAATAATTCCGCTTACCTCTTGGTAATTTCAAAGCTCAAAGTACCAAATCAGTTATTTGCATACCAAAGACCTATTTTACCTCTGTACATGGTGCAGTACTGTGAAAGTTCCTTAGAATTTAGAGCAACTAAACTAAATAAATATATATAATGACTGCGTTAGCCTGATGAGAAATGCTGGAGCTGCCATGATCGTAAAAAAAGCAGGTTCAGTACCAAATACAACGAAAAATCGTTTGCTGGGTGTTCTCATGCATGTTAAGAGTCCTGAAGGATTAAACATCTCTCAAATTGTGTGGCATGAAGGAGAGTTTTAGTGTCAACAGTTCAAGTGTTAATCTTGCCACATGATTATATATGATTCACGTGATGAGATTCGAGTGTTTTGCAGCTTCCGTCCATAGATACAAATAACCCAAAATGTACACTGCAATCTAATTTATAAATGCGTAAAAATGTATAATTCGCTTCGTTGCGTTATTTTAAAACTTACTTTCCTCGGTTAATTTCATTTTTTGTTTTTTTTTAAAAAGATCAATTATAATAACTACGAAAGTCAGAAGCTAACATATTAACATGATTAAACAATAAAAACGCTTCAATCTATTGATAGATCAGTGTTTCACACACTAATGACCATAAAGGTCATCCCACCGCTTTCAATCTGCCGACGGAGGTAATCTGGTGAGAAAATATTTTGACTTTCATCGGGTATTGTCTTTGAAGGTGACATTTCCTTTGTTGCTACCTGTAAAAAGGAACTAAAATCTCTGAAATAATCTTAAATTTCGTGTGTTTACATAGCAGAAGTACCTAGATAAAATATCAATGCCTATATGAAAAGTTGTGAACACTTCTTCTTTTCTCTGAAAAAGACTCCTAAGCTTTCTATCTCACATACTTATTGCTGCTAATATTTTCGTTTCTAAAAATGAACCCATGTACATTATAATTCTGTATTGGTCAGTTTTTGTAGCAGCTATCGAAATTATATTTTAATGAAGAATTTCCATTAGTTAAAACGAATAATCATGCATCCCTTGTGAAAATAATGGGAAAACTCTTACTCACTCACAACAATGCTTTAGAATTGTTGCAAACTTAAACGGTGATAAATTTTAAGTACCAATGCTTCATTATACCTCAATAGCTTATTTAGAGTTAACTACCATATCATCAATTATCAAAACTTAACTACTTTATTTTATATTTCAGGAAGATAAGAAAATTTGATATATATCAATAAAAATATTTAACTATATTTTTAATAGTTTAGAAAATGGCTCATTATTTAATTTTTACAACGAGATTTTCATAGCCAAGAATAATTTAAAGGCCTGCTGTATTGGGATTAAAGAGCATATATTTCTGACCTTCTGATCAAGAGCTCACTTGCTAAATTCTTGATGTAGGAATGAATATTTATAGTGATTTTGAAGGCTTTTCGATTTATATACATATTGTTAATGATCAAATTAACTCTTATCTGTTAAAAATATCATAAAGTACAGAAACGTTCAACTAAATAACTTAGTTGTATTATTATTAAATCTTCTCATGTTTTTTGCTTTAACTGTTTTAGTTTTTATGCAATGTGTGAAAATATAAACTCAATTTTATATTTAATATATTAATAACAACAGTATCTTAAGAAAGCTTAAATAAAATTATAAACTCCCATGTAAGAAACGTAAACCACATTCATAACTAAATGCAGGCAAATGATATTTATTACGAAATAATGATTTATATTCTTTATGCGGAACAATCTTTCTCATATCACTGCACTTATTCAATTATCAAACTTCCCACTAGCGGAATAGTCTCTGATTAATCTTCTGCCCATTTTCACGCTCAATTTATTAAATAGCAATCTAATTCCATTCTCAAAATTGTTAGAATATAAAGCAATGATAGCAGAAAGTGAACCAGACAAATTCAAGATTGTGCGGGATGATAAACGGGCACATCTTCATTTAAAGCTGTAATAGCCATTCCCATTTCGGTCAGATATATTCAAATATCATATTCAGATTTACATTTTAGAATGGAAGATGCTTCATTTCCAATGTCTGAAAGCATTTCAGCACTTCGATATAACTTCATGATATCATTTGTCATCGAAAAGTACCCTAAAATATTTCACCACAAGATCATTTGCAAAATGGTAGAAGCGATTGCATTTTCAAAATAAATTTGTTGAAACAGATCATGTGCATAGTGGTCATTATTAGTGGTCCTTATTTAGAGTTTTCTTATAACACATATTTTGCTCTAAGACATCTTCATTTTATTTTCTCAATTTAAAATAAGGAGTGTTTTGAAATGCTCAAGGTGATTTTTCAAAAGAAGGGAAAAACTTTTCTTATAAGAAACATTTTAATAAATCTCTAAACTAGCATTTCTGTGGACATATCATTTAAAGAAAATTTTTTTAAAGTTTTAGTGTGATCTTTATTTAAAAAAATGTTTTCATATTGTTTATCATAATTCATATAGTTCTCTATTATGAAGAATTAGAAACACGTGTAATAAGCATAAGTTGCCCATAAAAATTAAAGGAAATGTAAAATTTGTAATATACGTATTGTATATTACAAATTTATGTATATTACAGATACATGTAATACTGTTTCATAGTCAGTGTATTGCAGAATTAATTGGCGCATATAATAATGAAAAAATATTTATAACGATCTCAACATTAACTTTTAAACCTAAACTAAATAACCTCAAATTGAACTTTTAAACCCAACTTGATAACGTTATATAAAACAGCATCACCAAAGGGAACTTTTACGGGTCCTATTAGTATGCTTAAAAATTCTCTCTACCATGCAATTCACTTCGAAATAGATACATTGTACAAGTATTTCATACACAGAATACAATACAAGATAAATTTATTTTTTATTTAATAACCGGTTACGATCAAAACAAACATGGTACAATAAATGAAAAAATTACCAAATAATAATGTAATATAATTCTATACACACTAATAAAATTTATAAATTACTTATGCTAACAAATATCACAATTATGTGAAACAAATTTAACAGTTGTTAGTTTAGTTTTTTCTAAAATTATTCAAAATAACTAGGTAACGGTTACAAACATTTTGCTATTATATATTGTTGATGTTGTAATCTTTTTAATTGATGTAATAATACTGAAATTTTCTTTTAACTGTCATTCATTTCTATTTAATTGTTATTTTGTTAAGAAAAAGAATTGTAGTTCAGAGTAACAAATGTGCTAATAAAATATGATAAGAGTAAAAAGATACGGATAACTTTATCAAGCGTTGAAGGGTTTTCAGAGAGCCAAAAATGTTCATTGGACAACTCATTAATTTTAACACTGTAAAAATATTTATGTGACAAATAATATCTTAATATTACTATAAATCTTTTAAACTACATAAATAACCGTTAGTAAAAATTTTCAAATACTTCTTCAAGACACAAACAATGAATTTAATTTTTCTTCTTTCCTGATTTAAAGTGCCCTTAGCACCACATGGGGCTTACATCTAAAATTAGTAATGAAAATATTTGTCTATGTAAAATATTCCAATAATTTGTTTGCCAGTTTTACTTGCTTGCCTAATCATGTAAAATAAGAAAACTTTAGTTGAAGCTAAGTTTTCTTTGAATAAATGCGTTCTACATAGGCGTTAACATAAATTTATTTCAAAAACAAACTTAAATCAGTATATGTCAATTTGATTATGGTCTTTAGGTATGGAGGGTATGTAACCATCCTTGCATACAGAGTTTTGCAAGATATATTTGATAGGTCCCATACTTGCTCCCGAGTTCCTTTCAATATCACGCAATACAGCTTTCTTCTTGGCAAGTAATATACCAGGGGTGGCCAAGCTCTTTGAGTGTCCGAGCCATTTATCAAAATATGAAATTTGCCGATAGCCGTAATTAAATGCGTATTTAAAAGGTATGCAAGAAAGATATTAAAATTTTTTACAGATATCATATTAATTAAAATCATACAAATAAAAGTACAAAATATATTTATTGAATTTAAATATTAAAAACTAAACACATTTATTTTACTTCCCTTGACAATTTCTGAAAACTTGGATACTAATTAGTGACAGTACTTCTTAGTAATTCTTTGAGATATTGGTTAGTTATTTCTGATGGGTGTTCGGATTTCATGAATTTTAAAGTGGTATAAAATGATTCACATAAGTACGTTGCTTTGAATTTTGAAATCGTTCGAAAAGCAGTGTTATATAATTCAGGTTACTTCGATTCTGGTACAAATTTTGAAAATTTAGTAATGAGCCTCGACTTATATTTTAATTTTAGAGCTTGAACTTCTCTCGAGTACATTTATTGAGAACCACAAATAATTTTTCAAAGAGCCGCATGTAACTTGCGTGCCACAGGTTGGCCACCCTTGTAATATACAATTGTTTATAGATTTGGCTGCTTATTCATAAGCGTCCAAATCCAAATTCAATTGATTTTTCAATGCCACCATCCCAGCACAATGGATGATTTTATATCTCTTAAATCACAACTGCATGGGCCTAATGGTTTTTTTATCTTAGAAATAATTCAGAAAACATAATATGCACCATCCATTCCCATGCTGATGTATGGATAGCAATGCATTTATCATTATCTGAAATAAGCCTACTTTCATTTATCCAATGCACTTGCACTGAATTTTCAGCAAAATACTTAGCTAATTCGCAACTTCCTTCAGCTTTCATTTGAAGAATCCGTGATTACAATTAATACTTTTGGGCATGGCTTTATGTTGAAATTCAGCATCTGAAAGTCTCGGTGAGATGAATTCTCGACAAGGAAATAGACATTGAGTGACAAATCCCAAAAAATCATGCCCAAGCACTTTAACTTTGAACTCTACAAAAGATCAAACTTGGTATTGTATAGATTGTTTTCTAAGATTGTTCAAAATAATATTGCAAGTCAGGTACCCCAAATTAGCTATATAATCATTTGAAAGGTTTATAACAACAAACTTTGCTACAAAATATTATCCAAGCATTTTTTTAAGTAATCTTTTGTGACATCGTCCAAATAATATATTTCTTTTTGTTTTGAAATACCGAAAAATCCCAATAAATTTTCTTCGGATAGCATTTCCCTATAGTATCAATAAAAATATCACTGGTAATATTTGTAGAAAGAAAAAAACATAGCACTTTTTCTTATGTAATATAATTTTAAATGAAATGAAAAACAATCGAATTACTTTAGCATGCGTAATTAAATTGTTTTTTGACGAAAGTTTTTAATTTACCTAACTGTTTTAAATAAATAACTTTGAAACTGTTAATTATGTGTAATAAACCAACTTAATGCAAATATTTTACATATTTTTAATGCGATTGAATAAATTAAAGTAAATACAAATTTGGATAATGAACACACATTAAAATGACAAATATATTTGAAACTGAAATATGGGAATAAAATATAAGAGATAAAATTTTAAGTGTTTGGAGAAAAATTTGTAAATTAATTATAAGTGAAACCAATTTTTTTATCTATAAAAAATTGTGTAAATAAAATTACGCAAAAATATATATTTTTTAATTCAAATATAACGAAAAAATAACTTTAAAAATATATTTTACATTGATAAAATTAATGAATTTAAAATTAAATTAAATAAATAAATCCTGTTAAGGAATGTTAAAAATAATTTTGATGATTATCTTAGAAAAGAGAACTAATTACACTATAGAGAAAAAAATAGTAAATAAAGATTAAAGCAGAGTAAATGTATGTAAAATTAAAAAATATTTTAAAAAATCACATCTAAAATTGTTTTTTCAATTTTGATATCTATAATATGTGAATTGGAAAATTTCTAATGTACAAAACCAATCATACAGGAAAATTATTTTCTATCTAGTACATACAATAAAATTTCATTTTCATCTATATAATATGTGATAAAATTTACAAAAGCATATTTAAGTGATGGAAATACATACCTCAGTTAATCTAATATAAAATTAGCTTTTGTTTTTAAGCTCATAGTTAAAGTATGTTAATCATAGTTTTAAATGTATATCAAGCATTTTTGCAATGCACAAAAGATTTTTTACGAAACAAGATGCGAAATACAAAACCTAAGAAAACCTTAGTAAAAAATAATTTTAAGAAATTATAAATATATAATTTTTGAATTACGTATTTGCTTAAGATAAATGTGTGCTAAATATTCTAATAAATAAAAAAGAATTTTAACTAAAACTTTCCTAAGAATTTGAGTTTAATGAGAAAAATTGAATTGTTTCACCGCGTAACATTTTTCAATTCATTCGTAACAATTTCATTCTACAGAATAGATTCATTCGATAGATATTAAAATATGTCAAATCCCCATCGACATATTTTTAATATAATTATTGACGATGTCAACTTCCTTATAAAGTCTGTAGAGCTCAAAATTCTATCTGTGACTCCAAACTACATTCTCATTTACAGCACCGAAAATCTTTCTAAGGACTTTTCGTTCAAATATTACAATTTGAAATGACTGAGTGTTTGTTAGATTCCAGATTTCGTATCCATGAGTGAGAACAGGTCTTAACATGGTTTTGTATATCGTGATTTTTGTAGATCTTTTGATCAGTTTCGATTTTAAGAAAGTTCCCCGTTCGTATTAGCAGCAAGAATTCTTCTCTTTACTTCAGAACTTATGTCATTGTGATAATTAACGTTTGAACCTAGATATGTAAAATTGTCAACCAATTCAACTTTAAGATTTTCAAGTTGAAATGTCCCAGGGCTCAGAGATGATTTCGCCCCTGTTTAAGTCACTTTAGGGTAATATAAATTTAATTTTGTTTGATTTGTCTTTGAAAGATGCAATCAAATCTTTAAATAGAAAGGTATAAGGATTAGAAAGAAATCTCTAATTAAAAACTTTTAATTTTGACCGCATGAGGCACTGCCAGTCAGACAGAAGAGAGGGAGGATGAGAAAGAGAAGATAGTAAACACTATGTTACATTACATTCCTGTCTATGGTTGTTCGTGCTTTGTGTATGTTAATAAATGTTTGTCGTGTGTAATCCATTGGTGATCTGTTATAAATCTACACATCACACTGAATAAGAATCTATGACAAAAACTACCACGAAGACTAATGTTACTTGTTTCTTAAAAAAAATTGCATCATTGAAGGATATCTCTGTTGGTCATGTTTCACCTGTAACACTTGTTTACATTTAAAAGACATCGATTACTTATTAAGTCTTTTTAAGCAAAATTTTTGTTTAGTTCTGGATTCTTTTTTTTTATTACAAACTTAAAGATTTTAATTTTGAATTCCAAATCATGTGTAATAAAAATTTTAAAATTTTAGAAACATGCAAAAATTTTTTAAAATTTGTTAAATCTTCCTACGCGAAATGCAAAGTACTAATTGGAAACATCACCGTCATTTAATTATCTACTTCTATACCAATTAAGCTGATACATAGTCGCACGAAAATCAGAAACTAAATTGTTTTTATGAATATGTTTATAAAATGTGTGTATATAAATTAAGAATCAAGTTTAAAATACAAGCTCATATTTATTTAAAAATGCTTACTACCTCCATTATGGACAATTTTTATTCCAACAAATATTATTTAGAAAGATTAATTGTTAAGTAAAAATGCTCGTAAAATCTCATTTAACGTTTCTTTTTGATTGCATTAAAAAGGCTGATAATAAAACAATTCTGTATATTATCTGACCATTGTTTCATCCAATCATATACCATTAAATATATATCGGATTTATTAAATCTAGTCTAACACAGAATTAAATTTTATAGCTTTCTCTAATACCTTTTAGGGTTTAATCTGGAAAATTTACGCAACTTCGTTAAGTCTAAAACTTATCGTAATCCGCTCATATTATTCGCAGACGCATAGATCTGTTTTCTGACGAATGTATTTGGCTTATGATATAGGTCTTACGGCAGAATTTCAATGAAATCGAAACGAGAATAATATTTACTTTGCATATGCAAATAACTTGATATATTTTATAGTCAACGTCAAAATGTTGATGGACAGTTTGAAAAAATTTAATTTGTTTGTTTAAGACTTCAAGAAACAAAAACAAACATTTCGCTAATATGATGAAAACTCATTATTTTTATATTATCATTTAATGCTAACATAAATATGTCAAAAGTTTGAAAAACACTTCAAACATTTTAAAAATTGGCATTTGTAAAAGTTCCACTTTTTTATTTCTATACCATACATATTATCAACCGTTTTTCATTTTTCCATGAATTACAATAATAGATATTTTTAAGAGTTCAACTTTAAGCATTTTTTTATTCTAAATCTTATCTTTTATTATTTTTCATAAAGTAGAAGATTTAAAAAGTTAGAAAATCTAAATTTTTATACTGTTAAAATATTTGATTAAATATTAATTTTTGAATTCACGTAAATTATAGCTTCAAAATAATTTAAAAGTAGTTGATGGCTTCAAATATTTTCACCACAACGGTTCAAAGATATTTAGACGATTTTAAAATATGGTTTATTCACCAGAACAATATTTGTTTTATAGTAAATACCCCATAGAAAAATATAACTAATTATTATAATATATTCATAATAGTTACAATAAATTACTGATTAGAGGTCTCTACAAGATATAGTAAAGCTTAATATGATTCCAAGTTTAACTCTTTCCTTTTCTCTAACTGAACTATAACAATTTATTTTCTGCTATTTGTAGAACATTTTCAGCCATCTGTGGATAACTTTACATTTAAAAATGAGGCACAGGTGCCGTATAATTCATGATGCCAAATTCTGAGAAAGGTGATTTTTTGGTGGATTTTCTTATGTATCTAGCAACCTCGTTTTTATTACGTCATACATATGAAGACCTATAGAATTATGCATGGTAGAAGTTTTCAACTTGAGAATGTACCATATCTCCAAGTTTAACTGTTTTGAAGAATTTCACTAAGAATTTCAACAAATTCTTGCTTTTTACTTGTAGCATATTTAAAAATTCAGCGAATGATTTTGTCTTTGAAATTTCAAATCACGAATTTTTTTTGATCATTATACAGAATGTGAACAAAAGCTCTGTTTTATGAACAAAACCACCATTAGTATCCTTTTCGCGAACTTGGTAAAGCTGTAAATTTGTATGTGTTCTTTTGCAATTACTGATTATTCAAGGAATCAATTTTATATTGATAAAGCTCGTACTAATTATGATTCTGCATTATGTTAAGAGATATTTCCCAACTTCTGGGTTTTTTCAGTACAATTAAAATATTATGTATTGAAATGCTATTTCACAATATCGTTTGCCAAAATCTACATTACGTTTATCAAATGGACTTCGAATAAATTAGATTAAGAATTTTTATTACATTTATTACTATTGATCATTTCTTAACATAAAAAATCATTCAAAACTTTTTCCTTGACTCCTTTTTGTGTCCAGATCTCATGCAAATTTGTTTGGTTTCCATAAAGCCCATATTATTTTATCAGCATTATATTTATAACTTTCACATGACTTAAATAAATGTCTCAATTGTATGAACAAAATATAGATCTAATTCCAAAAATAAAAAAATGTCATGTGAGAAATAAGTAATGAGAGAACTTAATTGGAGATTAAATAATAAAAAAATTAAATCTTTGAAAGAATTTAATTTTAAACATTAGACAGCTTATTAGTTGACTTGAACTAAAAAGCATCAGCTTTGAATAAAAACTTTATTGATAATTTTAAACAGGAAATATTTAACAGAAAGATTTGCCTGCAGCACAGTGCGGCTAAGAGCGCTATTCTTCTGAAGTATAAACATGAACAACTGTTGCCACTCATACAAACTCAATAATAAAATAAAGTATGTTGCCAGTAACAAAATTATTGTAAAAATCATAACATAAATTTGAACAATGAGAAAAATAATAAGGCAATACAAAACAAGAAATGTAAATATAAAATGTACATCACTTATATTAATCGAACTTTTTTTTTAATTTGTACAGTTATACAAAGGAAATAAAAAAATAAATATAAAAATTAAACAAGATTTTCAGAAGTATACAAAATAATAAAAAATATATAGTAAGATTCTCAAAGTTTTATATATTAAAACAGACATATTAACAAAGATTAGATTTTTTCTCATAAATTTGTAAATTTAACAGGCTACAGTTTTGTTTTCATTTCAATAGTTAGAAAAAGATGTGAGTGAATTTCGCCTCACATGTTAAAACCCATTTTGTTTGTAAGTGAGATTAAATGAGCTTAAGTCCAACTTCAAAATAAACTTTGTCTTTGATAAATGGCTCTGAGCACGTAAATTCTAGTTGTCTTCGAAATTCCCTAGAGAGTATAAAGGACCAATTCCCTTTCCTCATTAACCCTAAGCTCTCAAAAGTAATTTTTTGAACTATGTTTTCTTAATGTTTACCTAACCGTAACTGAATAATTTATCTTCAACTAGTCATTAACTCTTAACAGTATGAATAAAATTTTAGAACTAATTTTTACGTTGCTTTAAAAAAATAAGAAAATTGAAATAAAATGAAAGACTTATTTTGAATTTAATTTTTGCTGTGAAAAAAGCCTTGTTAATTTTTGGAGTTAATTCCTGTTTAACTACTATTTTTTAATGGTTATCCATTTTTAAGTAAATGTTTAATTTAAAAAATTTGTGTTATTTAAAATTATTTTTACTTTACATCTATTATATTTGTTTTTCAAAAGATTAATCCCTACCTACAGCTTTTTTTATATCTAAATAGATTAAATTATTTTTTTCGCATTTAAATCTAGACAAAACTCATTCTTTTGGGATTTAAATATACGAATTTATATTTAATGAGTTATATAATAAGAAAGGAATGATTTTATCATAAAACGAACAACTTTAAAATGATTTCTCTTCTTTGTGCTTGATTTACATTTTTTTCATCATAAATGATAATTAACTATAAGTTATAATTATTTTTTCGAAACGAGATATTGCTTTTTCAAAAGTTAAGAAATAAAATTTAAAAGGGAGTAAATTTATCTAAAACTAAATTATATAAAAAATAGCAGCTACAAATATAATTTTCATAATTTCAATCAAATCAAAAATATGTGAATTGGAAGCATTCTAAACTACCGATGCAACCTTAAAGAAAAATTAGTTTTGGTATTACATACATTAAATGATTTTATTTTTACCTCATAAGTGTTGAAAATTTACAAGTATCTTTAAATAATAGAAATTTAAGCTAATCTAATTTAAAGTTAAATCTTTAATAATTTGTCTAATAAAAAAATTTCTAGAATGTGCAAATAATTTTTATTTTACAAAACGATTAGAGATACGAAACTCAAAAAATGGGGAAAGAAAGTTAATAAAAAATTTTTAAAAATTACATGAAAATCTAATTTTTATTTAATTATGCTTAACAAAAATGTGTGCTAAATATTTGATGAAATAAAAAAAAAATTTCTATTAACACTTTTATAAGAATTTGAGAGTAATGAAAAATAAACGAAATATTTTCCGATTGGATCCTAGCAGAGCCCACACCTTTGGCGCGAATGATTTTGGTTGGCGATAATTATGTCTTTTCGCCAATCTTGATAACAACCTTTCTATACACCATATATCATGAACCAAATTATTTCTGAAATTTCGTTACGGCTTGGCGCTTTCTTTCAATTTGTCGCCAAGGGTGTGGGCTGTCCAAAGATTTTACCTGTTTTTTTGCAAGACATTTTCTAAGAAAATCTAAAATAAGTGCACATAATTATTATTCGAGTTCCACTATTAGAAGTTACTAAATGGCGAAATTAATATTCAGAAATATTTCTTTCTTTTAAACCTTGAAAACAAAATAACGTCTCTCTTCTTGAAGTCTCTATTAAAAAAACTAATATGGGATACATTAAATTTCCAATGAAAAATGTTTTGAACATAAGAGAAGAGCATGATTTATTTAATTAAATTACTGAAAACATTTTGTAAAACAAAAAAGTGCATTAACAGTTAAAATATAGTAATCTTTAAAAAGAAGTCTAGCGAAAGAATGGAGTCCGAAGTAAGAAATGCGTGTTTATCCTCACAACTTCAATAATGTTTATACTAATGTGCTTTGAATATTAAAATATTGAAAAATAAATTTAAAAATACATATGAAATGTTTGAAAAAGTTAAAATAGTTAAAAATATAAAAGATTAAAAAAACTTAAAACTAAAATATTTTTGAAAAAAATTTCAACAATTTATATTAATATTTCAGTTAATTTTAAATTATTTAAGTACACATACACAAACTGACTCTCTGAAAAAAATTTAATTTTGCTCTTGAAATGTTGATTTGTAGAATACAATACTGGCCGGCCGATGGCTGAGTGGTTAGCGCTCCTGACTCCTGAGCTGTGGGTCCTGGGTTTGAATCCCGGTTCGGGCATGGATGTTACTTTCTTTCTCTGTTCTCTCTGTGTTTCTCTATCCTTTCTTCCGTGATGATATAGGAATGTGGCCCACCATATAAACGGGTTTGTGGTGGTATGACGCGGGTAACGCTACTCGCCTCCGTGACTTGGTTCATAGGTGCCCGCTGGGTAACGATAAATGAGTAGCAATTTCTGGCCTTGTTGTGGCATAGGGTTCAACCCTCAGTGTGCCCGCCGTTAGAAAAAAAAGAATACAATACTAAAAAAATAGCATAAGCGAAATTTTTCAACTTTCCATAATCATTTTTATAAAATGAAAAAGTACTTATTTTGTATATTTCAACAATATAAAAAACCATAAAAATATTATTAATCCTTACTAAAACTTACTTTTTAAATTAATTTTTATAGTTGTGATACATGTAAATTGTGAAGGTATTTTATCCAAATCTAGATATATTATCCAAAACTAAAGAGAGAGAGAGGAAATGGATATTTCAGTGTGGATCAAATCAAAAATATGCTGATTGAATAAATTTAAAACATGAATGGAAAGAATTTTATTAAATTTCAAACGTTGCAATGAGAGAATTATTGTGTGTTTAAACTTTACAAAGTTAATAGTAATATACAATTCCATAAAAGAAAAATTAGCTTAATTAAATAAATTGTAAGTTTAAGAGGTAAAATAAAGAATTTATAGTTTCGAAAATAAATATTAAACCACCTTTGAAATACATAAGAAATGACAAAATTATTTTGTTTATATAAACTATTAATATTGTCATCAAAAAATGCACTGCTTAAATTCTTAGTAGGTTGAAATTCTCATATTTCATTTAAAAATAAATTTTATATTATATAATAAATGAACATTTCCAAATTTAAAGTATTTAAACTTTAAAGAACATATTTTAGTACATTTCATTGAAATTAAAAATAGTATAAAATTGCATATTTATTATTTTATAAAAATAATTGCTTTTATTATAAGCGTTTTTTTTTTTACAACATTCCGAATGAACCATCAAAAAGTGCTGTACTGTCTTCTTAAATTTCTACCTCATACTAAGACTTTTCATAAATAGAGGGCCTTAACGACGTATCACAAAGGAGGAAACCCTGAAATCTCCCATGCACCCATTCCGACAAAAGTTCACCCAGAAAGCCTTTGAGCGACATCCATCTTCCATTATTCATTAATAGTTAGGATTAAACTTGGAAACTTTCACTGTGCATAGTGTTGTCCTATCATTGTACCATAGAGTATAGATTTCTTTCGGCAGTCAAGCAAAAGCGCTTTTTTTTAAATACTTCGAAAAATCACAGAATATTTTTCTACCTTTTTCGCGTTTCACATGCCGACAAGTGGTTCAATTTTAAAAGAAACTTTTTAAAATTTTTTAAGCAAAGTTTATTATTTAATCGCACGCTTCATTTCCTCTATATGCTTTTAATATATTTTCTCCATTTAATTTCAAAAATTATGCTCTACATAAATTTTGAAAATTCGGAATTATTTACAATTATTAGTCTTTATAATTCTTAATTAGAAATTATGAATTATAACTAGAAAGAGAAAATTTCATAAAATTATGTTCCTTTTAGCGTGGTGAATAAGCAATCTACTAAACAAGAAACTCTATCATGTAATGAATTGTGTGCTTCTATACCAGTGAAGCCAAAAACACTGTTCTGCAAAAATGAGAAACCAAATTATTTCTATGGTAGAATTTATAAAATATATATATAATAACTAATGAAAACCAAATTCAAAATACATTCTAAAATTTACTTAAGCATCTGAATTATTTCTAATAATAAACAATTTTCCGTCCAACAAATACTATACATATTTAACAAATTTAATTGTTTAGAGAAAATTCTTGTAAAATCACATTCTAATTTTCTAATTGCTTGCAATCATAAGGTAAGAAGGTTGATAATAAATTCTTCCTACACATCACTTAACCATCGTTACATCCAATTATATATAATAAAATATTAGGTTGGTGCGTATGAAATGTCGGATTCTCTTTACATGCGGACGTTTTCCTCCCTGTTTTCGTTATACTTTTGTATTTGGCATAACCTCATTCATACTCGTATTGTCCATTGCCAGAGACTCATTTCAGCAAAATAGGTTTTCTCGAAGGTCTTCCCTTTTTTATTTCTTTTGAGTTTATTGCCGATATGAATTCTGCCGACATTCGCGTCATTTTCTTATATGAGTACAAACTTGGTAATAGTGCTGCAAAAGCTGCACGCAACATAAACCAAGCGTTTGGGGAGAATACGGTTAACGATCGGAAAGTGCAGCGTTGGTTCGAAAAATTTCGGACTGGCGATTTTTCACTGCAAAATGAGCCGCGCGGAAGACCCAAAACGTCTGTGAAGAATGATGACCTGAAGGCTCTAGTGGAAGCGGATCCAGCCGTATCCACGAGGGAGCTTGCTATCAGGATGAAAGTTGACCATACAACGATATTGAGACACCTTTCTGAGATTGGCAAGGTTAAGAAGATGGACAAGTGGGTACCGCACGCACTGACAGAGCGAAATAAGCTGGATCGGTTAAACGTATGCTCATCATTGCAGCATCCACCATATTCACCGGATCTCTCGCCGACCGATTTTCATTTTTTCAAGCATTTAGAGCTGTTTTTAAGGGGCAAACACTATGAAAACGAAGACAGTCTAAAAAACTCGATATCAGAGTTTATTAATTCTAAAGACCAAAATGTTTTTAAGACAGGCATCTACGCTTTAAAATCTCGTTGGGAGAAGTGTATTGAAGCGAATGGAGCATACTTTGATTGAATAAACAGCTTTTGAAGAAAGATATGCAGTTTTATACAATCACTTAAGAATCCGACATTTCATACGCACCAACCTAATAGCTAAAAGATTTATCAAATCTAGCCTAGCTGACAGAATTAAATTCTACAGCTTTCTTATTAATACCATCAAGCTTTAATTTAAGCAAATTTGCGTAACTTACTTAATCCCACAACTTATTACAATCCTCTCGAATTAGTTGCAAACTTATAAATCCGTTTTCTGATTAATATATTTGATTTATTAGATTGATCAGAAAACACAATTTCAAAGAAATCTTAAAAAGGATAGTATTTTCTTTACTTGTGCTATAACTTGAGATCTGAGAAAGTCTTCTGTGAAATTTCGATGCATAATGAGCAGCAAAAATTAAATTAGCTGGATTGCTTGAGAATATTAGGGACGAAAGCAAATGTATCGGTTAGATGGTGTAAGCTTATAACTATTATGACATTTCAAAATTGTAATAAATGTGTCAAAAATTTAAAAAATATTCAAGACTTTTTAAATGATTTTAAAATACGACATTCTTAAAAATTCATTTTTTCTTTACATATTTTAATTCCTGTTTTGTGTTACATTTTGTTCTTTCCACAAATTAAAATGATAAGCATTTCCAACAGTTCAAAATTTTTAGTTTATATCAATTACAATTGTTTATTACTAAACTTTTTGCTATTTTCCATGAATTAAAACAATAGAAAAATTAGAAACAACTCTAAATGCTTCGATTGATATATATATATATATATATATATATATATATATATATATATATATATATATATATATATATATATATATATATATATATATATATATATATATATATATATATATATATATATATATATATATATATATATATAGTTTAGAATTCCCATATCAGTGCACTTTAAATTTTGGGTAGTTTCAGAATAAATCGAAAATAAAAGATACTTTTAAACATTGTTAACCAATTTAGTTCAAGAATGTCCAAACGCTTTTAGGTATGATTTATTCTCACAAGCAATATCTGTTAAAGATTGTATTTCATCAAATGCTTACATTTTATAATGTTGTTATTTACGTAATTCTATTCAGAATATTTGTAATAAAATGCTGATTAATAATAGTCATTATCTTATAAGTTTATAAACATCATAATTTTTATTTTCTCTACAATTTCCGTTTAAGTTATGATGTGAATAATTCCAGTATCTACTGCCATTTCATTTCCTATGTCCACTTGATTTAAATCACTTTGATTAGTCAAAAAGTTTCAATTATTTTTCTAGGAAAATGGTACTGTAATCGTCATATTTAGTAAAAAAACTACTTATATGTTACATTTTATTCACCAACAAATGAATAATGTTAAATTTATTTGCATAAAAAAGCTTTAAAATATTTTTAAGCAACTCTAATATTATACCTATAAATATATTTCCTTATAAAATTTCAACTATGCATTTTTTTATCTAACAACATATAATTAAAAGCAATTTTAAGAATTGTTGCTTCACCTAAATTGAACTCTAGAATCAAATCTAGAAACCCTTAGAATTCCTTCTACATAGAATAGTAAATAACGTCTGACAGTTATCTGAAATACCGAATTATTCAATGAAGTATAAAGTGTCATGGAACATCAGTGCAGAAACATACAAATGGTGGTACCTTCAATAAACAAATAAAAAAATACAGAATTTCTATTCGTTTTCAAAAGAACACTTCGTGGCTTAGTGGTCTAACAGCGGTCTTTGAGCATGACGTCCCTGTTTTATAGCATCCATTGTTGAACAATTTGAGATGGATATGTGCTTCAGTCCTCTGCGTGCATGTCGGGTGGTTCTTTAAAAGTTTTTAAGCTTTTTTCTATAATACGGCCAACTTAATATGAAAATTCCTCCTGGAAGGCAATTTATGGGTGGAAATTCAAATGATTTCAAAAGCCTTCCATCATCGGACGGTCTTAATACCATGTAAAAGAGATCATATGCAACGTTTTTGACGTGATAATGGTCTCCCGAGTTGAACGAAAAATCTTCAAATGCGGAATACACTTAGGTGAGCATATTGAAAAAAAAATCAAGATAGAAAATTGAAAAGAATTCAACATTTGTTGATATACAATGTGAAAAGTAAGTAGGAAAAATATCGTTTCAATCATTAAAATTCCATCAAGCAGCTGGACGAATCTCTTTCTACTTGGTGACCATAAACATAGCAATATTTACGTTTATTTATCACCCTTAAAAGACCACAAAATCCAACATATTATATATTTAGTTAATGTCATATAAACAACAGAGCCATTTACGTAAACAGTGCAAGAAAACATGGTACAGCATGAAATTTCTTACTGAAACACATAAACAACTTCAGCTTACTGAGCTAGAAAACATTTAGGTGAACCCACACAAAAGTAAAAAGATTGCATAATCAAATGAAATACGAAGAAATGAATGAAAAAGTTGCAGTTTGAAACAGGTGTCCCGAATATCATGCATTTCAGTTATAAAAAAGATACCGTAAACCTTGGGACGATTCAGTAATGAACTGCCTGCTTCGTCAAACTGGGCTTATCATTAAATAGAAATAATTATTTTCTTCCACTTATAAAATATTTTCAGGCCTTTAACACTTAGAAATGGTGGACGTTTCCAGTATGGGAATGAAACATGCCTCCCTTTCACATAAGTTTCCTCAGTGAAAATCATAAAACTGGCAAAAATAAATTTGATTCGATTCACATTTACTAGCTTTATGATTTTCACAGAATTTAACATAAACGCAATAATATAATATCAGTAAACTCAATGAATGATTTTGCCACCTAAATTTCCAGATACGGATATTCTTGAATAAATGAATGACTTGCCAAATCAATTAATCAAAAGAACAAGAATTTGATAAAAATAATATATATATATATATATATATATATATATATATATATATATATATATATATATATATATATATGTATATATATATATATATATATATATATATATATATATATATATATATATATATATATATATATATATATATATATATATATATATATATATATATATATATATATATATATATATATATATATATATATATATATATATAATATTTTAAGAAGTATGTTTTTATATTATTTACAAATTGTTTTATTGTAGCGTTAATTTTTATTATAAGTGCTATTATAAGTTATAATTTGTTCTGAATATATCTTGTTATATATTATATTAATTATATTTTATATTTAAGGCGTGGCTCGATTCTCAATAATATCCACCGAGTACATGCGATATGCGTTGCTCGTTAAATCTGTGGAATCGAAACTCCTATGGTTGATCGTTCAGCAGTTACCATGGGTGTAATGGTGTGGAGAAAATTTCCACCCCTTCCAGGTCAATGATTAAAAAAAACAACAAGATATAAAAATGAAACTGATTCGTATAATAAACAGTAGAATATTTAAAAATATAATAGGAGTTAGTGATTTCGTATATTAAAGCTGACTCATATTGAAAATGATTTTAACTTTTGTTACATCTTTGTAAATTTAACGTCTATCATTTTATTTTCCTTTCAATCGTTAAAATTTGTGACTGAATTTCTACTAACATGTTAAAGCTCATTTTTGTGTATGAGATTAAATCCAACTTTAAAATAAACATTGCCTTTGATAAATGGTTATAAGCACATAAATTCCAGTCGGCTTTAACATTCTCTTGGGAGAGGAAAGGACAAATATTCTTTCCTCATTAACCTAAGCTCCTAAAAGTAAATTTTTAACCGTGTTTCCTTAATATTTCCTTAACCGTAACTGTCTTCATCCCTTAACTTCATCCCAGCATTAGTCTAAGCAATATCAATAAAATGTTTTATTATTTTTGTGCTTTTTTGAAAATCAAAAAATTTGAATAAATGGAAAGCCTTATTCACAGTGTATATTAAATTTAAATTTTACTATGTGAGCTCTATTAATTTATTGTAGGTGATAATATTATAACTACTATTTTTTAATTGATTATTCTTTTTTTTATACAAGTAAGTTTATGATAAAAGTTTGTATACCTTGCAACTTCTTTAGTTTTAATTATATTGAATTCATTTATGAATATAAGTTGTTAATGAAACAATTAGCAACTCCAAGTATGTCCTTCTTTGCTTAAATGAGGGATAAAGTGTCATATTGTGGCAATAAGTATGTCTATATTCGATTTACGTTTCTGCATAATTTTTAATAAATAATCATTAAATTTTACTGATTGTGAAATTATTTTATACAAAATAATTCACCTCTGAATTTGTGTCAGACCTATTTATTCAATAAAAGAATAAATTTCTTAATATAATCAATTTTATTTTTGACCAATGTCAGAACTAAAAATTAATTTATTTCTCAATTTAAACGTTGTTGTGAAAAATCATATTAATTCCTGTTACATGTTAGCTTTATAATAATAAGAAAATTCTCAACAAGTGATGGAAACTTCAACTTACTAGATGTTAACAGAATCTTTCAATCATGGGTTAGTTCTCCAAGGAAATGGCAATGATTACCATAAGAAATCAAACTCTTTCCCTCTATGTATCACATAATTTTACTTCAAATGAATTATGAATGAATGAATTCAAATTAATTATACTATTCAACTTAATATGTTTTCTCTAATTTCCCATTCTAAAACGTTAAAGTGACATAGCATGTGCAATAAATGAAAATAAGATCAATCAAAGTGCTATACACATAGATAGCGGTGCATACCAGTCCTGGATTGTATTCTGAAGATAACGGTTTAGAATATTTGCCCATCACTAAGTACATCATAGTTTCGAACCACGGTTAGGTAACGAGGTCACATCTGGGCTGGGACCCTCCTCTTCACATCCGCGCCACATCAGCTGTAGAACTTTGGACATCACAGATTATTGTGTACAATTCCCCGACTCACAGAGCTCCAGCAACCCAATAAGAGAAAATGTGGTCACCCACCCAATTATTGCCGGCTACATTAATGTTTCATTTTAATAATCTTGATTTGCTTATTGAACGGGAAGGGCTGTGAAGCTACTGAGTCATTGGAGCTATACAAGGTACACCCATGTACTGCAAGGTTGGCAGCATAAATTTCCATTGTAATAAATTACTTTGAATTTATTTATCTCACTTTAAAACACTACCCTGGTTCGTTTCATTGCATTTGATTCTGTTGAACAGAAATGGTAAGCACATAAGTCAAATTTATGATATTGAACAATTATCAAATTTGTCTTCAACAAGTGAGCATTTGTCCTTATCATCAAATTTAATCACTGCCACAGTGAAATAGCAGTAATAATCTAAATTTAACGCTCTCAACATGAGGATTTGTATCAAAACCCTATCGGAACTAATTTCGGCCAGACAAATAACAATTTCCTTCTACATCAATCTACCATGGTACCGAGAAAACATTTAGCTTGTTTAATATTACGAAAAACAATACATACTAATGCTCGACAAAATCACTTAACCGCCATAAGTTGATAGATTCAAGGAAGTCTCAAATTTCTAGTCAAAAAAATACCAAGTTATGAAAAAAAATTTTCTTTTTTCGCTTTGGGATTTTAGCTTTTGTAATTATCTTGCTCTTCATTATATTATAAACACAATTGAAATAAGATCTAAATCCATAATTTAAATTGGATTAATAGATTTTATTAATTATTTTATCAAAATAATGTTTTTACCAACACTTTTTTAATATTTTTTCATAATAAATTCACATTTACATAATTAGGATTAATTTATTAATGGCGCAGGTTTTGAAAAAAGTAATTTAGCATATTTTTGTGTAATCCTGAAAATAGTTTATAAATCCGACGAAATATAATTTAATCATCATTTTTTATTTTCGTGCATCCAAATCATGTTAAAACTCAAATATAATTTTCTAATATAAATGGTAAAATCCTATTAAACTTTTATTTCAATAGCAGATTCAAATGCTCTTTTCCTATATATATAAATATTTATTCATAAATTATATAATTCATGTACACATGCATATGAGTTTTGTTAAAAAATATAAATGAATATATATATTTTACATTTCTCAAATAATATTCTTTTGAAAAGTTAAATAAACTTAATCATTCTACTAGAATACAAATAATGAAAAAAAACTGAAGCAATAATAAAAAATATATTATCACAATACAGATGAATGTGTGTGTTTTCTCTTTTTACCTATAGGCACAAATTTTACCGGCCAATGCTATTCAATAAACAGGAAGATAAAATCAAATAAAATTGTTAATTATTAGTCATTTTTATTATAATTAGAACATAGAATAGAAAATTGACTTTTATTGATTAGCACGATTTCACTACAATCACTGAATTATTACACAAGTTATTCGTGCAAAAAAAATATCAATAATTTTAAGAATGTATTGTTTATAAATGAGTCATCTTCTTCTTCTTCTTAAGGTTGGGTTTGTATGTCATTGGCACCTCTGCTTTAATCAGCATTTTGTACCATTAACTCCAAATCCAATGTTTCCTAGTTCCAGTTACTCGGGTCACCCACTTTATTAATAAAATCCGATAACCCTTTAATGGAGTCTAGGTGTAACTCTCTAGTATGGATAATGCCTAAAGAAGTTAATTTAGGGAGGGCAAGAGCCTCACATTCGTAAATCATGTGTTTGGCCGCTTCCTCTTGCGTATGACATTTCCTGCAGATAGGGTCTTGCTGAAACAATCCCATTTTATGGAGTGTTTTCTGAAATAGTAGTGCCCAGTTATGAAGCCTACGATTAAACGTATCTTCCGCCTAGAGCATCTTAGAATTTCAGAGGCAATCCTTGCTAATGATCCACACATCATACTTTTAGCATGGGTTTGACCGGGAGTGTTGAGCCTAGCTTCATACATCTTCCGTCTCTCCCATCTAGGAACATTGGTTTTTGCGGTCTTCAGATTTATCCCACAAAAGGTTCTGCAACAATGGGAACAAAAGACGATCCTTGTTTAGCAAGTTCATCAGCCCTTTCATTACCTTCGATACCTTTGTGCCCTGGCACCCATCAAAAACCACCTTGTTTCTATTTGCCAGTTCTGTAAGAAGGTTTCTACATTCCAAAATCATTTTAGATTTGATTTCGAAAGAATTAAGCGCTTTTAAAGCGGATTGACTGTCACTAAAAATGAGAATTCGCTTACCGTAGTAGCCCTTCCTCATATTTAGTCGCAGACAGTGGATAATGGCCAAAACTTCTGCCTGGAAGACCGTAGCGTATCGCCCAAGGCTTACAGACAGGTTGATTCTTGGTGACACGCCACATACTCCCAGTCCTGAGAGGCTGTTTTTCAGTAATCCATATGTGTACCAGATTAGATCTCCTGTTTTAGTTTCAAACATGTTGTTATCCCATTCGTCTCTGGTTGGAAAAACTATTTCAAATGTCCTATCAAACATGTATGATTTTTCCATGATGTCTGAGGGCATCAGGAAAGTAGGATCTTGAATTTTCCTGGTAATGCCCCTGTGCCCTTTGGCAACAGGCTGGTCGTACCAGTGGTTTTGCAGCTTCATTCTGTATGCAGTCATTCTGGCAGTGCTGCACATGAAGATGTCCAAGGGAGTCAGATCCAACACAAACTCCAATGCTCTGGTTGGTGTGGTGGACATTGCTCCCGTGATGCAGAGACAGGCCAATCTTTGTATAGCTCCTAGTCTGTCAATCACAGTCTTCTGTTCCACCTTACGCCACCAGATCACACAGGCATATGTGAGAATGGGCCTGACAATAGCTGTGTACATCCATAACATCAGTTTTGGATGTAAACCCCAGGTTTTACCAAGCATTCGCCTGCAAATCATATTGCTTTTCATTGCTTGGTTAATTTTATCATCAATGTGCTTATATTCCAGGTGAGTTTCTGGTCTAAATAAATGCCCAGATACTTCACCTCTGAAACCACATTGATTTCAACATCAAAAAGTCTTGGTATGAAAAACCCTTTCCGTTTGTTTTTGCGTGTAAAAGGTACAAGGTAGGTTTTCTGAGGATTAACCATCAGGTTGACCATGCACCATTGACCTACATAACTTAGAACATCCTGCATGAGATGGCAAGTTATGTCGAAATCTTTGCCAAGGATACGGATGACAATGTCATCAGCATATCCTTGCGTATAATAGCCCCTATCATTTAGATGTTTTATAGGCTGTTTACAACTAGGTTCCAAAGTAATGGTGACAGAATACCTCCTTGAGGACAACTTCTAGTAGTCTTTTATTCAAATGATTCACTGAAGATGTTCATTTGTATACATCTATCCGAAATTAAGGCCTCAATTCAAGTACACAGGGTCTGATTAATCCCTGCCCTTCTAAGTGCATTGAGGATGGATGGATGGGAAGTGTTATCAAAGGCACCCTGGATGTCGAGGAAAGTTGCCAAGGCAATATCTTTTGATCCAGAGTGGTTTCAATCTTGGAAACTAGCTGATGCAGAGCGGTTTCAGTAGATTTGACGGGTTGATAGGCAAATTGAAGAACTTCTAGATCGTAGTTGTCTCTAATAGATCTGTTCCAGAGCTCAACCAGCCCAGTCAGTTCCTCCTGGAATTTCTTCCAGTCTGACCTAACTGGGTCTCTGAATATGTGATCCAGACACACATTAGAGTGAATTTTAAAATGAATTTTTTGATGATCTGAGCCAGAAGGTCTGCCATCTACTTTCCAATTTTTGATATTTTTACTAATCAGCGTTGTCGCTATAGTAATGTCAATTACTTCAGATCGATTGGAAGTAATGAAAGTTGGTTCGTTGTCCTTATTTAGAATATCTAACCCGTAGTTTAGAATGAATTCTAAAAGTTACTCACCTCTTTTATTTGTGTCCGTACTTCCCCAGACAACATGGTGAGCATTACAGTCTAGTCCTAGGACTACCTGTAAGTTGTTATCTCAGCAAAAGTACATGGGCTTGTGCAGAGAATGGTCAGGTGGAGCCTTCTCTTCATAGGGCTGGTACCCAGAGCCAAAAACAATTTCTCTGTCCCTACCTTCTATGTTGAGTCTGACTTTCACAGCTGTCAGGTCCCTAAGGATAAATTCCGAGAGGGGTAAAACCTCAATTTTTTATGTAAGAGTATACAAGTTCTAGCTTATCTATTGGCTATTGGTAACGGTTAGCTTATCTATTGGTACAATTGATAAGCTTACCTTTAGTTCCTTTGAGGCCACTGATTCTCCCCCTAACCAACCAGGTTTCCTGAATCATGGCTAGGTGTATATCCCCAGCAAGAAACTTCTTACTGACGTTAGTAGTACCACTTCTACTGTGGTGGAGGTTGGCTTGAACTACCTTCACTCCCATCAGCAGGAGCAGGTTTGTCAAGTACTTTAGCCTGCACTTGGTGAAGTCCAATATTAAACTTATATCCCCTTACACCAAGTGTGGCAGCATAAAGTACAGGCACACTAAGAACGATGGTCTGCCCAGATGGGTCGTTCTTAATGTTAAGAACGTTCCACTCCATTGGAGTGACCCCACCGTTCTGAGCCTCGAATTTTCTCAGGAGCTCTTTAGGCTCCAGTTTACTACAGATTTTTGGCAGTTTTGCAATTATCTTGGTGGTTCTGACAAGTTTTCTTGCCTCACCCACCAAGAATTTTTGCTCCTGCAAAGGGCTTATGTCACTGACATTCTGTTCCAGTCACTTTGAGCTCTCCAGATCTGCACAGTTGATAATAAGTGCCCCATTCTCAAATTTAC
This sequence comes from Latrodectus hesperus, assembly GCA_037975125.1. Taxonomy (NCBI): domain Eukaryota; kingdom Metazoa; phylum Arthropoda; class Arachnida; order Araneae; family Theridiidae; genus Latrodectus; species Latrodectus hesperus. The sequence goes on from CM075862.1 coordinate 27,218,776, forward strand.
AGGATAGGAAGGTTGGGGCAAAACCCTCCTCATTCCTTCCTATTTTCTTGGTTAACAAGAGTTCCAGGTCGAAGGCCTGTTCCTCTGTTAACCGTTTTTCCGGATGACCCTCTAAGAGCACAGACATCTTGATCGCCGTGAGAGCTGCCCTGTAAGTAAATCCCCGAGGTTCTTCTCCCTTGGCAGCCTTTCCGGCCTTGCCCTGGTTCGTCCGGTTGGCGGGACGCTTCTCGCCTTTGGTTGCCTTGGGTTTTTCAACCCAAGTCCCCTCAGCGATTTTGCGTTCCTTTACCAGCTTCCTTTTCTGGGCACCAGAAAGTCTCCTTTTAAGCTTGATTCTGGTCAGAGAGTCAGTCATGCTAGCGATAGCTTCCTGACTCTCACCAAAAGAAGGTTTGGAGATCATTTCTACCTCCTGTGAAGGATTCATTGCTGCCCCTTCACTAGATTGCCTCTGGGTACCCTTGTCTTTTTCAGCAAGGTCTGCTTCAGTGGTTTCACCTGCAAATGCAGAAAGGTTTTTTTTTTCAGCCATAAAATAACAGTTAATAAGCTCAGGAAATATGACAGTCCACCCAGCATTGCCTGAGTTACTGGGCAAGGCAAATTACTCTAGAAGTTCGCCAGGCAACTAGAGGCTCCATTAAGACACCATTACCTCGGTGTCAAATAACCCTAGGCACGGGTCGCATAACACCAGGGTTTACGGGAGCTGGTTCACGGCCTCTGATTCTATATTCAAGAGTATCCTGTCATTCGTACAGGATATTCGGCTATCCACCACTTCCGACGCGCCTGGTGGCTGCTCAAGCTTCAGGAAGAGGTACACGTACCCCCTGGTTCCAGGTAAATGAGTCATAACAAACAATAAAATAGGAAGAATATTGAATAGTAACACTCCGTAATTTTTCCTTAAGCCTTTATGCCTTTAATGGATAGTGAAAATAACTAATTATGGGTACTGCAAAATGGACCAATATTACAACATTTAATGCCATGCAATCCTTCCAATTTTATGAATAAGACAAAATACCTTTTTAGAAAAATTTAAATGTTTAAAAAGAAATAATTTATTAAATAAACCTTGCTAAAAGTATATAAAATTAAAATTTATATATATTATGTGCGTGAGTGTGTGCGTGTGCGTGTGTGTACATATATACACGAACACATTTATATGTATGTATTGTATTTGAATAATTATAAAAATAATAATAATTAAAATACAATAATAATTTTATAATATTTTTTGAAATTTGAATAAAACTTTAATAAAATGTTTTTAAAAAAATTCTTTCATTAATACAACAACTTGTCTGCACCAATTTCTATATTACAAAAAAAAAGCTTTGTAATATGGTTCAAGCAGCTTTAAACCAGTAACCTTATTCACAACTGAAATCAGTGAAAATTATATTATTACTAACCGGTTCATTATTTTCACATTTCATTACGCAGCTGTATTAAAACTCATTTGGCTTGACTTCATTTCGCCAAAATTTGTATTCTGCAGAGAACACACCATCATCTCTTATTTAAACGTACCTTACACTGAACGTCAGTGCTTCAACTTCATCTCATTACAATAGAGACTCTACCGATATATTACTCAGTGATATCTCGAACTCATTAGTCAAAATTTTCCGATCCAAATTAATTAGACAACATACAACTGCTCGTTTGAATTTTGCAAGGATCATTATTCAAGTTACGTAATATTTTTAGTAAAACTAGCATAGATTTGTAATTTTTAACGGTGGTGCATATATTTTCGATAAAAATTTATGCTGCAAATAACATATAAAAATATGAAAATAAATTTGATAAATCATTTTTAATGTTTGTTTAACTTGCAAAATTTGAGTTATTTTCAACGATTACTACGATGATATATACTATTATGATATTATTCATTCCTTTGGAGCTGAGTTTTTCTCTATTTTTGAACTTAAAATATGTTTTTTTTATGTTAACATCTTTCAACAAAATTTATATGAATTAATTATATACTATGTTTTTTGTCATAATACACACTTGATTTTCAATTTTCGATACAAATATTTTAATGTAATTCAACCATGTTATCATTAACACAACAAATTCCCTAACAAAATATGCACCGAGAATATATTTCTTAAAATTAAAGAATTCATAGTTTCAATTTATTTTCAACCATAATCAATATCATTGCAAATATTATTCTTTATTAACTCTATTTTATAAGGATAAAATTTTGGAATGTCCTAAGAAAAATACTTCAAAGTATTATATCGGAGAAAATATGTATAGAATACTCGAATGAGACATCTAAGAAATCTAAGAATAATTAAAAAAATTCGAATTAGATTGAAATTAAGAATTATTGTTTAATAAGTTCAAGTAAAATGCCTTAGTTGGTATATTTTTTAGATATGATAGATGTTCAGTATATTTGTTTAATGAAATATTTAATTTACGAGTGCTCATTGGTCAAACAGTTTTATAACTTAGGACAATATATGATTATATTGAAGTTATATAAATACTTTCAAAAGTACAACTATATAGTTTAAAATAAAAACATATCCTATTTTAAAGCTTAGCAGAAAACAAATAAAGAAAACTTCTGATACAGATCAGTATTCACGTCAAAAGCCAGAAAAAGAAATCAGATGTTGAAATCATAATTTCAAAAAACTTCATTTTTTCTCTGCTTCAATTATTTAATTTCATTGCATATTTTATATTTCGATAAAAATTAATTGAATTATTCAGTAACAATAAAATTTATCACAACCCATGTTTTGGAGTATTCTTGGAACGCTTGAATGCTGTTGACAAAGAACTGTTTTAAATGTTGAAATAGCAAGAAATATCACTGTGAAGAAGAGGAATTAAAATCAAGACTCGGAAAAGTTAGAAATTAACCAGGATAAATTTTCCAAGTGCTTCAGTAAATGGTTAATACATCCAGTTAAAGGTTTTCTGAGAAAATTAATATTTCTATCACTGGAGATTAGTTCAAAGTGTTGTTGTAAAAAATTATGACCGATGTATCTGGCTAGCATTGCTTCCCAGAACAATTGGCAACGCGACTGTTCTGTGAAAATAGATTATTTTACCAACTAGATTACAAGATGTCAATATTGGATAGACATAGACATACGCAATGGAACACTTGGTTATCAGGTAGTGTTCCATTGCGTATGTCTATGTTCCATTGCGTATAGCTCCATCAACTACGTTATCAGGTATAGCTCCATCAAGTAATACATCTGGTGTGACAGAATTGTCATGAAATTTGATAACAAAATTGAATTTCAATAGGTCTCTAATATTTGAAATTAATAATTTGACAGAAATATAACATCAACAACAAAACATTTACAAAATTTTCACTATAGGAGATGACATGAGTTAAATATTGCTATAAAATTGTGAAAATAGATTATCCTAACACTCCAAGTAACCTTGGTAAAAATACAAATTAATTATCTTGATGATGGTCAAAGCAGACGATATAAGTAGTTTATAACACAAATATGCAAGCAATATAATTAAGTTTAAGTAGAAAAGTATAAAAAAAGAGCAAATAACTGGGACAGAGATTTTCAATAAGTACTAGTAACTCCCTCATGCTTTAACTGGGTCCTTTAATGTAACATTGCATTTTTCGCAATACTAAAGGACTGCATTGTCTACACGCAGATAGTTAAGATTACATATGCATGAATGGTATCCTATTGAACATTTAACATTTGCTGTAGGTGATAAACTGTAGAATATTTAAAGCACAGGGTGGTGCAGAGGAAACGCATGTTTTTCAATATTGAATTACTGGGACCCAATAGGTTGAAAATAATAAAAACAACTATGATATGATAGGTTTTTTAATGCAGTTTTTGAAATTACATACCATATTTAGGTTCGGAAAATAATGTCTTTGAGATGACGTCCTTCTTGCTGGATACAAATTTGGATCCTCTTCTAAAAATTACGGACACGAAAATTACGGATAACAGATTACAGTCCGCTGATTCAGTTAATATTTTGCAGCAGCTCAGTCTGTGCACTGTAGTTACCACGATTAAGAAAATTATTGAGCAAAATATAATTACAATACAATAAATAATAAAAAGGCTTTAAAAGTTAATAAAATATATAGCAAAATATTTTACAGACTCTCTAACATTACTAGAAATAGGAAATGAATTTCAAAATTTAGCTCTTCGTAAAGCACAAAGAAAGGAATCTAATCTTAAATCTGAAATTCCAGAGCTGGCGGATGTTACCCAGCCTCAAATGACCAGATGTGGGCGTGTTGTAAGGAAACTTAAGAGACCGAACCCAGAACTGCGATTGATGTTTTTGAATAGCTATCCAGCTCCTTAAAAAGGTGAGAAGATGTTGCGAATGGCAACGTGACCCTTTCCAATTAGGAGTGACGTAAAGATGACGTCATTTAATGTTCGGATATTTAAGACATCTCCATTTTTTGATGATATATATGCTTAATGTAATTGTGTATTGTTATGTTTTGTTTTTGTTAATAAAATGTGTTTATGTGTCATAATCCTTGTTTTTATCCACTATCAATCTATTTTCATGAGCTAAAAACAGACATTGGATACATGTCAGCCCTGCTTTAATATCTAGAACATGGTTCCCCAAACATTTTTTTTTCTCATGGACCATTTTTAAAGTTTTACTATTTCAGGTAGACCCCCTGCTGCTATATTTCTACTGTATTCCCAAAACTCATAAAATATATCACCCTAAATTTGGGGTGTTAAGAAGAAAAAAAGTAGCACATTTTCTGATAAATTATAACATACAATAAATATATGTATAACAAATAGGCAGATCCTTACTTTTTCCGGCACTGCAAAAATTGACATCGATTCAGTCACACTTTTATGTTCAAAACCTCGGAAACAAATGAGTAACGTTTTATTCTTGGCATTCACGTATTTATACTAATGTAGATTGCAAGCACAGCTCAAGTCGCATTTTATCCTTTTGCAGGTCTAAACAAACCATCCCGGACGTGCGGGTGCACTGGCGCCACTTAGCAAGTCTCGATATGGGGTGTACACTTGTACAATTATCTATTTTTCTACTCAATTCTGTGTTTGAACTGAGTCTTGAATATTTTTGAGTACCTATCAAGGAAATGATGCTACCTGCTTACGTTGAAAGGTAAATCCAAGCCAAAATTTTTTTTCTTTATTATGAAAATCAGAAAATTTTTCGTGGTCTCCCACTTACAACTTGTAAACCCCTGTTTTCTTTTGACGACTACGTGGACCCCCGTGTGGTCTCCTATGGACACCTGGGGGTCCACCTGGACCACTTTGGGAATCTATGATCTAGAAGTTGCAACTGTGATATCCAAACTGATGCTTTATGCATTTGTTCGCTCTATTTATGCATGTTATATATTTAGTGTTATAAATTTAATCTTCTAATTACTTACTTCTGTAAGCCCCGTGTAGTACATCTGTGGTACACGGGGAGATTGTATGTGGTCACAAACTAGAAAATAATAATAATAAGAAGATTGCAACATACGCAATTACGTAATTATGTTTTTTTCTGTATTTATTATTTTAGGCATTTCTGTTTCATAATCACAGTTTTTATACTTTTCTTAAATGTTATTAATCCGAATTTTATTCATTAGATTATTTTGTACATATTATATAAAAGGGAAGTTAAATTTTTACACTTTTATTTATACAGTTTAGTATAATTCTAAATGTATACATATTATTCAAAAACAATTAGTACAGTTTAAATACGTCTAACTCGATAAACTTTATGTGTACGTATTTAAATGTTATACATATTTACTCACACTATCTCTCATATTTATATTAGCTTTGTTTACATTCTTTAAATTAAGTTCTGCATTTTTAATTCTATTTAAAAATATTTCCTATGTTTTAAAATAAAATTTTGAAATTCTGATAACATGTTAAGTTTAATATATTAAGGTTTTCTTAAATATATCGAAACCAAATATTTAAGAAATGAGCTAAAAATTCTTCTGATTGATGTTTTAAAGAAAATAAATTGTTGAATAATTCGTTTCCTTCACAAGAATGCTTAGATCACTATATTATTCGGAAAAAAAAACGAAAATATGTTCATTTGTTTAATTTCTTATGACTTAAGTACACGTAAAAATTTCTCATTATTAACATTAGAAATCATTATAATGTATGCAATTACAGTTTTCTTTCGGTGTGTGATATTTACTTTCGGTGAAAATGAAAACGAACGGAATTCTTAAAAACTAAAAGAAAAATAATTTATGAACTTATAAAGTGACTTTCAGCTAAAGAATTCTGAAAATTTTTAATTAAATGTTTCGTTTAGTAAGTTATTTTGTTTCTATTTTCATATTTAAGACTATTAAAGAATATAATGTATATAAAACGTATTGTTATTTACAATGGAATGTTTTAAAAATTAAATATTTATGGAATTTATGTTATTGTTTAGTGAAAATTAAATATTTATTGTTTTAAATACAATTACAATCAATATTTAATTTTTACTGTATAGTTATAAAATTGAATGAAAAGTAATTAAAGTTTATTAAGCAATACCTTTTTTATATATGAATAGCTATAAGTTCAAATATTAGGAAAATATAAATTCTTTATTCTAAAATTTTATATGTATTGATTTATGATAATACAAATTTTTTTGATTCAATAAATTCTCCTTGTTAAATAATTATTAACTTAGAATATGTAATTCAAATTATAATTCATGTAAATTCATTGAAAAAATGTAATTCCAATTGTTATGAATTGGTAATTACATTTTAATATTATAGATTTCATCCATTGTATAATTAGAACATTTACTTAAAATAATAAAGCATTGAAGAATTAAAACAATGATGCTCATTTAATGCTAATAAATTATTTAGAAGTTTAATGAATTGTATTTAATCATTTTAGTACAATTCAGAATTATGCATTTCACTTTAAATAAATCATATCAAAAATCTTACAACAAAAGAAAACTTAATCCTAATTTTCTTTAAAAATGTAATCAATAATCTAAAAAATTCATCAAACAATCCTAACATATATTTTTCAGGTTTTTAATAACTGTACTGACAAATTGTTCAATTGTCTAGTTTGTTGGTCAACTTGGCCCTCTGAAGTCATTTTTTTGCACTTGAAACTAATTACTACTGAAAAAACCTACTACTTAAAATGGATTCAATAGTACTCTATAAACAATCACACATGTTGTGCGGAAATGGAGCCGAAAGCCAGGGTGATAACTATTTAACATCCATGCTTATTCGTCGTGATTTGAAATCGATAATTTGAATCTTGATACAATAAATTAAAATCGGCTTAAAAAATTTAGAATTTGACTAACTTATGCCCTTTACAATAATTACCTTTCATTATTTCAAAATCAATGATGATTTCAAAATAATTCATTTTCAGTGTTTTATAATCTTTACTGATCCATTTCTTCCAAGAATTGGAATTTTTGGCAGCTCTAGGAAAAAAACTAGACCAATAAAGATTTTAAAAAGCACTGTGCTTTTAAGGACTTTGCACTGTGACCGTCGTTTCAGCAGTTCATGATTTCGATTGTTGTCACAAATTTAGGTTTAAATATTTATAGTGATTCGGAATTCCCTTTAAACAATCTTCTTAACAATCATGGGCAAAAAATGACTGCTGAAGTAAATGAAACTAAACTTGGCACATATGGCGTATAATCCAGAATGCCAAATTCTGAGATTGGCGATTATTTGGCTGATTTTCTTAAGATCTGACAATTTCGTTTTTATTACGTCATACATATGAAGACTTATAAGAATTAAGCAGAAAATTCTAATTTGGTAACCGTAGTCTTTACGTCATCGCACCCGTCACGATACGTCATCTTGGCAACATTTCTTCATCACCAAAAAAATTCAGAATTTGGAATGATGGATTATACGCCACCTGTGCCCTAAACTTTAACGCTGCCTTCAAAAGAACGAAAAATGGAACTAATTGTCTTTCAGCGTTTTCAAGAGTAAATTTTCAGGCATATGAAAGTGTCTAAAATGAAAAAAAAAAACATTCAGAAAAGTTATCTCGTTTCGAAATTAATTGGGATTGGGATTCATTTCTTATGGATATATAATATCCTCAACAAAATTACACAGCTTCTCTGCCATATAGAGTTATAGGGGGAACTATCTACATCCAGCACCCATGGTAAGGCAAATTCTAGGAACTAAGCTGAAGAAATAATGCAGTTACAATTGAGAAGTGAACACTTTAAGCAGTACGCAAAATCTATTTCTTTTTTAAAAGTTAAAAAAAAAGCTTATCTAGAACAAGACTCTCTTTCAAGAATGGAGAAATCTGATGAGAAAGGCCAACAGCCAGAAGTTTGATTTCTATAACCAAAGTAGACAAGTAGATTTCGCTTTTCAATAAAAGCTAAAATAGATTTATTAGTTATGTTTAAAAATAATCAACACTATTTTCTTTCTGTATTTCTATCAATATGTTATTTTACACTATTGGCAATTAAAATTGCTACACCAGGAAAGCGGCACACCACACACGTGAAATTTGCATGACAGGTAAGAACTTGCTGTGATATGCAAATGATTAGATTTTCAGCGCATTCATACAAAGCAGGCGACAGTAGCGACATCTACAATGCGTATAAAACCAGAGATTTGACAGCAGTTTTCTCATACTCAATTTCCGTTTCAACGTTGTTTTCGCCAAAGAAAGTTGTTGTAATGCCTCGTGTAAGAAGAAGAAATGCCTATTAGCACGTGTCTGACTTTGATCGAGGAAGGATTATAGCCTACCGGGATTGCGGTTTATCGTACCGCAATATTGCTGCTCCGCGTCGGTCGAGACCCCATGACTGTTACCAGAATATGAAATCGATGAGTTCAGGACAAACATACGGAACGTCACGCAGGATCTCAGCGATCCCCCATCGCTAACAGCAGAGAAGACAGACATCTTATCCGCATGGTCACAAGGGATCGTACAGCCACGTCACAAACCCTAAGTCGAGAAATGGAGTCATTTGCAAGGCAACAAGTTTCTGCTCGAACAGTTCGACGACGTTTGCAGCAGCATGGATTGTCTGCACGGCGACCATGGCTTCGGCTACCATTGACGCTGCGTCACAGACAGGAGCGCCTTCAATGGTGTGATCAGCAACGAACCTGGACGCGGGAATGGCATCACGTCAGCTTTACAGATGAATCTCGGTTCTGTATACAGGACCATGATGGCCGCATCCGTGTTTGGAGGCATCGTGGAGAACGCGCATTGCCAGCTTGCATTGGACATCGCCATACTGGCCCATCTGCTGGAGTGATGGTATGGGGTGCCATTGGATACACGTCTCGATCACCTCTTGTTCGCATTACCGGCACTTTGAACAGCAACCGTTACATTTCCTATGTGTTAAGGCCCGTGGCTCTGCCCTATCTTCGAGGCCTCCCTAATGCTTTGTTTCAACCAGGATAATGCACGACCACATGTTGCCTGTACTGTTCTGAACTTCCTTGATACAGAACAGGTTCGACTGTTACCCTGGCCAGCTCGTTCTCCTGATCTGTCACCAATTGAGAACGTGTTCAATGGTTGCCGAGTGATTGGCACGCCATCACTCACCATCCACTACTGTTGATGAACTGTGACATAGTGTTGAAGCTGCATGAACTGAGATTCCCGTACATGTCATACTATCTCTGTTTGACTTCATGCCTAGGCGGATAAATGCTGTTATTGCAGCCAGAGGTGGCTGCTCTGGGTACTGATTTCTCAAGATCTATACGTCCTAATCTTCCTGTAAATCTAATCACTTGTTCTTTCCACTATAATGTATGTGTCCAATAAATATCGTTCTGTTATTTGCATTCCTTCTTGGTGTAGTAATTTTAATGGCCAGAAGTGTATATTGATAGAAATACAGAAAGAAAATTGTGTTGATATTTACATTTATATCAATAGCAATTTTGCTGCTGATCTCACCTCAATAAATCATTTAAGATAGAAAAATTCAATTTTATGTTTCTGTCATGATTATATGTACTTAAATTTTTATTCATAAAATTCAAATTAATTTTAATAAATAAAAACTTATGTTCTAAAATATTATCCCCATTAGCTATAGTAATACCTCATAATATTAAAGCATTGTCCATTATTATCTGATAATAAGATTGTTTCATTATGAAAAATTATTTGTTTTTAAATATTCAAAAGTTTAAATAGTAAAGCTTTATTTACAAATAAAATAACATTGTGACAAAAATGATTCAGTATTCCTTAAAATTAGAAAGCAGAATTAAACAGAGAGAGAAAATTATGATTCTAATATAAGGAAATAAATATTTTGGTTAATATTGAAATATTTCAGGTTATTTTTATAAAGTGTATGAATGTTCTTACTAAATAGTGAAACAAATTTTTATTTTTTATTTTAGCGAAAAATAAATTAATGGAAATATTCTAATGATTGAAGAGTTTACTACCTAATGATAATATAAATATAATAATACAGAATTTCCAAAATAAAAGAAGCCCTTTTAATTTGGCCTGTGTATAATCATAATTAATTGCATTAAGGCAGTTTTTCTTAACTCAGAATAATCTTACTTTATTATTCTCTCTTGCTTTTTTCTTACTGTAACTTTATTCTTGCTTCAGATTAATTTGCTTAGAACAATATACATGTTACTTTTAATTTTTTCCAAATATTCACAGTAAATTAATTTCTGAATTTTGAAAAGTAATATTAAAACAATCATTTAATATAAAACGACAAATTTATATTGTATATAAATAGTAAATAATGTTGAAAATATTTCAATTTCAGCATAGATATTTCTCTTAACGGTATGTATACACCACAATTAAAAAAATCACATTATCTAGTTAAACCAAAAAGTGAGAAAAGTCCATTAATTAGACAATCTGATAGTGTCGAACAAGACTTAATAAAATTCAAAGAATTATTGCATAGCCCTCGAGAAAGCTAGCTTTTCTATTAATTCTCAGATGGAGGAAACTGATTACAATGAACTTGGAAACAACGAGGCCTTTGTGCTGAGAAGAAAAATAGGAAATTCTTGATTTGAATTTAGATTTCCGCATGTTTTTTTATTCAAAACATTATCAATCTAACGCTCAGGATATCAAGATTTTAATCTGAATTAAAAGCAGTGTGATAATGGATTTCGCTACACTTTTAATCATTCCTTATTTTTCATTTAAATAATTAAAACGCACTATACCTTTAAAAATAATCAAAAATATTCTTGTAATTTATAATGAAAAATTTTTATTGAATCTTTCGTAATTACTGCAAATAATTCATCATAAATATAAAACACAACTTAAAAAGTCTTTTTTAAATTAATAACATACCGGTAAATCCATTCACCCAATTTAAGAGATTTTACCAATACTAATTATCACATTTAAAAAAATACTTTCCTTTTTTTATACACCAATCAAAGAAGGCAACACAACTGAACGCATTACTTGAAATTATAAAATTCATACTTGATACATTTGTTGATTTTTAAACATCCTAAAAATACAAAATACCATGCATATTGAGTAAAAGGTATAGTAACAACGTTTTTTTTTACAAAATATATATAACAAAGTAGAATGTTGCCTGCATTTCAATCTACTTTAGTTAAGTACAAATGAAACCTCTATTTATATCAAATTGAAGGATACCTCATATTTTTAAATTTTCAGTTGATGAAATTTTATTGAAAATAATCTCATATTTTGTTTACATTTATAATTTAATTTTATCCATATTTTTAAAGTGCTATGTAAATGTAGGCAATCTTCTTAATATTTTTCTTTCTAAAAAATTTTTCCAAACTTTTAAAGATATATATATTTATTTTTTTTATTTTATCTTTTTTTTTTTTTTTTTTTGCTAATCGATAAAAAAATTAAATAATCATGTATCAAGAATTATTGTCCATGATTAACTGATTTTTAACACAACTTCAGTTATTTTTTCAGTAAAATAATATAGAAAATCAAAGAAGATATCATGTAGCTTCATTTTGTACTTCAGTAATTTATAAAATTATGATTTTTGCAAAAAATATTATAGACTTCTATATATTTATATATATATCAGTTGAAAAAAACCTAAGTATGTTAAAGCCATATTCTCAATGAAAAAATATTTATTGTATAGGGTAAAAAAGGAACTATTCATCAATTAAATTAACAAAAAATAAACATATTTCAATAAGATCAATTATCGTTTTTGCTTTCCAATATTTATAAATACTTAAAACATAATTTATGTTCAAGTTTCCCTTCAATATGCAAAAAGCTATCTTGTTCCATCAATAGTTATGAAGTTATAAAATGTATGAAGAATCAAAACGCCATAAAATTCAAATTTGATTTATAAAAGGAAATAAAAAATTGAATTGTATTTAAATTATGCAGCTAGTATCACCACTACTGATCTTAATTATTCATTTGTATAGCCACTGGGTTAAGTTTTTAAAGGCCATTAACACAAGGGCATAAATCCGGAAAATTTCAAGAGATTCATATTGAAAGAAAGCAAATTAAAAGCTGACGCATCCTATCCATTCTATTGTTGATCAATAGACGCTGGGATCGAAACCACCTTTTCCATTTTGAAGAAAGCAATATTACCACAAATTCTCTGTGAAATAATATTACTGTGATGACTCATAATCGAAATTGAAAATTAATTTTGATTTACTGCTTATGTAACTTACATTTGAAATTGAAAAGGATACATAAAGAAACGAGAAGACAGCTACAACAACGACGCATTCGGGAAGTCGTCCTTTTGTTATATTTTGACTGTGATTCAAACTTCAGTAAATATGTTTATTTAGAATATACTAATTAATAACTATAGAACAGCTATATTATTGAATGAAATTTCATATCCGCCTACAAGTATTCATATAAATAATGTTTACGCTAAAAATCATTGTTGTGTGCCAGCTAGGCTGGCAATATGGGGTGCGCTGCTCCACTTTGCCAACTGAACCATATTTAGGAGTGGAGACCGACTTCCTCAGTACACACATGCTATAGGTACCAGTTTTTATAGGGTAGGCAACCATTCACAACACATTCATACAAGGAAAGGACAAAGACAGGATAGAGAGAGAAAGTACATCCATGCCCGAACCGGGATTCGAACCCAGGACCTCCCTATCCGCAATCAGACACGCTGACCACTAGACAAGTTGGGTGGCGCTAAAAAACATTATAATGTTTATTAAGAGTGAAAATTGCGCTGATAAAATAAACAATAGCTGTTTTTATAGAATGATAATTTCATGTAAGAATTTGATTTTTCGTCAGGGTAAGGAATTATTATTAGTTTTTTATTTACAATAAAAAATCATCTTTGAAAATATTAATAAATATTTTCCATAGGATATACTAATAATAAATTTAAGCAATTTTTTTCATAGCTGTTTTAGAAATATTTTAATATTTTTTGTTAAAACATTGAGAAAAATCACCTTTAATAAAATGCATGCTAATTAAATAGAAGGAGCTGTTTCAAAATTCAAGAAACAAACTTACAGGAATATTCGTTTCAATTGATTTCAATCAACAGAGCATCCAATAGCTTATTTTGATCCGAAATGCATGGATTTTAAGTAAGTAATTAAATGAGAAAGAGTGTTTCGAAAATATTTTGGTAGAAAAAGTACCTCAGGGAAGCAATTTTTCAAATACAAATAAAATCAAAATAAAGCATAGTTCTAAAGTTTTAAATCAGAACAAAGCAAATTTTAATTACTTTGAAAGCTGAGATCTGTAAAATGTTAAACTGAGAATTCAAATTCATATTTTGCTGTAAGCATTTTGTAAAAAAAATATAGTAAAATCCATTTTTGAGATTCAAGACTGAGGAAAAGTATATTTAAAGATTCTTATTCAATTCTGTAAAAGACATTGATTTCAAAAGATAAATTGATTATTTTTCCGTTTCACTTAAAGGCATTATTGTCAGAGAATATATGAGTTGCAAACAATCAAATCTAAAGCAGCAAGAAAAACTTCAATTTCTTAATTTTAAATTAATTAATGTTGTTTTTCTAATTAAAAAGATGTCATTTTTTAAAGTAAGATTGAAATTTCGTTGCTCATTGCAAAAAATATAAAATATAATATATAAATAAGAGCACTATGAATAAAATACAATAGAATACACGAATTAGAGCAATGATATATATCATTGTTCTAATTCGTATATATATATATATATATATATATATATATATATATATATATATATATATATATATATATATATATATATATATATATATATATATATATACTTAAAATTAAATTTTATAATTTTTTAAATTACAGAACTTATATATGGAGTTTCACTAAAATTCATAGGTGTTCGAAAATCACTTTTCGCAAAAGTACCATGTGACAAAATATAATTTATAGTCAGCTGCTTTTGTGATTGCGTTTAGTGAGTTAGAAAAGGTGTTAATTAGTGAAAAATAATGGTTTTTGTAGAACATTAAGATACTGCTTTAAATAAAAGGATTCCTGTAACTTTCCATAAATGTATTTAACTTCCACTAAAAAAATCAATATTTTTTCTGGTTCGAAATTCAAACCTCTATTAAATTCATATGAAAGTCTTCTACTGACTATCTTGAATGTTATTGATTTGCCGTTAATTTGGTGTAACATCTAATGTTTACGTTAGAGAATTATTTTTTATCACTATAATTTACATTATATATTCTTTGATGTTATGTTAGTTGTTTGTAGTCTTTCGTTCTGTTAACTATTTCGGTTTTAGTACTTCTGTTAAGAAATGATTTAACAGAAAAGCTCTTACAGCACAGAAGATAGTTATTTTTGTTCAGATTGTGGTGAGTATTTCTCAGGTTTCCTTTCACAAGATGTAGAGAAAACTGTACAAACTTCACTAGACTGACTTATGATTAATAGTTTCTTCTCAAAAAGCTTTTGGTAACATGATGACAGATAAATTGTAAATAAAATATAATATACAAATACAGCGTCACACAAATAATCTGATGCAGAAATACCCATATAAAACTACGAACTTGCTTTGATTTTTGGAACACTATGAACTTTAATATCCAGTAGAAAAAAATTGGTGATGAAAGAAGAACAAGTGTTGCAAATGAAGCCTAAACAAAAAACTAATCCAAGTAACATAACTTGTTTTTCAACTGACATTAACAATTTGAAAGACTGTATTTCAAATGAAGATGTGAAATATGCACTAAATCGTTTAACATGTCCTTTGAAAGAAATGAAAATGGTTGATGATGAAATCCATGGGATATAGATAATACCAATTTGGCAACAAACAAGGCTGTGCATACAACACCTATTACTCCAGCTTATAGAGTGAAATTACCGACGATTAAGATAGAATATTTGGAGGAGAAATAGAGAACTGGCAAAGTTTTAGGAGCAATTTCATTATTTTGTAGACTATAATCCAAACTTATCAACTATTAACAAACAAGTTTTTTGAGAGGCTACTTATAAGTTAAACCTAAGCGGTTAGTCTATAATATTAGCGTTATTACAGAGGCATATGAAACAACTAAAAATCTTCTATTGAATAAATATGAAGATAAAATAGATTCATTTAACCTCATTTGGACTTTTTGGAGAATTTAAAACCAATTCATAACCCATCGTCAACAGAATTAAATGAAATTTATATAGAATGCAACAGAAGATTACAAGCTCTATACGCTTTAGAAGAAGTAATTGACGCATACGAAAGAGTTTTAATTCTTAAAAATTTTAAGAGCTTTTCCTGACGACATTTGTTGCCTATTGGTTATTCATGCGAAACGCCAAAAAATTTCAGAAGGATGTCTCACAATTAATGCATTCTGTCTCCGAAGAAGTTGAGAGGATCCTTACAACAAGCAAAATTAAAGCTTTTCTAGCCTAATCATTCCTTAAAGTATACCTAAGAAACTTTTAATGTTAATTCCAAGCCAATTACTAGAGATAAGAAACTTTCATCTTACTGTCCTTTTTGTGAAAATGCCGAACATTGGCCTCAACAGTGCAATGCTGTGACACAAGAATGCGAAAACTAAAAGCTACGAATATATGTTTTTTGGGCACTGGACGTGGGAACACAAAAAAGAGCTGTACTCGTAAGGAAAAACTTTTTGTGTTAAATGCCAGAAAAAGCATCATGTTTCAATTTGTAAAAATAGTGTTGATCACCCAAATACTACGTCTACTCACAAAATTGATACTGGTATACCCAACACTGTTCATTTGTGTGTGTAAACTGCAAGAACTTTTATAACTAACCCAACAGGTGCTACAAAATCGACCCGTTATCTTCTAGATGGAAGCAGCCAGACAAGTTTCATTCATAATGATCTTATTGATAATTTGGAATTAACAGTTATTTCTACAAAACCATTAAAAATACTTGGATTTCAAGCTACAGTAAATGTTCCTGAAAGCTGAACAAAGGTGAAGTTTTAGTTATCGAAAAAGTCTTCACTTAATATTGAAGAATTTAAAAGCTCCAATGAATACGTATCACATCCATCTGTGTTCCAATTGAAATGTCACAGCTCGCATTCCAGAAAAGAATGAAACTGGATGACCTTATGATAACTTACAAAATCTACCTATACAAGTTTTAATTGATGCTGATTTCTACTGCAAGTATTGAACCCCGAAAATCCAGTTATGCTGTCAGAATCCTTTGCATTGGTTCTGTCACATTTTGGGTGGGCTCTGAATAGACCTTGATCATGAACAACAGTTTCCAACGTTGCTACTGAAAATTTTCTCAACACATTCACTCAATACGATCCTATTAATGAAATTGTACGTTGCTTCTGAGACTTGGAAAATATTGGAATCACCACCTGCCAAGAAAAGGAAATGTCTTAACATAATTTGTCTATTTAAGACCTTTCATGACTCATTTGAATTAGTTGATTATGGCAGAGTTGAATCATTACCTTGGAAACCTATAATCTCAGCATTACCAACAAACAAAACTACTACTGAGAAAAGATTTTAATCACTTCAAAAAAATTTTAATTAAATTAATCTTTGTAGATACAATACGAAAATGCATACATTGAACAAGGGCATGTTGAAGTTGGACCATCTGAGGATAAAACTGAAAACATCGTGTACTATTTGTCCCATCATACTGCGAAAAAGAAGCAACAAGATTATATAAAGCGTAGGATTGTCTTTGATGCCTTATCACATGCTCTGGGCATGCCATCATTAAACGATAGTTTAGAAGTTGGTTCCAATCTTTTCTCTAAGACTGTTGATTGTCTTCTATGATTTGGACTACATGAATTCGCCCTAACTTGTGATGGTAAGCAGGTTTTATTACAGTTAATTTTACATCTAAAGGACAGAGATGCAACAAGATTCTTATGGTACAAGCAACAAAAAAGCCCTTCAAAAACAGCTACATTTGCAGATGAAATAATTACATATAGATTAATTCGCTTTCCATTCGGATTGTCTTGCAAACCTCTTCTTTTGTGTGCTACTACACGAGAACTAGCCACTAATCATTTAAATGATTTCCTTACTTCTGCAGAACTTTTAGATAAACACATATATATATATGGATGATTTTGTGGTTAGTCTGGAAAACGAATCACAAATAATGGTATTCAAAAGTAACTCTTTGATGACACTCATAAAATTACCTATGGAAAAATGGGCTTCTATCTATTTGAAGCTTCAACGTTTGCTGAAAATAATAATGAAATTTTCAAGACTAAAACTACAGTTTTAGGCCTTGAAGGAAACACGAATCTGATACTTTGAGCAACACTTACAAGACTTCACTCTGTCTTATCTGGATAAGCCTCTTACTAAGAGATGGTTGCTCCACTGTATTGCAAGTTTATATAATCCCTTAGGACCAATTCACGATAGTTAAAAAGATACTATTTCAAGATACTTGGATTCTTGGAATCAAGTGGGATGAAACCTTTCCATAAATTTGGTTACTCTGTAGCATAATACAGTTACAGCACAATTAGACGATATTTGCTCTTTAGAAATTACTCGTTTCATAGATATTGCATTGCTTGTTTATTTTAGTATTTATGTGTTTTGCGGTGTATTAGAGGGAGCTTACAGCAGTTTTGTACAAAGTCACTTTTCATAATAGTCGATCAAGCGTCCATTTAGCTTGCAACAGCAATAGACTTGCATCTATCAAGAAAGTTACTTTTCCCCGCATGGAGATTCTAGCAGCTGACATCGGAACTAGACTGCAGAAATATTTTTGCAATGAAACGGGATTGTCACCATCCACTGCCACATAATGAAGTAATTCTGAAGTCACCTTGTTTGGATTCGTAGTAATCCAAATAGATAAAAAACATTTATGAGGAATAGGGTAATAGGAATCATTTCATAGACTGATTCCTCACAGTGGCAGCATTACCCGAGACCAGACAATTCAGCGGACATCCGATCAAGAGGCGTTCTACCATATACACTGAAAGATCTCAAAATCTGGTGGAATACCCTATTTGGTTGACTGTGCCAAAAGAAACATGGCCAGATTCAAAGAAAGATTACTCTCATAATTTAGAAGTAATTAGGTACATAGAAGAACATATATTGAAATAAAAAATAGAAGAAAAAAATAAAAAATAAAAAATAGTTCAAGTAATTATAATATTAATAAATAAATAAAAAAAGAAAAAGAAAAAGAATAAAAAATAAATAAAATAAAAAATAGTTAAAATAGTTAAAATAAAAAATAATTTAAACATTTCATATTACTACTTTTCAACCCATCATAAACGCTAAGATGTGTAGCTCCTGCTTCAGACTGTTACGTGTTACTGCATGGATTCTACTATTTATATTGAACTGTAGATCCCATGACAAGAAAGAGTCGGAGAAATTGACTCTGCAGAAGTGCATCATGCTAGAAATTACTGGATACAAATGGTTCAGAAAGAGTTATTTCCATTAGAATATAGAGCTTTGTCAACATCCAAACCACTTCCAAAAAATTCAAAATTTACGAAATTCAATCCACTAATTGAAGATAAATTGACAGGTTTTGGTGGTAAATTACAATTTTCGAATTTATCAGAAGACCAAAAACATCCAGTTTGACTGGACGTAACTCATCATTTTACAAGCCTGCTGATACGTCAAACACATATCAAAATGCACAACTTAATTATCAGAATTATACTCTCTGAACTACATTCTGAATTCTGGATTTTACAAGGACGATAGGCCATCAAAAAATCATATACAAGTGCTTACCTTGCAAAGTGGTGAAAACCACTCGTTGTTCTCAAATTGAAGTGCCTTTACCTGCAGACAAAATAACTCTAACTCCATCGTTCACTGTCACAGGAATAGATTTTCTGGATCATTAAATATACGTAATCGAAGACCAAGAGACACTGTCTATATAATGTTATTCACTTGCTTAATACCGAGAGCAATACAAATTAAACTTGCATCAGACCTTTCCACTTATAAGTTTCTAGTGGCATTACAGTGATTTGTCGGCCATAGTGGTCTCCCACACACAATCTATACTGACAATGCTACAACTTTCCACGCAGCTAATAAGGAGCTGATTTTCCTGAGGTAAACTCTGACATCAGCTAACTTTCAGCAATTTTTATGTGTACAACGGCATGAAATTGAAATTTATTGCACCCAGAGCGGCTTGAT
This sequence comes from Latrodectus hesperus, assembly GCA_037975125.1. NCBI lineage: Eukaryota > Metazoa > Arthropoda > Arachnida > Araneae > Theridiidae > Latrodectus > Latrodectus hesperus. The sequence goes on from CM075862.1 coordinate 27,238,548, forward strand.
GGGAGGCTGGTGGGAAATGATTATTGGATCGATCAAAAGGTGTCTATGTAAAACTCTTAGCCATGCACTGTTTGTTGGAAGAAGAACAGTAATCAACTGTACTGATAGGAATTGAAGCCGCTTTGAGCAGCAGACCTCTTACGAGCGAAGAAGGTTCCCTTGATGTATTGGCACCTTGACATTTTTTGGTTGGAAAAAAGCTTACCTTGTTTCTATTATTCATAGAGAGTAATGAACGAAAACTAACAGCTTGATAGGCTGCAACAAGACTTGTTAAATACGTTCTGGAGGTAATGTTCTAAGGAATATCTGCTACACTTACGTTCCTTTCATAAAGTACAAATGGGAAATCTATTAAAATACGCCTCGGAGATCTTTTGTTGGGGCAAAAAAAAAAGTCACACCAATACATATTTGAGAAAGAAGACGTATTCTAAACATCCTTGAAAGACGTGACCGGAGACCAAGAATATAAAAGTGAATGGTATGTAAATAGCCATACTTGACCATTTGGTCATATCTCTGAAGGTAGACCAGGGTGGGAAGACGTATTGAAAGTTGTATAAACTTCAAGAGATTAAAATTGTGATTTACACTTTCTTTTCTAAAAAGCTTTTGGCAACTACTTGATGAAAGATTAATTGTAAATAAAATATAATACTATTGCTCTAAGTTATGTTTATAGTGCGTATGTTATATGTAGTTATCAGATATTATGCATTTATATACAGCGTCACGCAATACAAGGGTTGTATATATTTATTTACAACTCTCTTTTACAAAATATCTAATTTTATCACATGAATGTATTTATATTTCTTAGTTATCGTAAGTTAGTTTTGTATCTCAGTCATAGGTATTTACTGCAATTTGGAATATATTATAAACAGTACTTATTTATTGAAGTAGCACTGATTTACAAAAAATGACTTTTTGTACATATATAGAATGGTAAGCATAAGAAACGCATTTTGTTTTGCTATTCTATACAATTATTTTGTTTTAGAAACCATCACTAAAGTACTTTTGGACAAAACATTGTCACAGAAGTGTTCCAAATGGATTTGGTGCCTGATTTTTACTTTAATGTAAAATCCGCAATGCATTTAATTTAAACAAAATTAATGTGCTCTAATAAATGTAATATATAAGAGCTCGGATGTACTATTTTGGTACAATGAAAAATACTGGGAAAACTCACAATACCTACTTCCCAACTACTTGTATGCAGAAATAAGAAGCGAAACGTTCATCTCCTATTATTTAACAGAAAGAAGAATCAAACCCGGAAATCTAAGCCCTAAAAAGCTTAATCCTACTACTAAATTATAATAATTCCTATTATTTACCACAAATGAAGTAACTATTAATTTAACTTCTACAGCTATATTTCTTGATTTATGATAAGATAAATGGTTACCTTAAAATCCTTCTTTAATGAGCCAAATTTCTCATTTGAATTTAATCAAAATCCAATGCCATAAAAATGTTTGGAATTATAACCTTATTTTGAGTCCTTTTAATTAGTATACGAAATCCAATGACACATTATTAAAATTGTCGCAAGGCTGAAAAAGTAGTGGGAACTACAAATCAAGCCAATAAGAAAAGCACTGCCATTTAAATTACAAAATTAACTCATTTGAGGAATTTAAATTTGTAAGAATACAATAAGAAATTTTATGCTTTACCGAACGAAATTTAAACTATCGTAAGATTTCCTGATACAATAAAATGTAAATCAAATAAGTAACGATGAATTTTGTCAAACATTAATAATATTAAATAATTTCAGTTTTATCGGATGGACAATTTGTGTTGATTTTATTTCAGAAAATTTTATTAATATTATTACCGAGTGGTGCTGCATCGTAAAGAAGACAAAATAAATTGCAAATTTTGTAGTTATGGATTTTTATAAACTTACTTTGAAATACATATTGTAATCAGTATGTTTATAATGCCACTAAACTAATGGATTGTAATTGGTTATGAATAAGTTGAGTTTCATTTTTATTGTGAATGAAATACTTTAGATACGTGTATATAATGCTTGAACTATAACTTCTTTCCTCAATAATAAATGTATTAAACTACATTATAATTTAAAAAGTAGCATTCCTCGTAATAATATTTTTTAAATAAATAGTCGACATTTATTTAATTTTTAGTCTATTGATTCTTTCTTAAATATATATTTATTGATTACATGTCAGCAAAATTAAAATTTTGATTCTGAATATAAATATAATAAAGCTAATTTTTTCTTTTATGTTACATAATATGAAACTATGTATTAAAATGTATTTAATACATACAATATAATTGAATACATATTAAATTTATAAAAAAACATTCAAGATTTAAAATTAAATAAATTTTAAATTTTAAGTATTTTGTGCAAAATAAATGATAATACATATTCTAGGCTGTAAATTATTTTCCAAATATTAACCAAAAAAATCAATATATTTTTTCTACACTACAATATATTTTGAATTAAAATAATGTGAAATTTTATTTTATTAAGAGATCGGGACGATTTTTGTAAGATTTAAATATGTTGACATCTTTAAAAAAGGTAATGCTGAGAAATATTATATTTATGTTACAGTATAGAGAATGAGCACCGTCATTTATACATATCTTTCTTTAGTCATTTGTTCATAACAACTGAAGGAATCATAACACATTTTTCTGATAACAGTAACACATTTTTATTATTATTTACGACCCTAGCGAACAATATTAGTCAGAGATTACATTAGGAGAATGTTATTTGTTTTGTTTTTTCAGCTTAGTTTTCCACTGACAAGAAACAAAGTAAACCTAATACCTGATTTGGCAGCTTATCATTATAAATAATAAAAGCATTCAATCTCCTCTTTTCGTTATGTTTATTCTTTTAAGGAGCTTTACATATAATGTAAGAATTCAGTCAATTAGTGCAATAACTTCTAAAATAAAGCCGTTTTCTTTGGCAGAGGAAAATTTAAATTATGAATATTTTTTTAATTCTAGTTCATGACTACAAAAAACATAATTTATTCAAGAATAGTTGAGTTTAAAAAACTTTAAAATTATTTAATTTAAATTTCATAATTTTTGCCTATTTTCTCCTTTGCCTTTAGATTTTTTAATTACAAATGAGTAAATTTATGCAATTATTGGAAAAGAACAAGAATGAAGTTATAAACAGTACTGTAAAAATATGAATTATACAATTATTTTATTAACGGAAAATTATATACCAACTTCTAATGCCTCATTGTGTATTAATAATCTTCCGAAGTTTAACAGTAATTAATTAATATTTTCATTACAAATATACATACATTTAAAAATGTAATATATAATTTGAATTGTTTAAATAATGAAATATTTAGAATAATTAAATTGTTTTTTTATAAAGGTATATACAGGACTTATAGTGTATTTATATACAAAAAAATATGTTTTGCTCTAAAACTCAAAATATTGTTATAAAGTTTTTAATGTATATAAAATACATTTTAAAATATTTTTAAAGCTTACTTTTTAAAGTATTTTTTCGTGTTAATATAATTTATATATGGGAATGCATTGTTGCTTTAATTTTTGTTTATATTATAACTTGACTACATTGCATTACTATAAAGTCACAATATTTATAAAGTCGCAATATTTATAAAGTCACAATATTTATAAAGTCACAATATTTCAAATTCTCTATATGAAAATAATTTAGAATAAGCGTTAATCATTTTATGATTATTCTTAAAACTCAACTATATAAAAAATTTGTTTGAAATTTTCTTAAAACTATTTTAAGGTATTTATATTTTTTACAGCATTTAAAAAAAATTATATCAAAAAATGCTGAGAGAAGAATATTCATATTTCTAATAACTAAACACAATTTTTAAAATTATTTCTTTAGAAGCCGGAGAATTATTTTATTTCTATAATTGTATAAATTATGTGTGGTTATTGAATAAGAAAAATTAGAAATAAAATTTAAATATGAATTGTATGTGCTTCTATAATTTTTCTTTATAAAGCAAGAAATAGGACATTTAAAATATAAGAAAGATTAAAAATTTTAATTGATTTTAGGAAATGTATATTATATTAGATATGTAAAATTATTAAACTGTATTTATTGAACTTTTTAAACATTTATGAAAATTTGTAATGTAAATGTATATTTAAATATTAAACCCAATTTTCTCTTTTTAATAATATCTAAAAAATTTTAAATGGGTTACCTAATCAAACGTATTTAAATCATTTGATTAAGTGTCTCATTTAAAAAAATAATCATTTCACTTCATACATAAATATAAATAATATACTCGAACTGTACCCTTAGGTTAACAGGGTTGGAATGCTCCCCCATCATCAAGTGCCTCGTAAATTTGAACCACTGTCAGGCGACGAGGTCACACCAGAGTTGACACTCTTCTCTCTATTTCCACGTCACACTAGCGGAAGGACTTTGGACATCAGATATTAGCGTGGACACGTCCCCAAACTTCGGCTCCAGCAACAAATTGAGGGAGCTCACGTGGTCACCCTCCCAATCACTGCCAGTGGCAATTAATGCTTCACTTAGCTGATCTTAACGGGAAGCAGCATGATGCTACAGAGACACTGCAGCTTGCAGGGGGGGGCCTAGAAATGTCAATACACATGGAGGATATTGCGATCGTGACATATTTTGCAATTAGTGAACACGATGGATCTTCCATTGAGTCGGGATTCAAACTCACGATCTTTTTACAATAACAAAAGCGCAAACCTACCAAGCCAGAGTGACCTTTATTTTATATTATGCAACCATATAAAATTTTAACCATTAATTTAATTTAACCATAAAATTTTAACCATAATTATCTTACTATTTTTTCTTGTAAAAAGTTTAAAATAACTTTCTGCAACATTTAGAGTTCGTTTTATGAAAGTTAAATTCTTTTACATAAAAATTGTTTCTTTACAAACTGGTATATATATACAGGGTTAGCAAGAAATAAATTTCCCACTTCAGGGGTCTGTAGAATACATTCTATTTGTCTAAATGAGATAAAATTTGAACTACAGATAATTCAAATAATGCGCTTGACATTTATTAAAAAATAGTGCAAAGTTTCGCCGATAGATGGCGCAGTAATAAACATAAAAACATTTGATAGGCTGTATAAATGTTAAATAATAATAATAAAGTAGAATTACAACTGTTCAATATGCCTCCCTTCATTTTCAACAATGTGCTCTAATCACAGTGAGTAGAAGACTGGATTGGCTTTCGTCCTCTACAGGGAAGAATTGCAAGTTGTCCAATTCTTTCAAATTTCTGCATATCTTGCGTAACGCACATGGAGACATTGAAACTCTTCGTATCTGCTTCATACGGCGAAATTCTTTTACAGCTTCAACGGAGTTCTGCTGGTTCTGGTAGAACAATTTTACAAGTAGCGCTTTTTCTTGCAAAGAAGGCATGATGTGCAGAGAAGTAACTAATGCTCGTTCAGAATCCGCCTTCTTTTTTCCCAAAGATAATGCTAATAGGCATGCGCTGTAAAGCAAATGACTTTTCATATTTTCAATATATGCAAATAAGTACCATTAATATTACAGCACCATCTATCGGCGAAATTTTGTACTATTTTTTAATAAATGTCAAGCGCATCATTTGAAATATCTGTATTTCAAATTTTATCTCATTTGGACAAATAGAACGTATTCTACAGCCCTCTGAAGGAGGAAACTTATTTCTTGCTAACCCTGCATATGTATACCAGTGTTCCTTTAAAAATCTGTGAAATTAATAAAATTTTCTGTAGTGTATATATAGTGCATTGTTAAAGAAAGAAAACAGTATAATTGAAGTATGTGGTTCACAATAAAAATATAACCAATTTAAATTTATGATTTATTTTAAGTTTTATAACTCTTTTATGTATACTTAATTCATCAAAAAAGATAAAATTTGAATCACAAAAGATTACTAAACAAGTTTTAAAAACTCATGCGAATACAAGAGACATTTTTCTATCACATTCGAAGTTTTTTTCAAAAATAGCTTAGAATGAGAATGTCACTTTATTTTAATTATATAGCACACTTATACATATTTAACTGAGATGACATTCTATAGAGAAGCCATATTTTATTCAGCAGCAACTGAGTTAATAAAAATGATTTCGTCAAATGTTGATACTTCTATAAATGAAAGAAAGAAATTTCACTTGTGAAGTTAGAGTACGCAAAAGAAGCGTTGAGTTCACTTTGCGTTATAATAAGAAAGCGCACTTTAGAGCAAAAGATCTCGGGTTCGGTCTTAAATACTTTTGTACTGCGGGAGATAAAGTTTTTGCTTCCGCCTTTTGTACACACGTTTTTCGAGGTAGGTGATTGAAAGGTTTCTGGAGTTTCAACCTTGCACTAGATAAATAAAACCAATTGCCTACGATATTGCTTCCATAAAGCTGTTTAGGAGATGCATATTCAAATATCATATAACAACTTATGTAAGTTAAACTGCCCATTTCTCATATAAAGTCTGGCATGAAGAAGGTATTTTTACCAAAACATTTGAAAAAAAATGATTGAGAGTCTCAAATTATATTGCATTATTAGATATTCCTGGAGTAGGCAATCAAGCAAAAGCTCGCGCATGTTATCTGAAATTTTATGATTTTTTTATAAAAAAAAAATGCGAGATACCTCTTAAAATTGTTAAATGTTTACAATTTTTTTTACTGGTGTTAAAATTATTCCAGGTACTTATAGTTATTCAAACTTTCTTATTTCAAAAACATTTTACTAGTAAACTTTCAAAAATCGTGAATGAAATAAGTGAAAGATTCCTGACATTTTCTAAAGGAAGCCAAGGCATTAGAACTTTGATATATCTTTTACAGAGGGTGCATCTTTCATCATATTTTATTCATCAATCAGCAGTTGGGAATGATAAAACTCAGCAAGAGGAATTGATTGGATATTCATTGTAGAATTCATTGGTCAAATCACTCTATTAAACGACTTAGTCTTACCCCGGTAGCATGGAAGCCGTCCCTTAGAGAACTATCAGTGAGCATTTAGTATAATATCTCAAACCTCTCCTCTAACAACGGCCAAGAGTCTATTAGAGGAGAGACTGCTCTCTGGTTAATTACCAACTATTTACAAAAGTTCTCTATTTTCATCCGACCTACACCTCCACGTGGTGGCTTCCGGGCAACACTGGTATTATTACCAGTGGCTAACGTAGGCGGAAGGGACAAAAAAACGAGCTCTAACAACTTTGATACTTTAGTTTACTGAATAGCCAGGTGCTTTCTATTTATTGAGTTAATTAATTATCGTCTTTCAATTCAATATTATTATTTACATTTTGTCCAGGGTGGACGAAACCGAAAAAGGTGAAAGGTCTAGTGGTTGCGAGTTGCAACCGACCTCTGATGAAAGAATTAATAAAATACTGGAGATAGAGAAAGACTTTCAGACTCTAATCACCTCTAGTAAATGTACACAACCCATACAGGGTAAAATGCGAGATAACTTATCGGATCTTTTAAAGATAGTTATGACCCAAGCACATGAAATAGCCTATTTAAAGGGCCAGATTGCTATCTCTAAATCGTACGCTGATGCGGTAAAGGGCACAGTTAGAAGTACATCAAGAGACAAAAGACAAACACAAAGAGATCGATCTAAACAGAGACAAGAAAATCTAATAACTATATACCCGCTAACTGAAGGTGCGAATTCGACAACAACTAGATCTACTCTTAAGCAGGTTATAAATCCAGCAATTAATTCTATTAATATTAATAGAACACGTAACATTAGGAATGGAGGTATATTAATCGAAACCAAAACACAAGAAGATATCGATAAAATTATAAAGGAAATAAGCTCGAACGAACAGACTAATAAATCATTTAAAATAGAAAAACCAAAAAAGAGAAGGCCGAGAATAATCATCTATGACGTGGATAAGGATATCGGGAAGGATATAATATTGGAGAGTTTGCGCAACCAAAACGAACTCAATGAAGATTCACAAATGGATATTGTCCATAATTATGATGGCAGGTACGGGACAAACTGGATTATTAGCCTTGACCCTAACACTTTTAATCATATAAAAGATAGGAAAAGACTATACTTAGGCTGGACATCAGTCAATTTTCGTGAACACCTTAGAGTTACATTATGCTTTAAATGCCATAGATTTGGCCATATAGCAAAATATTGTAAGAACAATAATCGCTGTTTTAACTGCGGACGTGAGCACGCAGACACACCGAAATGCGCCTACGATACGAAATGTGGTAACTGTGAGGAACACAACAATAAATACCAAACAAAATACAATTTAGACCACAATGCAAAGGACAAGAACTGCAAAGTTTACCAAAAGGAGATCACCAAACTAATACTTAAGATAGATTATGGCCAGAAACCTTAAAAATTATACAATTCAGTTGCGGCATATAAATCTGAATCACTGTCAAGCGGCCAATATCCAACTAGGCCAGGATTTAATCAGCAAAGGTATAGATATTGTTTCAGTTAATGACCCATACGTCAGTAATAGCGGCATAACTCACATACCTAAAGGATACAAAATAATTGCTAATAAGGAACCAAGGGCAGCCTTAATTGTAAAAAACAAATTACAGGTTTCCATAGTTACTACGCAAAAGGAAATGATCATCATACAGATAAGATTAGATAACAATGAGTACATTGTATGCACTATATATTGTCCCCCATCGAAAGACATTGACAGTTCATTAGAAGACTTACAGTCAAATTTAGTATTATATGAAGAATACAAATGGATAATATTGGGCGATTTTAACGCTAAGTCCTCAGCTTGGAGCCCAAGACCCACAGATCCGAGAGGTCAAACACTTTTGAACTTAGTGTCAAGTTTTGACCTTGATATAGTGAATAATCCAAACAGCTTGCCAACCTTCAATAGTACAATTGGATGCAGCTGGATCGATATTATGCTAACAAAAAACCTAGATTCAGACAACATAAAAAACTGGTCAATCGATGACCAATTTACTGCTAGTGATCATAATAACATGTCTTGCGAATTGCACACATATCTTCAGAAAACAAGCGCTAATACTAGATGGAATAGGAAAACACTCAATTGGACTAAATTATCCCAGGAATTAATAAAATTAACCAACACTTTTAATTTGGAAGAACATATGGAGGTTGAAGACATGATCGAATTCATTGAAGACAGAATACAAAAGATTTGTCAACAGAGTAGATTATATAAAACTAAAAACAGGAAATCAAGTTACTGGTGGACCCCAGAACTGGGAATAATGAGGAGTAGGGTCCGGGCATTGAGAAGACGCTACCAAAAAGAACCAGACCAGAATTTAAGAGATCACTACAAACAAGTTTTTAAAAAGGAGGCAACTATATATAAGAAAAACATCATTTTAACTAAAAGAGATGCATTAAAGAAATACTTAGCTAATTTAACCAACCAGGATACTTTTGGTAACTACTATAAATCAATCAGAGATAAGAAAACCAACAGCACATTGTCCTGCAGAATTAAAATTAACTCGACCACTAGCACTAATAGTATTGCTGAGGCCACCAATTATATTCTTGATTACAATTTTCCTCTCGCTGACTTAGACCAAATAGATCGCATCTTTGTAGAAGAACAAGATCCACCAATAACCATTACCGAAATAGAATCTGTCTTCAAAACTACACAGAAAGGTAAATCACCGGGAAATAACAATATCGAGATCGAAGTTTACGAGGAGCTATTTAGGAGTAATAAACCATGGTTTACTAAAGTTATGAATCTTTGTTTCATGAATGGGGTTTTCCCCAAGTGCTGGAAGCGTGCTAAAATTGTTTTGATTCCAAAACCTGACAAAGATCCGGACTTGAAGGACTCGTATAGACCTATATGTTTGTTGTCCACTTGGGGCAAGGTATTGGATAAAATCCTTATGAACCGCTTGACGTACCACTTAGAAACTAATAATCACATGAGCCCAAACCAATTCGGATTTACTAAAGGCAAATCTACCAATGACGCAATTTATAATTCAAAACAATAAGGAAAACAAATTATTCACCTGCTTAATAACTTTAGACATGAAAAATGCCTTCAATACAATACGATGGACAGATATTATGAATCAACTGAATAAATATAACCTTAGGAGTAATTTATACAACTCAGTCATCTCCTTTTTACAGGAAAGAACTTATATTAACTATCAGGGTGAACTAAAAAATTATAACATCGGAGTACCACAGGGCTCTTCATTAGGCCCGATATTATGGAACGTAGTAGTCAACGACTTACTAACGCAAGATTTTGGACCCAATTCGTATTGTCAGGCTTATGCCGACGACATTGTCATTTTACTAACTGCCAGAGTTTATTATAAGTTCACACAACTTTCAACTTTGCCTCTTGGCTTAATCGAAAATTGGACTAATAAGTATGGCTTAACAATAAGCGTTCACAAAAGCCATTACACTATCTTTGTTATTAAACGTGATATAACTAGAAGACCTACCATAACCTTAATGGGCAATAATATCACTTATAAATCAGAAATAACTTACCTAGGTGTTATTATTGATATTAAATTGAATTGGACAGCACATCTAAATTATATACAGGAAAAAATCTGGGGCATAACCAACAAAATCTCAAGAATTGTTAGACAAACCTGGGGTATTAAACCAAAGATTCTAAAGATTATATATTTTACTGTACTGGAAAAGATAATGTTATATGCAGTACCAACATGGTACAGAGATACAGTTAAGCTTAAAACTAAACTTTTACAGATCCAGAGGTTTCCATTATTAAAGCTCACCAAGACATACAAAACAGTTTCTACTGAAGCCATGCAAGTATTGGCGGGATGTATGCCACTAGATCTGAAAGCACAGAGTATCAAACAGAGTTATTTACTTTGGGACCAGAAGTTAGACATTAACATAGACGATCTACATTTAAGCAAACTAAATGCTTGGACTAAAGATAAGATAGTGTCCCCACCATGGGAAGAAATTAACATTAATTGGGACATAAATATAATTGATACAGATTATAACGCCTTCACAGACGGTTCCAAATTAGATGGAAAAGTTGGTGCAGCAGCAATCATCAATTATGGAAATTGTACTATTGATATTCTCACTATGAAGCTAAATGACGAGGCCTCTGTCTACGAAGCGGAGGCAGTCGCTATTTTAGAGACAATGAACTACACCTTAAAGAACGAGATAACTTGCATACACATTCATACTGATTCCCGCTCGGTTTTAGAGGCTCTTGCCAATAATCAAATCACAAATCAAACCCTACGGAGCATAATTACAATCTACAGAGAAAATGTTAATATATTTAAATTTCATTGGGTTAAGGCCCATTGTGGTATACAATTCAACGAACTTGCTGATAAAGAAGCTAAAGCTGCAACGCTGAAACTAGAAGTTACCCATAAAACCCTATATAGCAAAACAACCGTTAAAACTATCCTTACCCAAAATGCGATAAAAATTTGGCAAAACAGATGGACCAACTCTGCTAAAACTAGAAGACTTCATGACATATACCCCGACGTTACAATAAATCGTCTTATAGCCAACTTCTATTCTAACCAAATCAGAACTGGACATGGAGTTTTTGGCATTTACCAAAATCGTTTTCACAATAAAAGCGACCTGTGCCATAGTGACCAGACACCAGATACAGTAGAACACACCGTATTCGACTGTACGGAATTCGAAGAAATTAGAACGAAATGTTACCCAAAACACTATAAAAATCTAACAATAAAACAACTTTTGACAGACCGGGGTTTTAATGCAGCCATTAAAGAAATCATTACAATTAAGCTTCAGAAACAGATGGACTGTTAAGTAAATGGATTATTATAATTGAATTTGTTAAAGCTATTGTTAAAATAAGCTTTAAGCTATTGACAACTAATAGAGTTAGATTAATAATCGATTAAGTTAAACTGATAAAGTTAAAGTTATTGTTAAATTAATTTTAATCTGACAATTGTAAGAATCAATTTGTTAAAATTTTTAATTTGTTAAAAACTCTTGTTATGTTAATCATAGCTTGATTATGTTAATCATTGTTTTGACTATTGTAGTAACAATCGTCAGCATTGTAATATTATTTATTTTGTTTATGTTAATAAAGGCAAGTTGCCCTTAAGTTGTTAATCCTCCTGGGGGAGGAGTCTCGGTAGACCCTGGCTGGTGGTTGCCGGGCTATGTGCAAGACCTGGCGGTGTCGGGGTTGTCATGGCTTTGGCACCTGGCTTTTCGCCCACGTTGTAGTGACGGGGTGGGGCTGTGCGTGCCGGTTACTCGGCAGCACTTGTGCCTCCTCGTACTTTGCGGATTGCTTCCGACGACTAGTCATCTCATAGACGTATACCTTCGGGTGGGCCGTCTCTCTTTCTTATGTTACCCCGGTAGCATTCCCAATACAAGCAAGACAAGCAACTAAATTAGAAATTATAGAGTATGAAGCAAAATGGACTAAAAATCAACTAAAAACACACCTCAAAATGATAGAACTAGAATTATGGCAAAGAAAGCGGGATGCATAGACCAAAGCAAGAAACCTGCATAACACATACCCAATAGTATCAGAAAAAAAGAGTAATAGCAGACTTCTAACTAAATCAAATTTTAACTGAACACGGTATTTTTGGAACATATCAAAGTCGCTCTCATGGGAAAACTGAAATATGTAAAAATGATAACGAACCACAAGATGTAAATCACATTGTTTTTTATTGTAAGAACTTTCAAGAAATCAGAAATCAGTTATATTCTAAAAATTACCTAAGTCTAAAACTAAATAAACTAGTCCAAAATAAAAACTTTAGATTGGTAATAACAGAAGTAATACAAACGCTACTTCATGAAAATATGGAAGAAGATATGTAAATAGAAAAGTTATTAGAAGTGATTTGATATATATATAAGATTGAGTAAGTTTGACTCAGTTGTTAATTTTAAGTTTTTATGACACCAGGATGTCAAATTCTTTGTAGTTATCATCTGTGTTTTTAATTTAATAAAGGCAAACTGCCTCAAATTCCGTCATTTGAGTCTCGGTGGACCGCATGGTGGTGGTCGCCGGGCTGCCAGCAATACCTGGATTGGTATTTGGTCCTATGGATAATTGTGGGCTGTGCCTCCTCCGGGAGATTGGATGCGGATCTGTGGAGATGTTCACCGTCTCCTGGTGCTTCGGTTTCATTGCTCTGGCTTGAGGTGGCTTTGTGATATGGCCTTAGGCCGCACGTGTGCCACTCGTGCTATGCGGGATTGCTATCCGCAATGGTCTTTCTTCACCGTGTGCCTTCCTGCGGGTCAGCGTTACACTTAAATGTTACCCCATAGCTTCCTGACTTTTAGGCGAGAATAAAAAAGGAAAAACGAACTAGATCGCACTAGATTGTCCCAACTACAGATGATTTGGAAACATATGATACTGTGTGACAGATATTCGTGACTTTTATGCAAACATAAAAAAAAACTAGACTAGACCGCACTAGACTGTCCCAACTTGAGATGATATGGAAACATGTTACACTCAGTTTTCATCAAATTAATATCATAAAAAAACAAATTATGGGGACTTTGAGGAGTGAATTAGAGGATGAATTATGATGAGTGAACTTGAGATTGGCCTTTATACGAAGACTCAATAGGAGAAACTCTCTGGTCTTTATTTCTACAATTCATAGATTCGATTCTTACCTCTAGATACTTTCAGAGGTACAAAATGCTTTTTAAATTGTAGGCATATTAGCTTAAGTGTAAGTAAAGAAGAAAAGATGAATTTTTGACAAACCAAATCTCTCTCTCTTCCACAACAATGCCTGTTCCTAAAAATTATCTCTGTTGCATCTTTATTATATAAAAATTTATTTTTGTTAGATTTTGTAATATTTTAAAAACTAGTCTTTCAAAGAAACACCGTTTATTCATTTATCAAAAACAATTCATATCCAAACATGGTATTTATTAATTAAAACAAAAGTTGGATCTGAATAAGCTTGAAAATTCTCATCTCTTATCGTATTTAAAGCTAATTTGATCAATTGTGAGCACTTTTTCAAATTATTTTAAATTTAATAACAATTTCAAGATTTTTTGGACTGTTATATTGAATGTTTCAGATTTATTTAGCCTTCATTTAACAATATACACTTGTTGCGACAATAAATATTGCAGAATTTTAGAATTACCTTTAAAATACAATTGAAAAAACCCACCAAACCTCAACCCTCTGTCATATATTCTAATAGAATATTATACGCCATTTCGAAACTTCATAATTAAATTTTAATTTTCCTAAGCTCAGAAAGGGATATTCATATTTCTTCATATTTATAAATTATTATTTGTGAAATTTATGTAAGAAACGGAAACTGCTTAATCATCTATTAAAATTTTTATACATCTTCAAGGTTTGTTATTATTATAGCTAATAATCCTTCATTGAAAGTAAATAATGAAGCTAATAAATCTATGTCTAGTAATTTACAAATTAATAAACGAGTGCGAAATAAAATTTAATTATAACCAAAGTTCCCTTTTTGCAAGTAACAAAAGAGCTGTTATGAAAATTATTCTGAGAGCATCAATTAAGTTAGAAACTTCAAGTTCTTAGTCAAGAGTCATTAACGTTACCAAGACACCAAAAATATTAAATTTAATTAATTTACGAATTTTTTAAAAAAGAATATATGACATATATTTAATAAAATGAAAATGTTAATTATTAGTTTTCATTAAAAAATATAATATTTCTTGTGACAATAATAAACACTCACACATTAGTTATTTTGAATCTCTTAAATAATAAAATAATAGGTAATTTAATTTCCAATATGGATAGTGATATCAATAAAAAAAATTAATGATGTTATAAATTAATAAAATGTATTATAAGTAACCTCTCTCTATTATTCATTCAAATAATAAATTTTGTTTATTAAACTTAAGATTATAATAAGGGACATCAAATATTATGACCTTTTCAGCTGGTCAATTAAAGTACACAAATTTTGTAAAAATGCAACAGAAGCAATTGGAAAAATTGAGTATGCATTGGTTGTAGTTTTGAAATTTAATGTTGTAGATATTAACAGTGAAAGTCAGGATTAAATTTATTATGATAATAAATTTATTGAGAATAATAAATTCCTTGCCCAAAAATGTAGAAAATTGTTTTTTAAATTTTATGGATTTGACAATCAAATATTTTAGATTTAAAAATAGTTTTAAATTAAAATGTTTGATACACCTAATTACACATTTGTGAATAATTTTTAAATCATTTTTAACTAAAAAATTTGATCCACAAAGACTGAATATTTTTGATTGGAAATAAGTTATACTGTTATTAATTAATTGCATAATATTAATATTTTAACAATGAATTTCTAATTGAGTTTCTTTTTGTGATGTTAGATTAGGTCTACCTGAAAGTTCTGCACATTGATCAGTGACGATGTTGCTAAACCATGTTAGATAAAGATCTGACAACATCGAAGATCGCAGAATGCTTAATTCAGCTCAGCACAAACTATTTCGGCCAATATTTGGAAGATTGCATTGATGTGGAACTATTCAAAATGGGTGCTCATGTTAAGTCAGAAGAATTTGGATGATTGAGTCATCATATGCTTCACTCTGCTTTTTCGAAACAAAATGAAACACTTCTTGAACCAGATGATAACTGGGGAAAAAAAGTAGATTATCTGCAAACATAGTAAGAAAAATGATATAGTTTGAGGGAAAAAAGCTAGCCTTTTAACTCTAAAACAAATTTGACTCTAAATTAAAGAATGTTGTGTATATGGTGGGTCACTTGAAGACCAATACATTATCAGTATTAAAAATTAAAGGAAAAGCTCTATTCGGAAAAGTATTTTTAGGAACTGGATAGTTTACAGGAAGCAGTTCAAGAAAAGAGGTCGGTAATGTTCCAAAAATAAAGCCAAGAAAAAAGTTTGTTAAAAAAAATAATAAATAAAAATATCAGAACTTGGTGGCAAAATTTTTTCGCATATGCCATATTCTTCGGACTTATATCCTCCAACTAACACTTGTTTTTGTCCTTAAAAAATTTTAAGGCCAAAAAATTAAAAATTGAAGAAGAAATTAAGAAGATTTCAATTTTTCGCACAAAACGATGAAACAAATAATGTATAAAAATTTCCCTCACTTTGATAAGAAGCCATTAATAATAATGGCAATTATATCATTTAATAAAGTTTATTGAGATTAAAAAAATTTGTATTTTACTTTATTCCAAAAATGGACAGAACTTCCCGATAGACCTAATCTAACACACTAGCTTTAATAATCAGGAAAATTGATGATTATGATTCTGCAGGCACGTTTTATTTCAAGGTCTTCGTTTATACTAAGAAAAATTTCAGTATCTTAATATTTTAAAAGTAATTGTATTTCATTTCCAGAATGAGGTCTTATGAACATGAAGCAATTTATGGGACATTAAATTGAAATATCAGATATTTTCTTAATTGTTCATAAAATTCGGGGATTTCATTGCAATGAATTTGTTTCATAATCTGTGCATTGCGAGTTGGTCTACGGAGACTCTAAATTACTTTCAATTTTTTTTCTTTTTAATTCTAGTTTTCTCGGGTAAGTTGACAGACTAATTTGTGTAATTGTAATAAGTTCTTTCAATTAAAATTATGACTGATATTTAGGACTGAGAGCTGAAGATTTGAGTTAAAAATCTCTTAAATGTGAACAAGATTAAGTGAAAAGTCGACATTTGAGTAGCACCTTACTCTTCATACTATACGAATTGGTTGAAAAAAAAAGTGCAAGCTCAAATGTCGATATTTCTGCCTGAACAGTCCTTATAAAATTTTAACTACATAATACTTTTATGACGATGGTATTTTGCAGATTTTCAAAAATGGCCGTTATTAAATGACCTATCTTCTGGGTACAAGAAAGGGGCTTTGTTCTACTACGTCTAGAATAGTCAGCACAATGATTTGATATCTGGCCTTCAGTATTAATTCGCAGTGTATGTTTCAAAACAAGTTTAAATTAAAATCATATCCAATTCGTATTCGTGGGAACCGTAAAACGCTAAAAAGAAAACCGAATCCTCACTAGATAACCGCTACTTCATATAATTTATAACTTAACTATTGTTGTTTTCCTTTTCTTAATTTAATTTACCATTCATTAAGTTACTTTGAATATCAATTGTTTGCAAAACTTTGTCCTTTCATTGATTCGCTTTATCTTTTTGGTCAAGTTTAGTACCACGTTGCCAGTTGGTAAATATTCTACAAAATATCTCACAAATACTAAAATTAAATATTGTGAATATCCATGTCGATTTTTTAGGCAAAGAAATCAAGCTTTTCAATTTAGAAAATAATAAGCATTTGTCACTTATGTTTGCAACATGAACCAATGTTTATCTTTGGAATATTTATGTAGTAAGCATCCTGAGAAATAAATAGAATTACAAATTAAATTTTTTTTATGTTCATTTGATTCATATTAAGATACGAAACATCTACAAAAAACTGCCTAATTGAAAATTATCCTAAGATACTACAAAAAAATCTTTTTAAAATTGTTACTATATTATGAAAATAAAATTACCCTTGTGGAAAACTTATAGGTAAATTCAAATAATCATTTGGAAAAAATTAGACTTTATATCTTCATATTTCAAAAGAATATTTGGAACCTCTTATTTCAGTAATACTCTATTAGACAAGTTTTGGGGAAGTTTATCATTCTTTTTATGGCCGCGTTTACCTGTTTGTTTAGAGTTTTCACGCTCTCAACTGAACATAGTGACTTCGAATACCAGTCCAACCAAAGATTCATCGTGTTCAGTAATGATGGCTAAGGAAGATAACTATGTCGTGCTCACAATGTCTTCCAAGTGAAATGATACCTCTGTCTGGCTGGCAAAGACTGTCTGTCTTCAGCTTTTTCCCTGCTTCTAAATTACGAAGTCCCACCCATTTACACAAAGGAGTGCTTTGAAAGCTTGAAGCAAAAGTTTGACTTCAGTTTTTAGTGCCTCTCTGTCTTAAACCTTCAGAAGCTGCATCTCACACCCTTCATTATGACCCACGGATTTATGGATTTGGTCGACGTGTCTGACGATCAAATGGGAAAAGAGAATTTTTTTAATCCTTCAAGGCAAAGTTGTTTCAAACCATAAAGTGACAGGTTTAGAGCTTTCTGTTTCATTAGAAGTTAAAGTTTTCTGTTATCATTTGGTGATAGGAATTAATTTGCAAACTTATATTATTAACCTTAATGACTTAACTATTCTAGACATGAAATATAAATGTGAATAAGCAGTTAATTTAGAAAAATATATCAAATTTCACTATTTAATCTTTCGAAATACAAATACATTGAAATGTATTTCCAATATTGATTGCGATTTTATTCTTTGATTTAAAATTTAATTCTTTCTAATGATATAACATTTCCATGCATTTTTCTGAATATTGGAAAATAATATGAAAAAGTTGATTATGTTGACTAGCACAAAATTTTAAAAGCATAACAGAAAAAAATGTAAATTCAAAGCTTAAAGGTAAATCTTTTGATAAATGTTACAAAAAAGTGTTTAAAAAAGTATAAAGCATTTCTCATAATATTCAGTGAATAAATACTTTTATAAAAGTGCTAAAAAATTTATTTTAGCAAAGAAAAGTGAAATTCAAGAAAAAATTACTTTTGGTTTTTGTTGTTACTCTTTGGTTTAACTTTTTAATTATTCACATTCATACACGGAGATGATTAATTGTATCTTTACCAACACTTCAAAGAGATAAAATTAAAATAGATTACTTAACATAGTTTAAGATGCATATAAAAGTCATTAATTTTCAAGATCATTTGCAGGTTAATCACTATCCGAAATTATCCCACAGATAGAAAGACATCGGGGTCAATGCGAAACGTTATCCTACATTTCATTTAGAGATTTGATTGATATTTCCGTCCTTATAGTTCTTAGTTGTTGTAAGAATCTGTCATGCTTGATATTACAAAGGAACTAATTACAGTAATGGATTGGTTAGCAGTTCTTCGTTGTTGCAAGAATCTGTCGATGGATAATCAATCCATTTGCTAACGAATCCATTACTTTAGTTTGTTCCTTTGATATATTTATTTAAAACTACAAAGAAAGTTATTTTACAGGCTGCATTGCCGTGCTAATTAGTCTCAGACATTCAGTTCAATAGCTCCTATAAGTCTCTCACCTCAGATATATGTTTGCAGTTGCTCGAAATACACTTTAAAACTTATAAATCAAGATCCAATTAGCTTTTAAGTGCTGAAAAACTGACCTTAAAATGACAAATAAACTACCCATTATGTGTTTTACATAATAAGTATCATATTTTATACCACACACATCAGACATATGCTTAAGATTCAGTTGCAAAATATCAAAGAAACTAAACTTTTTAAAAAATGTAAAAGCATGCAAATAAAAATACAAAACTTAGATCAATTTTGCAAAACACTATAGAATATATTATTTTGATTTTATTCATTATAAGAAAGTGAAATGTAAATTTGAAAATTGAAGATTTATATAGAATTCTTCTCTATAAAAATCACCGGTTTTCAAATATGGACATTTTTTATATTTACTGCTAATAGAAATGTCACATATCTTGTTCTTCAAATTTTCACAAAAAAAATTCAGTTTTATTTTTTTATCTCACTCATTTAGGATTATCATTTCTCGTCCTACTTCATTTATTTATTTCTTTAGTAATTTGTGTTTGAAAGTCTACTTACAACACAAAATTAGTATCTTGTACTTTTGTTGGGTGGAGTTTTTGTGAATACGGTTTTAAATTACAAAATTAAATTATTATTTTACATTTATATTTGTTAAGGTTTACTTTTTTAAGTTGTTTTATACTTATTTTTAACAATTTTCATTATTACTTTTATTATTTTTAAATTTAATTCATTCATACTTTATTCAATATTTTTTATTTATATTATTTATTTTATTTATTTAAGGTTTTGTTTTGTTTGTAACTCATTTATTGATGGTTTGTAATTTTTTCACATAAGGACCAATTATACGAGGACCTATGTTTTAAAATGGGTACTGAACCACTGCAAACTTTCAAAGCCAAGGAGGACTTCTAACTAACGAACTGTAGAACCGAATGCATGAGCACTAACTATTCCACTACCAGTTTGGCTATTATTTATGTAGTAATAAAAAAAATTATAATCATAAGTCACACAATACAAAAAATAACAAAAAAATTATTTCAATGGGAGTAAATAATAAGTAACAGAATTAATTAATCGAGAGTAAAATTAGCAGATAATAGTTTACTATTTATCAATATATTTTGCTTTATATTTAGCAAACCATTTTTATTTGCACAAATGTTTTATTCTCTTTTGAATAATCATACCATCTGAGAGTAAAGCTATTTAATTAAAATCTAAGAAAATATTTTGCTGTAATACTTAAAGGAAATAATTGCGAAAAATTAGATATTGAGTACCAAATTTAATGATCCATTTTTCAATAAACAAATCAAACTTTTTCTAGGAAAGATGACGTAATATACCAACTTATTTAACTCCATACACAATCTTTAATTTTAAATAGCCAAAAAAATCACTTCCTTTTAATGCATTATTCATGATGTTGTCCACATCGCATTTACGCGCTTTGGAACTTATTGGTTGTATTCACAGCGGAAATAATCACAGAAGTACCTTCAGATAAACTCTCTAGTTACTTTTTCTGCCAGCCGCCGGCTATTCTTAGAAAAATCGAAGAGAATTTTTAAAAGACACGAGATTATACTTTCAGATTTAAAGAATAAATTAAATAATGATTCGCTTGCAAAACTGCAGTTAAGAAATATTTTTCAACTAAGTACATAAATTAACATCCGTGGGTTTTAAATAAATTTAAGTTCGAAATTATATAGAAATATATCAACAGACCATATATATATTTTCAATTGCCTTATGATGTCCGTAGGGTGTTTTAGATTTATATTCAAGGCTTAAATAAATAGCACACGCAAATATTTGTATATAATTAGATGATATAAAATGCGTTTTGAATAAGATAAAGCGCAATGCGAATTATATTATTTCTTAATTAGTAACCTTATTTCTTATTAAAATGCATTCAGACGTATAAATTTCTCTGACTGAAGTTTAATTTCAATATTTGGGATTTTTATAAATTTACTTTAAAAAAATATTCTACATTGAATACTGTAATTGATTCAGCAATGAGGCATTGATAAATACTAATCTGTGTTTTTTACTGCATCTTTGATTATTACATAATTAGAATCGCTAGTACCTGAACAAATATAGTAAATCAAAGTTCATAAACAAATTTGTGATATACCTTATTCATTATCATTAGTTTTAAGTAAAGAAATTGAATCTGCGGTTACTTTCTTCAGCTTTAACGTAAGAAAGACAATGACTTTGTTTGAAAAACAAAACTCCGTGTGTGAAATTCATAACTTCACCCTAAATTATAAATACGAATCATTGTATTCAAATCCCAAGTAAGGAATTGATTAGATTTTAAACCCAGATTTTACGGAGTTGATTTTAATTTATATTACAAGAGAGTCATCCAGAAAGTAAGTTTCCCAAGGCTCAAAAAGATGGCTCCTCAAAATGACCGAAACACAAAAGTACTTGTTGGGTAGATTATGGATGTGGTTATCATAAGTTGTAATGCTAGTTTTCAGATAGCTCATATTAAAGTTGTTATAGAACGCAAAGAGATGTGGGTCCTTATTTCTTTCTCACTGACTGCAAGGTGTAACAGTAAACGTTGAACATTATTGCGCAGTCTTGAAGAACAGGTGACGAAGCCATTAAGAACAAGAGGCTTGGGATATTCAGTACTGATATTTGTTCGTCCACGACAGCTCTTCTTCTCATACGGTGAATTCCACAAAAAAAACTGCTGGAAAATTATAGCTGGGAAATATTTGGCCATTCACCCTATAGACTCTATCTTGCTTCCAACGACTTCTACCTGTGTTTGCACCTGAAAAAATTCCTGTAATTTCCCATAGACGAAAATGTTCAGAAAGCTGTGACATGTTGGCTCCATTCTCAGGTAGCAGACTTCTATGATACTGAAGTTCAAAAACTTAACTCCCGGTGTGACAAATGCTACCATTCCAATGGTTCTTAAGTTGAGAAGTCGCTGAAATATTGTTTTATCTTTTGCAATAAATCTTTCTGGGTAAATATGTTTTGTTTCTTTTTATGAGCCTTGGGAACTTACTTTTCGGACAACCCTAGTAATTTTATTTAAAAAATTAAAACTTCCGATGGTTTATCGTGCAGCAGTGTGTATTCTTAAAACAAGGAGAATCTGTGTAGAAATTCAGTTAGAACAATTATCTTTCCTATAGTGTTCCAAATACATGTTCTAGGAAGCTTCTTTCGTAATTCTAAAAAATAATATTTTTTGTTCAATTATAAATCATGGCGATGGAGTTTCTTTTTGAATTCATAACATAAAATATCCAAGTAAAGTATGTCCCGACCAATGAGTGAATTAAATAGATTTTTCAGTCACAAAAACCGTATTTAATTTACTCAAGTATAAAGAAACAATTATGATGCTTCTCGAACAAAAATTCCTATTTATTAAAGCCAGTTTAGTAGATGAATATTTAGAGTTCTGGTATTTATAACTCAAA
The DNA here is from genome assembly GCA_037975125.1 of Latrodectus hesperus. Classification (NCBI taxonomy): domain Eukaryota; kingdom Metazoa; phylum Arthropoda; class Arachnida; order Araneae; family Theridiidae; genus Latrodectus; species Latrodectus hesperus. The sequence goes on from CM075862.1 coordinate 27,261,359, forward strand.
AAATAGTGTCCCTTTAGCTCCAATTTTAGTTAAGTATGTTTTTAATATTTCAAAATTATCTTTAAACTTGAATCCTGGTTATTTTCCATATCAGTAGAATTACAAGAAAAAGAAACAATTCAATTTACCAAAAAGATCAATTGTTCCAATATTAAAAGGATAATAGCATTCTAAGTGTCTTTTAATAAATTCATAATGAATCTTCAGAAATCTTCATAATCAAATATTCATAAATGAATATTTATGAAGATTATAACTAATTGAATGCATGCTTTTCATCCAAAATAAAACACTTTGCAAATTTTTTTCTAAGAAATCCATTTTATGCCACTTTTCCTGCTGTCTATTTAATCAAAAGGATACCTGTCGACACACTGTTTGAAGGTTTTACTTCAGCAAAACCACTGTAGACATAATGGATAACGGAATATTTTACAAATATATAACCGTTCTTGAGATAAAAACAATTCCTTGATACTTCTGAAAATTATTTTGATTTTTTCAATAACAGAGCACAACATAAGAACAATTAGAAAATTATACAAAACGATGGAATACATTAGATTCGAATTTTTGCTCATATTTCCACACACACAGTGATTTAAGTGAATTTTTATTGAGCTAACAGCTAAATAATTAACATCATTGCATTCAATTCCACAGCTCGTGAATTCAATATCCACTTTCGACCAATATATTTGTAAATATTTGCAGTCTTCTTTAAACAGTACTTCTCGATCGAATTAGTCCTAGTTTGAAAAGCTTGACCACCATCAATCTGTGAACAAAACCATGTCTAAACTGAAACCCTTTATTTAATCTCGAATAAACAGCCTTTTCTTAGAAACAGATTCATAACCAGTCTAAAGGCCAAAGACTATTGTAAGGAAATCACTGCAGAGTTCTTACCTTGGAAAAAGTAATGCAGATAAAAGTATGGTACTCCTATGTCACCTGAGAATATCTAGCGTCCATCCCGTTTGCCTGTTGTTGCTGAAATTGTGTCACTTGCCTCACTGTCTTACACGGCTGATATTTTTTGTAACATTGTTGGTAGTTGCATTTTAGGAGAGCTTTTATAAACTGTTTGATAACTAAGCTAATGTGTGTGTGTGTGTGTGTGTGTGTGTGTGTGTGTGTGTGTGTGTGTGTGTGTGTGTGTGTGTGTGTGTGTGTGTGTGTGTGTGTGTGTGTGTGTGTGTGTGTGTGTGTGTGTGTGTGTGTGTGTGTGTGTGTGTGTGTGTGTGTGTGTGTGTGTGTGTGTGTGTGTGTGTGTGTGTGTGTGTGTGTGTGTTTGTTTTCCTTGGTTTTTACTTCTATTTTCTTATTTCAATTATTAATACTGCTTTATGTGCACCTATATTGCAGCTAACTTCCTATAAAAAATCTGCTTATCTGCTTATTTAGGAATGCTCTACCTACCTTTAAATTTCTGAAGTGTAGTTTTAAAAGTATATATATATATATATATATATATATATATATATATATATATATATATATATATATATATATATATATATATATATATATATATATATATATCGGGATACCTTTAAAGAGTATAATTCATTTATATCATAGAGTAATTATAGGTTTTTCATGCAATATAAACAAATCAGTTAAAGTATAAAGTAGATGAAAATTTTCAGTTTATACCAGTTATTCTATGAAATAACTAGATATTTTTTGAAATAATTAATGATGAGCCATTAAAGTGAGAAGTATATGAATTCTTTACTTTTTTATTCTTTACTTATTTTTATAAAAATTTATTTATAAATAGTTAAAATCTCTCCAAAAATACGTCCACTAATCACGTTCTACATTTTTCTGTGCTGTTCGTTGCAAAAACATTGTTTAATATTCCCAAATGTAAAAACACTAACATAATACACCGTATAAATTCAACTTCTAAAAGCAACGGAATGAAGCGTCTACATACACACGTCTTTACAATGCAAAAATAATCGGTTCTTAATTGACTAAAAATGGCTAAAACTTTTTTAAAGAACTTCAAGTTCACATTTCACACTTTATTGATCAAATAATAGTTATAATATGGACTAACTAGTTAAATTGTAGAATTCAATAATTTTATATGCTTTTACTGATTTGTTAAGTTATTTTATTTTATTATTAATTACCAAATTAAATATCGGATTTCATGTTTTAACAGTAACATGAATGAACGGTTGTGTGCAATTGTAAGTTTCCGATAACAAAATATTGATATCACATTTAATTACTCTGATAAGAAAATAATTAAACTCTGTGGTGTTAAACAGATGTTAATATGCATGCTCATTTGATCTTTTCATTTTATTAATTTTAAATATACTTTTTAGAAATATTCATTTTCTAGAACTTTATAAAAAGGGAAAATATAAAAACTTAGAGCATAAAAATTTTCTTCTCTTGAACTTTTTGTCTACGAAAATTATATATATATATATATATATATATATATATATATATATATATATATATATATATATATATATATATATATATATATATATATATATATATATATATATATATATATATATATATACAAATCTCTCTCTAATTCACACATTCTTAGGTATTTTAATAAAATAAACTTTCAGTAGCTAAATATAAAGTGTTTTTCATGAGTGTTTTTCCTTAATTTTTTTAATATTTTACGAAGAAAAAAATTACTTCTTATGTAGAAAAATTTAAAGAAGATTCGAACTTTTTGTGAAAATATTGCAACGATAATATATCTTCTAAAAAATAAATGTGCTCCAATTTTTTCTTAAAATGTAACTAGGAAATAATTTAAATATAATATTTCTTTGAATTAATATTTAGATATTTAGCAATTATAACATATTCTTAAGTTTAAAATATATATTTATACAAACACTCGCAGTTTAAACTATTAAAATAAATTTAAATATTTTTTAAAAAATCATAGACCTATATTCCTCATCAATTTATCATGTTTTCTTAAAATAAAAAAATAGTAAATTTTAATAAAATTTACCTTATTCATATGAAAAATAAATGACACTTTTCAAGGACTATTCCTTATCCTTCTATTACACATATGAAGTATCGTGATTGTATTCGTTTCCACCAATTTCCACATAAATAATTTTTGAATGAAATTTTGTTAAAGAAAATATCAAATTTTAAAACTATTCGTGTTAAGTTAATTTACACATTTACACTAAAAGTATTATAAATAAGGGTGAGTTATTCTAAAACAGATGTAAAATGTTATAAACTTATCATAAAATTAGATATAAAAAAAGAAATTAATACTGTCTCAGATGGAAATTTAAAACTGAATCATTAAACATAAAATATTCATAAAAAATAGTAAAAGTTTACAATCAGGTACTCCTTGATTTTTTTATGATACCAAGATTGCTACCAAGATGGAACTATCAAAATGCCGCTGTCGCTACATAAAAGCTAAACTAAAGTAGAGCTATTAGGGCTACCAGATATTATACTTTATCACCACATTTTCCGCCGAACCAAGGGATACCCGATTCTACACAAAACCCAAAATTAATATACAAAGTAAAGTGAAATAAAATGTGTTCTTCTTAAATTTTTATCCATAATTCCGTTATTAATCTGAAAAAATTTGAAAATCTGACAATTATTTAATTTTAATTTAAACCCTTAATACATGAATGTTACACTCTTTCACTCCAATTTGAGCATATATATATATATATATATATATATATATATATATATATATATATATATATATATATATATATATATATATGAGTGAAAGTGTAACATTCATGTATTAAGGGTTTAAATTAAAATTAAATAATTGTCAGATTTTCAAATTTTTTCAGATTAATAACGGAATTATGGATAAAAATTTAAGAAGAATACACTTTATTTCACTTTACTTTGTATATTAATTTTGGGTTTTGTGTAGAATCGGGTATCCCTATGTATATATATATATATATATATATATATATATATATATATATATATATATATATATATATATATATATATATATATATATATATATATATATATATATATATATATATATATATATATATATATATATATATATATATATATATATATATATATATATATATATATATATATATATATAATTTCAGCTTAACCATATACAACTTGATATTTTTTAATCGAACTCTCTGCATAAAATATCAAAAAACTTCAATAAGCAGTTTTAAATATCAAAACAAACTTTAGTGTAAAATACAACTCCATGAGACAAGTTTTCCAGGTTTGGTTTATTTGTCGCTCAACGGTCATTTTTTGCACACGAGGGCTAATTAGACCGGCACCTATGGTTTAAAGTGGATTCCGAACCACTACAAACATCCATGCCCAAGGTGGGAACAAGTTTTCCAGCATTACTCAATCACGTTCACACTTTTTTAGAAATATACCTTCAGAAAAAAAAAAAGAAATTTGCATCTCTTGTTTTGATATGTTTGGCGTACAAAGTAACATCATTTACAACAGTTGCGTAGATATGGAGTAAATGATTAATAATTGTATCCTTATTATTTTTAATATAATTTCATTAATGTAATTTGTAGTCTCTCATGTGTATTCTTCACTGCAATACATACACATACGTTTTTAATTTTATTATATAACCAGCTGGCATGGCTAGTTAGAGAGTCGGTCTCGTTATCGGAAAACAGTGAGTTTGAATCCCGACACACACTATGATCCATCATGTCAATTAATAGCGGTTGAGAGACGTAAAATATGTCGTTTTCGCAATGTCTTCCATGAAAATGTTACCTTTGGGGATAACAGACCAAGTCTGAAGGCTTTCTATTTGATCCCTAATTCTAAATTACGAGGACCTACTTTTGGGACCACGATAGCACACCCACAAAATGCCCAACTGTATAAAAGCTGTTATAAGGTGCTATCTACCAATCCTGTGAAAATTCTAGTTGATGGCCATTCAAATTGACATTATATAATCTTAACCATTTTTCGATATTGTTATATTATCTATTATTATTTTGTTAAAAAATTAATATTATTTTCTTCATAATGTAACCTTTCCCTCTATAGTTATTTTGTTTTTCAAGTTACTCTTTATAACACTCAATAAATTTCTGTATATAATTTTTTGTTTCAGTTAATGAAATTTGCTTTCCTCCTAAAAATTTATTCTTTCCATCGATATCCAATTCCAATGGAATTTGGAAAAATACCATTGAAATTAGGTGCAAGGAAATTTGCTATGTCTACGCCCATGTACTATATTCCCTTTCACAAAATAATTATAAATTCTAAATAACAGATTAAAATATCATGTATCCTTTTTTTCTAGCCATTTTAGGACATCTTCTCGCTTCTAATCAACAAACAAAAATGACTTTATCTTATCCAACTAATTTGTGAATGTTTCGGATGCTTCTCACTATTTTGGTTACTAATAATTATTGTCTTCAAAAAGTTTAAAATAACAGAATAAAATGCAAGGACTATGAGAAGTAAGATAATTTATGATTTATCAAAAAACAAGAGTAATTAGAAATTTTAGCACCAGAATAAAAAATATTTATGTGTTAGGAAAAGTATATTGCTATTTCTTGCTTCAGAAAATCCTTCTACAAATGATCCATATATTTATTTTTTTATATTTTTGGCGATGCATTTCCCACTGCCTATGCTGCCAATAGTAACAGTTAAAAATACCTAACTGTTTTATATTTTTTAACCATGGAATTGAATTTTAATTGATTTTTTTATATTCATAGAAAATTAAAAGCATAAATATTAAATCAAAAGAACTTTTAAGTTCATATGAGGTTTCACTTTGACGATTTTCCAAGGTGTTTGTTATCAAATCCTCACGAAAATGAAAATGTCATGCATTTCCAACTACTACGAAATTCATTCAATTTTCATATTAAGAGACAAGCATAAATTAATTTTTAAATATACTTTTGCAGAATTTTGACATTAGAACATGGCATGAAATTCTATTAAAATTTTATTTAAAATTATCATTTTGCGATTTTTGTAGAAAAATTTTTTTCACTATTTGTAGTAGTTAAAAATATTTTATAAAATTCTGCTTGTGATATATTTTACTACCTTGTTTTTATTTATGATTTGTTGCTTATATTTTGTATCCCATTTACGAATATTTAGTTTCGAAAAATTAATTTTAGTTTTTCATTCACTCTAAGAGACAAAAAATTACTCACTACTGCGTAGAACAAAACACGTGAATAGTAGTAATCATTATTTTAGGTTACATATTAACTATAAAAGATGAATTTTTATAAATTTATAAATAAAAAAATGGCATTTTATTAACTAAACCAAAAATAACTTCTAAGCTTTCTTATAAACTAAAAAAATCTGTTTGGGTTGGGAAAAGTGAAAACGTTTTGGCTCAATATGTTTCACTTTTGGTATCATCATAAAAAGAATAATCATTTTGAAGTAGCTTGTTTTTCTCTTTTTTAAATGTTGATTTTTTACAAAGCTTTATAGTGTAACAGCCAATAATCAATTTACATATTCATAATTAGACAAAGAAGAACATATTACAGAAAAAATTAAATTTATTCCTTTTATATCATTAAGAATTTATATTAATTGCGTAAGTATAGTACGTAATGAAAAAAAGCTTAAAACAGTTTAAAGTAAGAAAAGAATAATTTAACTATACTTTTTAAAAAATTTAAATATTATTATATAATTTGTAAAATAATAAATTTTCTGATTTAATATGAATTTATTTTTAATATTTTTAAAGAATAGTTATTTTTTTAACAACATGAGTGTTAAATTGATAATATGAAATTTCTGACATTTTATTCTATTTTATTTATGGAAATATAATCAGTGTTGTTTATAAGGATTCATTACTTCTCTCTAGCTTTTACTTAATATATTCTGTTTCCTTAGCATAAACTTTGAGCTACCTGATATAATTAACATTTTCTCAGATAGTATTTTAGCTTGAAGAAAAATTTTTAAATTATAAAAATCATTTTTAGAATTAATTAAAAATAATACTTGAAATAGTTTCATCTAAAATAAAATCTGCAAGTCTTGTTAAAATATTATCATCCTTTACTAAAATTCTTCATATACCAGCAATTATATCTACAATTACAAACATTGGTGTGTCCTAGAATACAATCATTGTAAATCCAAAAATGAAATTTTACACCCTCTTTCGATAGACAACATAATTACAATCTTTTTTCCATAAATTCTAATTAATTTAATTTCCTTAATATTTCTTAAATAATATTTTAGGAATATTTTATAGCATGATTAAAAACACCGAAAATCCTTTGAAAAATCCTTAATAGCTTGATTAATAGATCAATATAAGTTGATTGATCTTGAAGCAATACTTAGAGGAAGAATACCGGAGCCTTTTTTTTCAAAATTCTTTGCTGTCAGAAATTAATTGCATAAGACAATATGTAAGCATTTCTGCAATAAAATTCCTTTAACTATTCAATTATCCTTTATGTCAAAAATAAACCACTTATCATTTACTTTGAGGTATTTTAATAAAATATAATAGTTTTAATTGGAACATTATAATTATCTGGGTTATGTTACTAATATGCTTATTTAAGTAAAAATATTTTCTTTAATATCGTATGCCCAGCAGTATATACAATAAATATTTTCAATGTGTCATCAATATATTATTATATTTAATAAAATTGGTTGAAGTTATAGATAATAAAATCATCTGAACTTTTTACATATTTTCTAATTTATTCATTTGATCTTATTAATAAATTATTATTTATAGTTCTTTAATGACTCCAAAACTATTAATATTTAACAGTTAATATACATTGTCAGGCATTTCTTATTTTGATTACCAACTTGGACAGTGATAATTAATCTTTTCACACTTACGCCCACTTTTGTATTTCTATTAGTAGTAAATTTATCTAACCGCCCACTCTGGCAACGTTTTTTAAACATTTTACAGCAATGAAGATGTATAAAAAAGTACGAAACGCCGTTTAATTGCTCTCTGCCAACCAACTTTCACAGTGTTTCTCCTCAAATAGCCCATTCTGTTCACCGGCTGTGTCTCCCTCTATATGTTTTCCTCTCAGCAAATTCCATCCAACTGGTCATTGGGGTAGGTACAGGAATTCTTGCTGGTGTTTACTTTTCCACCGATTTCGAAAACTATAACACAAGGAATCGTAAGAACTAGGTTGGCTACTTCTGAATTAGGAGACTGAGCGTCAGCTTTAATCGCTCATGTCTTCAAGTGAAAAACGTGTGCCGAGCAATCAAGGGGAACTTCCGATTTGGAAAAAATAATGATATTTACTGTTTCTTGAGATGATATTTACCATTAATTTAATTTTGCAAGAAACGGTGTTTTGCGCCAAAAAATGACGCCCAACATAAAAAGAAAAACAACTGGAATGAATGGGGAATATTGAAATTTCTTTTAGCTACGAAGTCTAAAAATATAAAATCGGAGCTCATTTCTTCTGAGTTCCTATGCCAATCTGATCGTCAAAGCATTGCCAAAATCTATAATTTTTCTAAAATCTAAAAAAAAATGTCATTATTTTTGTAATATATATATATATATATATATATATATATATATATATATATTATATATATATATATATATTATATATATTATTATATATATATATATATATATATATATATATATATATATATATATATATATATATATATATATATAGTATATATATATATAGTATATATATATATATATATAGTATATATATATATATATATATATATATAGTATATATATATATATATATATAGTATATATATATATATATATATATATATATATATATATATATATATATATATATATATATATATATAGTATATATATATATATATATATATATATATATATATATATATATATATATATATATATATATATATATATATATATATATATATATATATATAGTATATATATATATATATATATATATATATATATATATATATATATATATATATATATATATATATATATATATATATATATATATATATATATATATATATATATATATATATATATATATATATATATATATATATATATATATATATATATATATATATATATATATATATATGCCCATATAAACTTTTAAACTCCACTGTTAATATTATAAATAAAAAAATCCTTGGGCTTTACAAACTTTTAAATATTAGCAACGATAAATTAGAGTTTCCTTATTTAACAGTCATTCCTAAATTTCACAAAATTCCTATAAAGTTTAGATTTATCACCTGTGGTACTAAATCATACATGAATAAACCTGGAATCATTTTTGCTAAATTTCTTAATATTATATTAGACAATATTGTTAAATCAGAAGCCACTTGGATCATAAATAATAATAAACCTATTTTGGATTTTTTATCGAAAAATTATTTTTATTGTATTAATTCTTTTGACTTTATAGACCTTTTTACTAGTATTCCCATAGATAAATTATACGATGTACTATACCTTTATTATCAGGACTATAGAAACTTATTAAATATTAATTTTGATTACTGGAATAATTTAGTTAAAATGTGTATTTATAATAATTTTATATTTAACGGTGAAAATATTTTTATTCAAAATTGTGGAATTCCACAAGGATCCAACTTTTCTAGCACACTAGCAAATTTATTTTTACATTATTTTGAAAAAAAACTTCTTTTATCAATATCCTTTTGCTTTTCGATACATAGATGATTTCATTATTTTCAACAATTTAAAATTTGAAGATATTTCTAAAACTATTTACCCTGAAGAACTTTCTCTAATTAAAACTAATTTATGTGAAACTAAAACAGAATTTCTGGATTTATTTATCACTATTGATAATTCCACTACATATATAGACATTTTCGACAAAACTAATCAGTTTAATTTTCATGTTAATAAGTTAATTTCTTGGAACTCCAATATTTCTTTAAAAATATACAGAAACATTATAATTAATGAGCTTAATCGCATTTATATAATCTGTAACAATTATGAATATACTAAAAATCAAATTAAACGCCTAATAGCTCACCTAAAAAATAACAATATTCCAATTAATTTTATTTTAAAATATGTAGGAAGTAGGGAATCGCTTGTAAGATTGAAGTAATGCGTAGTTTTTATAACTACAGAAGGGCCACCCAAGCATTGAAGTTCTTACAAGAATCCTGAAAATACCTACATATATACACTTTATTTTATACATAACCAAAACTTAAACCCCCTTTATAATACACTTTAACTTTCTAAACCACTTTAACTTTTTGAATTTAATTACTTCTGGCAATATTTCTTCATTCTAATTTCAAATTTACTTTTGGCAACTTCCTACTATTCTCATATATAAATTCAATTTGATTTACTGGCATTTGTATTTTGTATTTTCTACTCTATGTATTTTTACTGTATGTATTTTTCTTCTGCACTTTTGTTACATCTATTGTGAGTATTTTCATCTATAGTGAGTATTTTTATTTTTCTGCATACATATTTTTCTCTTCTACATATATATTTAGTCTAATATTTAACTAAGTTCTTTTAATACGAACACTCTTCGGGGGAATTGCTCGAAGATTTTTAGACATCTGTCCTTCGAGCATGTCAGAAAAGAGTGTTCATTTTTGCATAGCTGACCATCTCCCTCCTGATGAAGACGTGGTCCCTATGCCTTCTTGTCTTTTGCTTCATATACTTTAGTATCTTTCCAATTTTATATTTCTGATTTTACTTTTCTTCATGTTTTATCTTATTTATATAGACAAATCTTTCTTTAGCTGCTTTTGCGCTGGCTAGATTTCCTATTATGCATTGTAGTTCCAACATTATATATATTTTTAGTATTGTATTTATTACTTTATATTTATATATGTCTTTTCTTTATATTAATATATATACATACTATATATATATGTGTGTGTGTGTGTGTGTGTGTGTGTGTGTGTGTGTGTGTGTGTGTGTGTGTGTGTGTGTGTGTGTGTGTGTGTGTGTGTGTGTGTGTGTGTGTGTGTGTGTGTGTGTGTGTGTGTGTGTGTGTGTGTGTGTGTGTGTGTGTGTGTGTGTGTGTGTGTGTGTGTGTGTGTGTGTGTGTGTGTGTGTGTGTGTTTGTAAATATATTCCAAAATGCAAAGAAAAAGAGATCTAATGACACATATATTTTTTCTCCATTACCAGCACTGATATAAAATTATAATTTGAATAAAAAGAAACAAGACAAGCCTCCGTTCTTGAAGCGTACAGAGTCCCGGTACGTATTGCAGCAACGTAATTAACTACATTGAGCTCAAATCAAAGTTAAAAGCATTCTAAATGAATTACAAAAGCAGTTATCTTCGAATGAAGAAAAACTTCGAATGTTTCAAAGTTAGCTAAAGCCCAATATGCGGATGTAATTTTTTCCGTGAAACACTCTGTACTTCAAAACAAGAATTCATCATACACATAAAATAAGGATTTAATTTATATAAATATTTTCCAGATATGAATACTTTTCCGCAAAACATTAATTAAAAAACTACTCAAAATACAATATTAAAAAGAATTTGAGTTAAAGTAAGTATTTAAATTAAAGTAAGTTAAGTAAATATTACAGTTATGTTTATTAAAATAAGCAACTGGGTAATTAAATGTTTCTTGTTAGCATTCAAGAATATTTAACAATAGAGTATCACACTTAAAATTTAATTCTAACTATATTTTGTGCTACTTACTTATAAACTAATAGCTTTAGCTTCCCAAAAAACTTGATTCATTATTTAAAATTATTAAAAATGATTATTAAATTAGTATTACCATGAAAATGTAATCCGGAAAATATTTACGAACAATAACCCAAATATAAAATTTTAGTTATGAGTATTTATATTAGAAAAATCACTTCCTTCAAATGTCTGGAATGTATGTTTACAGAACAATAGATAATGCTTAATATCTTTAAAATATTCCCTATCGGGGGGAGTTAAAAGTGAATATTTCTTCCGTCTTCTTCCATTACAATGAAAATTGTATGGGAAACATTTTAATGAGATGAGGAAATAATTTCCTTAGGGAAAAAGCCATTCTTCTATTTCCCTTTCCCTCTATTCCATGTTTTCTATTGATATGACGAAACAAGTCAAATCCCTCTTTTCTGAGAGATTTAAATACTTAATTAGATGAATAAATTCTTTAGTTTTACAACATTCCACCCATTTTCGCTTATTTCCCTACAATAATTTATGAACTTACCTTCAAATTTACATGCTTAAAATTTTGTAGAAAATTCTATAGATATGATATTATGGTATAAAATACATTAAATATTTATCTAACCCATTAGATCCATTTTCCCTTCGTCGATTTGTAACGAATATAACTTTTGTGTAGTTTACAAACATTAGCTTATCTTGTTACTTATATATGTCTGATGTGCGTAACAGTTAAATAGTATTTAATATTTCAATAAATATGCAAATAAATTTAGTTCTGAAAAGTTTATAACTCTGCTATCTTATGTGGATGAGTTCTTCTATAAAAATAAATACAGAAGAAATTTAATTTATATAAATAAAGTTAACGAAACTATCAAATTTGTAATTTTTGGAATTATTTTTAAGTACAGAAAATAAGTGGTTCCTTCTTTATGTATATATATATATATATGTATTAATATATATATATATATATATATATATATATATATATATATATATATATATATATATATATATATATATACAGGCATTTTTAATCGTTTGTTCGTTTGTATGTATACTTGGTTATTTTGATTTTAATTCTTAATCCTACTGTAAAAGATTAATCTGACAGAGAAATGTTTGAAACATTGTACGACTTTACACACACAGATGGATGAAAGTTACTATTAAATTTACTATTTAATCTTCAAAAGAGTTTTTATTTACAGCTACGCAACATTACTTTATTTTCTACTTGATCATATTTCTTGGTTCGATTCCGTCGAATTCGATTGTGATTACATAAAGTTATTAATTGATATGTATGATATACCACCATATTTATTTTTCAAATTAAACCATCTATGTTCTGTCAACTCAGTTTTGGGCTCTTTTAATTTTGCTTAGTCTTATCTGTCATTGTGCAAAATAATTTCCTCGTATAAAAAACGCAACATATACTATAATCATGGAGGAATATAATTAGGCAAATCAAAAAGTAGTTTTGGGTAAAATGTGTTAAATTGGTATGCAAAACATAATTTTAAATTTTATTACCAGTTTTAATTCTTGAAAAAATCTTGGATATTTTAATTCAGAAAAAAATCATGAATATATATTTGTGATTATTCTCTTCAAGATGAAATCACTTATCATTCCGTTGAGAGACATTATGTGTACTTGAAGAAACAGTTAATATATCTACAAATTATAATTATATTCATTTTTAATCTTGCTGAAATTTAGGGTTAGATTCTACCAATCCTTAAATCTGTGGTTCAGTGATAATCAATATCTTAGATTACCCAATATATATATATATATATATATATATATATATATATATATATATATATATATATATATATATATATATATATATATATATATATATATATATATATATATATATATATATATATATATATATATATATATATATATATATATATATATATGTATATATATATATATATATATATATATATATATATATATATATATATATATATATATATATATATATATATATGTATATATATATATATATATATATATATATATATATATATATATATATATATATATATATATGTATATATATATATATATATATGTATTATATAAATATATATATATATATATATGTATATATATATATATATATATGTATATATATATATATATATATGTATTATATATATATATATATATATATATATATATATATATATATATATATATATATATATATATATATATATATATATATATATATGTATTATATATATATATATATATATATATATATATATATATATATATATATATATATATATATATATATATATATATATATATATATATATATATATATATATATATATATATATATATATATATATATATATATATATATATATATATATATATATATATATATATATATATATATATATATATATATATATATATATATATATATATATATATATATATAATATATATATATATATATATATATATATATATATATATATATATATATATATATATATATATATATATATATATATATATATATATATATATATATATATATATATATATATATATATATATATATATATATATATATATATATATATATATATATATATATATATATATATATATATATATATATATATATATATATATATATATATATATATATATATATATATATATATATATATATATATATATATATATATATATATATATATATATATATATATATATATATATATATATATATATATATGTATATATATATATATATATATATATATATATATATATATATATATGTATATATATATATATATATATATATATATATATATATGTATATATATATATATATATATAATATATATATATATATATATATATATATATATATATATATATATATATATATATATATATATATATATATATATATATATATATATATATATATATGTATATATATGTATATATATATATATATATATATATATATATGTATATATATATATATATATATATATATATGTATATATATATATATATATGTATATATATATATATATATATATATATATATATATATATATATATATATATATATATATATATATATATATATATATATATATATATATATATATATATATATATATATATATATATATATATATATATATATATATATATATATATATATATATATATATATATATATATATATGTATATATATATATATATATATATATATATATATATATATATATATATATATATATATATATATATATATATATATATATATATATATATATATATATATATATATATATATATATATATATATATATATATATATATATATATATATATATATATATATATATATATATATATATATATATATATATATATATATATATATATATATATATATATATATATATATTGCTTTTATGCTCACTTTATGTTTTTTATGCTGTATGCTTACTTATATACTTTTAAAGCAATAAAATCTTCATTTCGCCTACTGGGTTTAAAGCAATTTAATTTTGCAAAATTACTCATGATTTTCTATTGGAACTATTTTAAAAATATGATTTATATACTAAAAATATCAAATTTCTAGTACAGAAAGTAAAAGGAATTTGTTTTTTGTTAATATATGGCATATTCAACATCAATTGATAATTAATTTACAATTGACAATTATTTTACGATTAAAAACCAAATTACAAAACAATTAAAAAATTTAAGATAGTACAATTTACTATAATAAAGTGTATTAATATAATTTTTTTAATTGTTTTTGTAATTTGGTGATATCATCCGTCTTACAAATGATCTCTTTTCCAATTACAAAAAAGTGAAAAAATATTAATTTAATATATACCTTCATATTCTTTATATAAAGTTAAACCTAGTTTACTGTATTTTTTTCTTTTGAAACATAAATTTTAAAACTGATAATCCATTGTATGCGATCAGAAAATTTTACGAAAAATGACACAGAAAAAAGAAATAAAGAAAAGAATTATTGTCTTTAAAGTTTAATTAATTTTTATTTTGAAATTGAAAATATTGGTCAAGGTTAATGTAAAGTTAATAATACTCTCACCTATAATACAACTATAGAATAGTTATTTTCGAAAAATAATATAACGGCCCGTGTTTAATCCCGATTAATGTTGAATAATGAAAGATGTAACTGCAACTGTATTTTTTACATACATATTCTTCTGGATAGGGAGAGTTGTGGTTTTCTCTCAAACGATATCTGAGTTCATTATCATTAAAAAATTCTCCCAAAGTTTATCCGCGTGTACAAATTCTTTACAATAACTGCTACTAAATTTTATATATATCAATGTCAATGGACAATGAATTATCATTGAATTTCTTAATTATAATTATTCATAAAAGATTTTTAGAGATTTAAAAATCAAATTGTCTCATATAAAACATAATGTGATTTAATTTATTGAAAACTTGTTATTTTTTTTCATTAATTATCCCAAACATTTTTCTATTCAGGTGTTGTAATTACATTCCCCATTATCGTAATTAAATTCTCACTTGAAACATAAATAGAGAATTAATCAACCTCTCAATCAAACAGACTTCCCAAATTTGATTTTGTTATTTATTATTAAATAAATATAATTAAAAATGCTCTATGTAATCTAATTTAACTCATTATTTATGTAATTAAAATGATAATTTTTTTCACACTTTTAGTTTATTAGGCTTCAACTATAGAACAAACGTCGAAAGTAATTAATAGTGTATCCAAATAAAACTTTCATAATTATAGCAAGATAATTATTGCAATAATAATCAACTTATAAATAATTATTTCCTTCTGTCACAATTCTGAATTAATATAAAAAACATATCTTATTAATAAATCTTAATGAAACTTTGTACAACAATTTTATTAATAAATAATTAAAGCAGCATCACAGAGAAAAATAAAAATTAATGAATTGGTATATATATATATATATATATATATATATATATATATATATATATATATATATATATATATATATATATATATATATATATATATATATATATATATATATATATATATATATATATATATATATATATATAGCCATAAAATCAAATAATATATATTCTAGAATAGTAAACACTTAATTAGAAACAATAACCAGTTTTCTGCAATTAAAGTTATACGATAACCATTTTGTATTTAATTACAAAAAGTGGTTAAGTAAAAAAAAGCGCAAAATAATAGCTTACAACTAATTAAGAAACTATCATTTTCTTCCAATTCAAAAATTAAATTACATTTATATTGAAAAAATTTCTCTAGAAACCTAAAAAAAATATTTAAAGTTTAACTGTGGGAAACAAGATGGTTTGATTAAAAGTTTAGCTAACAGAGCAAAGAAATATAATAAATCACCTTTAAAAAACCTGCTTAATATATTTCGATTGTCTAAATCATTCAAACCCGTTACAGTTTGGCTGATGTAATTAATTTGATCTATTACCGAATGATATTTTCGAAAACCATCTTGTTCACTGATTGTCAATTTTTTTTTATATACCAACTTAATCAGTCAGAATTAACTTCACAATCGTGAAACTATGAAGTTTTTTTGTAGTCATTTTTAAAAAATATGGTGCCACAGCAGTTCACTTCACTACGTACATACGAATTTTAATTTTCAAATCCTATTAAAGGGGCATAATATATAGTTTCACTCATATACAGGAATTATATGATTAAACTAATCCTATTCAAAACAATGTAGAACCATTTCTATCAATCAGATTTAGAGGAAGCTTAGTATGTACATTGTATGGACAATAGGGAAAAGATTTCTGAAATAAAAAATTTTATTTAAATAATTACATTAAAATAATTTTTATTAGAAGAAAATTATGACGCCAAAAAAAATGAAAAAGCTATTACAAACATAGAAAATTATTCAATTAAAAAATATCTACAACGTGTGCTTCATTGATATAAGTTATGTACTAAAGGCGCATTATACTATGTTCAATGGAATTAATAGGAACTCTTGAGATATTTAAGCAATAAAGAGTGTAATGGTGACTTTCAGCCCTGGTGAAAGCCTAATTTGTGTTGACAGTGAGGCCAGGAATTCGGTGAAACTCTAAATGTTACAGGATCGTCAAAGTTTCCAAGAAGCAATTTCTTGACTTGGTTCCTAATGAGGAGAAATGTTCTGTGTAGCTAGAATATAGTAGTCCGCAAACATTGTCATTCCTCTAAAGTAAGAATAACGTGTTGTCAATGGAGTTCACTGCACTATGAACTTGTGACAGAATACTTTTTAAGAACTTGAGGCGTTAGAGTTTTAATAATTTCACATCTGCATCTAAAGAAAAAGATGCAGATGTGAAATTAGCTCATCTGGCCATAGAATTTCCCAGTGTCTCAAGCATCATTAACAACTATTATCGGTAAAGATCAGCAAGCAAAACCAGAGCGTATTTCGTGGTCTTGAGTTGGCATCGTTTTCATCCTGTGAATCCTACACGAATAATGTTTAAAAGTGGATTTCAGAATTTTTTATGCTATGTACCAAAGAATCGCCAAATTATTTAACATTCGTCGATCACTTGCTGAAGAATAGTGGTAACTGAAAGCTCTGTCGAACAAAGTAAAAGAGACTTATACGACAAATTTATTCGCAACTGCTTTCAGATCTCTTCCTGGAAGCAAAAACTAATTTCTTTCTAATTCTTATTTCCAGTTTCTTTAAATTTCACAATATTTTTCTCTAAACTATTCATCCACGGGGACCATTTTTGTTATCTCCTTAAACGCATAATTTAATATATACTGAAATTTTATATGTATGAAAAACGAGATTTGATTCCTTCACCCAACTTGTATGTTTACATACCTCTACGGTCACATTTTACTCACGAGCTCATATTTGATCGAGACTGCTGGCTTAATTTGTATTACAAATCACTATAAACTTTCACGACTAAAATGAGAATCGAATCCACGAACCATTAAATTGAAACTAGACAGCTAACAACTGCATTTCAACGTCGACACACACATTCAGCTTATTTGGTCATAGAAAATAAGACATTTAAAAAGAAAGCAGATTTTTTGCTAAGTTTAGAGAAGATGATTTATAAAAGAAATATTTTGCTGTGATAGTTTAATGTTCAAATCTAATAGAGCAACAAGACAAGAGAAAAAATTACTTGATTTAGAATAAACATTATGTACCATTGTTTCAAACTCAATAAGAATGGAACAATCATTTCTCGCCAAAAATTTAATTAGATATATTCTACATGATAAACTATTCAATATAAACATTTTTCGTAATAGAAATATTAATTCTTGAAGTTAAATGAAATTATTGAACATTTTAGGGAAGAAAAATTCCTAAAACTATCAATTTTCGAATATAAATTTTTAAACTAATATCGTGCGTTTTACAAATATTCCTTTTAAAACCAACATTCAGTTATATCAAAAATAGTACATAATGCAGAAAGTAATTTCGTATCTGCTTACATGTGGGACGGATACAAATTTGAAAGCATCTTTACGATGGTAAATCTAAAACGTACCTTAGGGTGACATTGAATAGAGGGGTCGATTTCCTTTTGTGAAAATGATAAGAAAGTTTAAAATGCACATGCTCCCTGTAATCTACCTCTTGAAGGGAAATGAATGCGCCTATCTAGTTTTATAGAGATATTTTAGAAAGCTTCTTAGTGATGCTATTGAAAAGATTGATGGCTCATCTTGAGGGTATAGGGAAATGTTTCCTGAAAAATAATTTAAATTTTATTTCTATAGAATATGTCACGCACTTTAAAAGTCAAAATTTAAGTGTTTCCTTTTATACTTTAAGTAATGATTCGTGATTCACATTCTAAAAAAAAAATTTCGAATAATTTTCGGGAAGCTTTTTTATTAAAGAATAAAAAATGTATTTTCTGAGCAACATAAAGGAAATAAAAGACATCACTAGTGTAGCAAAACATTTGAGAAATCCTTAACTGTTTTCTGAGAAAAAGAGACAAAACTATTTAGTTTCACGTGATATTAAAATAGCACAAGTTTGATCAATAAAATCTGAACAGAAAAATCAATTACAAAATCACAGTAAACATATTCAGTGTATTATCTAATATTGTGCAATAAATTCTAGATTTTTTTTTAATTATAATGTATCATAATCACGTACAGCAAGAGATAAAAAAGTCAGAAATGTTCCAAGAAAAGTCCTAACAAATAAACATGTAAAAAAGCAACAACTGTGTACTGTTATTCAAGAGTAATTGTAACGAACCTCAAACCATGCATTCTAAATACTTCAATCTTACCTCTGCATGACAGTAACTCCATGACAAAAATAATAGAATTGTGCATAATAGGATTAAGATATAGCAAAAACAGTCTAAAGGTAGTTAACTAATTAAAGTACAGAAAAGGTAAAAGCCATTTTATAGGAAGGCTCCTGGAACACTGAGATCAAAAATTTCGATTCTGAATCCAGTAACATATACGATGTATTCGAATTTGTTTTATTTTCGCTCAACGCTTTTGCTTTTGTTCCTTAGCTCTACTGCTAGTGAATGGAGAACGTTAAAAAGTGAAATGTGACATGTGTTTTTTATGGACAAGTATAGAGAATCGAACTTTAATAATCCGAATATTGTGGTAGATATTCAAATAATTGGAAAAGCAAGAAAATATTATATATATGTTCAATTCAGCCCACTAAGCAATGGATTTCTTGTGATGACGAGTGTAAATTTCCCATATTCGTTATTTCGCTGTCTCCGTACAAGGTTCAGATCGCCATGATGGTAGCTCATTAGTGCATTTGTCATTCTGCAATTATTTTTCCATTGATGAATAGATACTTCACCTTTGTTATTTGGCTACATCAAAGCCAGAAACTTACGTACACTGCTGCGGAAATGTACTGGAGCATCATCATGCTGAATATGTTGAAGTGCATCAGATCAAGAACATTCACTAATGATATGTGTAATTTTCTTTGGAACTATATAAATGTATGAAGCGTTATGGAAACGTTCATTTGGTGTATTGATCTTATTGGTATGTCACAAATAATTCTATATCAGAAGTGGAAAGAAAAAGCGTTGCTGGTGACTGTGTAAGTGTGTGAGATATAGATTTACATGGAATCACTAATGCATAATTATAGCTCTTCAACAAGTAATAATCGCATTTCCTATCCCCAGTTTTTATATAATTCATATTCTACATAACATGATATCCTTACATGTGCCGTTTAGACCTGATCTTTTAAATTATCATGTATAATTAGAAGTAACATACTTCTGCTTCCTTATCCTTTCATCAGCAAAAATCACAGAAGCAATTGATTGTTTTTTTTCACAAATCGTTATAAGATCTGCAACAACAAGGAAATCACGGAATTAATCTAAATTTCATTTGAATAATAGAAGCATCGAAATAAGCGAGTGATATTTCAAAACAAATTAAAAATTAACACCAAATAAATAATCAGTTTAGAACTATAAGTAAAAACACATTGACTGCGATAAATGTCACAAATAAAATGGTTATTTTAACCTTTTTTGTGAAGCTTGTGACTCAAATTCAGGATATGTTATTTGATGTCAGTATATTTCATGTAATGCATGTATTTCAAGGTGCGAAAGAGAGATTAAATGTGGTAAATCAGAACTATTTAATTTATTGAAACGTACTCGTATTGGACTATCGAAAATAAGTTTGGTGTAGAACCGGGTACCCCTTGCTTTGGCGAATAATTTAGTGATATATTTCGGGAATAAAGTTTAATTTCTGGTAACCCTGGTATTTAGTTTATCTTTTATGTTGCGCAGCAGTTATCTTGATAATCACATCTTGAAGCTTATCTTGGCGTCAAAAAAATCACCAAAAATCTAGGGGTAAGCACGCCAAAAATCTAGGGTTGTAAAATTTTACCTCGTAAATTAAACGAAATGGAAATACAGGTCTTTGTTCTTAGTCTGATGCTTTGAATGAAAAATGATAAAGGCATTTTCGTCTAACATATGAAAACTAATAAAGGCGTTTTCATCTAAAAATCATCAAACGCGAATACAACTACAGTGAGAATTTAAATTCACTCTCCATTCATCTCTATCAACAACTTTCGTAAGTCGATACTCAAATACCCTTTAACTACAACCAACTATTACTATGATTTGATGATGGTAAAGTTCATGTTTGGAGACTATTAAGGTAAACTTCAAATATATCATAGATATAATTTGATCAATTGTATCATTGATAAGTTATTAGTCTCAAGCACAATTCGTTTCTTATTTCCCAATTTTCGTTTACCCCTATTAGAGGCCAAACTGGTAGCTGAATAATTAGGTAGCCCCTAAACCCACAATTCGTGGCTGCGATTTTGACTACTGGTGCACATGTTTGAAGTGATTTGGAATCCACTTTAAATAATAAGTCCTATTAAACATCAAATGTGTACAAAAAATAACCATAAAGTGACAAATCTGCTACAGTATCAATCGAAACTTTCGAAGTGAAGTACCCCTGATAAGGATAGGATGCAAAATATTGCAACGAATTTATCTTTACGGACTTCTCAGATATTTTCACAAAAAATATATTTTTCGAATATAATTGCATTATTAATTATGATATCGCAGTCTGGATTGCCTAACACAGTTTTGAAGCATTTTGTCCTTCTCTGAGATTTCTGAGAAGACTTTTCACAGATATAAAGAGCCATATTCACATGTCGATCAGGAAAAAACCCGGTAAACATTCAAGATCTCATGCCAACAAAAGCATGCAGAAGGCAGGTCGCAATATCCATCTTTCGTTGTTCAACAGTGGTTGGAATCGAGGCCAAGATCTTTTGTTCTTAAACAAGCTCTAGGACTACTCCTAGCTCTAGGCATGGTGAGCCTGAACTAATAACATTTGCTTGGTAATTGTACATTTAATGTAAAGTGATATAATGATTGTAAAATGGAATTATAGTTTAAACTGTAATGAAATAGCTATCATTGCTAATTTTTCGCGAATCCAATTAAACAAACTACAAAGATAAATGTTGCTTTTATCGTAAAAATAACTGGCAAAAGTAAAATGAAAGCTAATTTTTATGGAACTTAAAATCAATTCCATATATTTTTATAATTAATTTTTTATATCAATTCCATATATTTTTTTAGTTTGCTCCAGATTGCAAGATACAATTTGACTCAGAATGTATGATCTTCGTTATGTACAGGACATGGTTCAACCTTTTTCATCTATTTTAAGAGTTTTTACTATTGGAGATAAACTTTTGTTAAGGTTTTCTTTATCATTAGTAACAATATTCCATTAGAAAGTAACAAAACTTTCAAGAGAAATTCTTTTCTGCAAATACTGTCAAGCTGATATTAATAAATACCCATGTAAAACTATGTGAAACAATAGTTATATAAATATTATAAATATAAATACTGCAATACTGCTAAATGTACATATATATACAATGTATGTATATATATATATATATATATATATATATATATATATATATATATATATATATATATATATATATATATATATATATATATATATATATATATATATATATATATAAAGATATTTCCTTGTGGTTCTGTAAAGATGACAAATATTTGCTTTGCAGAATTTCTGATTAAATAAAAAAATGAAAAATAATTCAAAAAATATTTGTACTGTTAAATGTCATCATGTTGTGATTTAAAACATCTAATTCGTAACGTAGTAATAGGAAACGTAGTTTTACAGCTTAATAAAATTATTTTAATTAGTTATTCAGTCGTTTTTAAATTATTTGAACGATTGGGTGTTTTTAGTTTAATCTAAAAGATTTTTGCATTATGTTTCCAGCTATTTCGACTGTCTTAAGTTATTAAACACCAATCAATCATTTCGTAATCAATCTGAGCTACAGTCAAAAGATAATTACATACTGAGATGGTCTTCTATTCTCAAATTTGCATACCATACCAACGGAATAATATTAGATATTTAATACGCTCAGAGAAAAATATGAGAAATATTTAAAATTCGAGGGAAGTACTGAACTTGTTATCTTTCGAACATTATATCGACTACCTCGTGACCTATGTCTGCTGATTTTAGACCGTTCCTGTCACTTTATGTTGCCTAATGTATGAAATAATTTTAAAGAAATCAAGATTAACTACTTAATCTATGTTACCCCGAAACTATACTACTAAAATAGTGTGCTAAGGAGAAAACAAACAGTTAAGAGAATATTTTCTCAGATTTGTTTGCAACAAAGAATCTCTGAATTGTTATTTCTTGACGCCAAATCTGACAATTATCCGTTGTCGATTTGTACGTTACAATAAAATGCAATTATCAAGAACACCCCGAAGAGCGAAGCTCTTTTAAAGGAAGGTTGTTGTTGTGAGTAGGTGGAGCCTTTAAGAACTTAATAGAGACGATGAAATAATTGGTTTGTTTCGTCGAATTTCTAGAAACTTTTGCGTCTCTTAGTCGACTAGAGGATGACTTTGTCCTCTGGGAAGTTACCTCCTTTCAACCCATTCGAATGTTTTCAGGGAAATAGGAGTTGCAATGGAAGATGCAGAGCGGAATGTGTTTAATTATGAATGTCAGGATCAGGATCGTTTTGGGAGAACATTTTAAAGGATTTAAAGAAATTAAAAATTGAAGAAAGCAATTACATTTATAATAATATGACTGAAACTAATTTGTAAAGAAATTTCTAAGCCGATGTACATTACAAGAAATTTGTATGATCATCAAACATTTTAAAATAAATACTGCTATAAAATTTTCATAATAATTAATTTTAAAAGTAATTAATATTTATATCATGTTGTTTTATATTAAAAGAAAACGTGTGGTTAATATAAGCAAAAAGTTTTCGCTTTTGAATTTACGATAGCTTCTAAAACCACAAATATTATATTTTTCACATATAAGAGTCAACATAAGCGATATTAATACACAGTAAATTATAAAAGATAATATTAATGCATCAATATATAGTAAATAGTTAATTTAAGTATTTTTCGCTTTTATATTACATTATTTTGCAGTATATTTTATGTGGATCATATAATTTACTTGCTACTGAAGAAGAAACAGCTCTGTTCTGTCATATATTTTTACGACAAACAAATTTCCTCACCAATTTTTCTTACAAATATTTTCCATTTTTCCCTAACTCAGAACACAACAAAATATAAAACACCTATGCATGGTTTAATCACGAAAAATTTCAAAAATATTAAAATCAACAAAATTTTAAGCCCAAATCACTATTTTACAATTTTCATTTCAACACTTTGCAAAAAAAAAATAAATAAATAAAACGATATCTAAATTTTATTTTAATAAAATTTTCTTTTAATATTGAAACATTTCTAAAGGCTTCTTATACTAATCTATACCATTAAAAAAATTTTACACTTATATACATTTTTCCAACTTTTATAATATCTATTAGTAATGATAAAAATATTTTGTACTTATATAGTTTACAAAATTATATGATAATGATTCAACAATACTATTGAATCAGTTAGATACTTGCTTATTTGATATTCTCGGATTCTCAAACCAAAATTGTCTGCTTACTTTCCAGAGGGTAATTGAAAGTAAACATGAGTTACGATTCATCTTGTGAAATGTAAACAGTAATACTTGATGAATTTGTATTTGCATATTGAAATAAAGAGAAAAAAATTATAATTGCTCGTTGGTATAGACTTGTAATAAAAAGCATTTCTATTTATGCTTTCAATTTTCATAAGTCTCAAACGGTCTACTAGAACTTATAAAAAAACATATGAAAACACCCGTTAAGTTTTTCGTTCTAAGTTGTCTTCTTATTCTCGATGTGACAGAATCTAAAAAGCAATTATTTTGATACAAATATCTTACAATTGCTCAACGACTTTTCTCTTAAAAGCTTAACTATAAAAGAAAAGGTAAACTAAAAATAACTAAATTATATTTAAAAATTATAAACAGTAAATAAATTATTTTATAAATTTTAAATAAAACGAAATTAACTGTAAATTTAATTGAAATACAAAATAAAAATTAACTGAAACGATTCAAGAAACTGCATGAATTTTTATCGAGTAATTGTTTTGGATCAAAATGCAATTTTTAAAAAAAAAAATTTTTTTTAATTTATTTATGTAAGCGGGGAAAACAAATTAATAAACAAACAAACAAAATTTGAATTTTTATTTATTAAATTGCTTATAAAAGATGCAATTATCATCTTTTAAATGACAAAAAAGATTTTTAAAGATATAGTTACTGTAGAAATTTTCATGGAACGTCTTATAAATTCATAGCTACGATTCAAGAATCCTAAAGAACTAGTGCCATCTATCATACGAAATTGATATTACAACTGAATCAGGTCGAAATACTTTCTGATTTAAAAATTATTTATAATTTCAGAAAGATATATTATCTGCAAATGTAAAATGGGGAACTTTTCTGTGTATATTAAAATATGATTTATTGCTATTACTATGCGATGATGTAAAATATTTAATATGTTTTATGATTTGCGAATAATTCACTTAAATAAAACCATCTTTCTTAATAAAATTTAAAATTGTAGATGGAAACAGTTTTAAAAAGAGAACTGCGGTTATATATAAATTACGTAATATTCCACAATTTAAAAAAGCTAGATTACGTTTCGATTGCAAAACAATGCTTTTCAATTTTTTTTTATCTTGATAAATCTTTTAAATCTTAGTAGTACTGCATATAGTAAAACTGTAATCGACTCTCTCCATTAGAAATAGGCGAATTATACTACTACATTTTTAGTATTGCTAATTGTTGAATTTCTAGCATATTCAACATTGGTAGTTGTTGAATATTATACTAGTACATAATTCAACACTGCTTGTTGTCGAATTATAATAGTACATATTCAGTATTTCTGGCTGTTAATACTAGTGCATATCCAGTAATACTGGTTGTCGAATTATATTAGTGCATATTCTGCATTGCTACTTGTCTAATTATACTAGTGAATATTCAGTATTGCTAGTTTTTTAATTATACTAATGCATATTCTGCATTGCTACGTGTCGAATTGTACTAGTGCATATTCAGCATTGCTAGTTGTCGAGTTATACTAGTGCATATTAAGCATTGCTACTTGTCAAATTATACTAGTGCATATTCAACATTGCTTGTTGTCGAATTATACTAGTGCATATTCAACATTGCTATTTTTCAAACTATACTAGTGCATATTCAGCATTGCTAATTATCGAATTATACAAGTGCATATTCAGCTTTGCCAGTTGAGGAATTATAGTCATGCATATTCAATATTGTTGGCCTCTAATTAAAAGTGCACCACTTGACTTAGGTCGTACCAAACAAATTAAATATTAATATATTTCTCAGATTATATAAAAAGTAGTTATTAATTTACTTTAGATGACAGCAAATTGAAAAATAGTTAATATTATAAGTAAGCATAGTTAAAAAGTTGTTGACTGTTATTACAGAGAGACAATATTCTCACTAAAGTAAAAAATCTAAGAACAATATAAGGCTATAAAACATATACCATATTATTTTTCCTTATCGTGGTTAATGCTTGTTTTGTAGTATTTCTTTCAAAACATGTATTTTTATGAAAGTAAAAGTAATAGATAATTTATTAGTAACTATGATTTATGTGATTTGGTGTTTATTTTATCCTGTATAATAACGACAAAATAAATTAC
Source organism: Latrodectus hesperus (assembly GCA_037975125.1). Classification (NCBI taxonomy): domain Eukaryota; kingdom Metazoa; phylum Arthropoda; class Arachnida; order Araneae; family Theridiidae; genus Latrodectus; species Latrodectus hesperus. Next base: position 27,288,960 of record CM075862.1, read on the forward strand.
TTTTAAATATGTTATTAGAATCCTCTATAATGGGAGGTAGGAAAAACACAGTTCAGAAATTTTTTTATCTCTACAGATGCTTATTTCATTTCGAATAATTATTAATTTCACGGTAAAAACAGTTTTAGAATAATTCTTTTAACGTATTTATTTAATAATTTTTAAGAAATTTCAATATTGCTCACAATGTCAAAATGCTTTAAATTATTGCTTATTTTCAACTCACTTTAAATTAAAATTTATATGCATACACATTCATACATAGATAGATAGACAGATGGATATAGATACAGATACGAACAATTTTACAGTCCAAGATTAATTTATAAAACAACACACGCAAATTTTTATGAGATGCAAACCCTTAAATAAAGGAAAAATAACTATCTTTCTAAATTTATATATCTTACTAAAAGGTAAATTTTTTCCAAGACTACTTTAAATAAGAAAAATCTTTTCTATTTTGATACTTTATATAAATTCCAATCTTAAAATCACTTTATTTTAGAAGTTCGTGATTGGGAAACTAAAATTTTCAAAAAAAGTGTTTTGTTTTACAACTCATTTAAAAATCATACAAAGAGAAAATTTTAAAAAGACAATCAAAAAAAAAAACCTCTGCATAACTCCTAAATTTTTCGCTTTATCAAAAATTTTAAAAACTATCTCACAATCATAAAAATATGAAATGTGAGATTTTTATTCATTATTTTTTTAGAAAGTAACAGACTGGCACCAAATTTTCAGCTGCTCAATACATGCATACATATTCATAAACTAAAAGTTTATCCTTATTTCACTATTCATGGTAAACACTAAAAGATTTGCTTCGTCTCCCTACAGCAAGTTTCATACGTGTACACTTTCATTCTTTTTACAGGTAAAAAATCGCCAAAAAAAATCGTTTTTATTTAACTTATTTCTTTTGTACCAGAAAAATATATCTGAAATTTTAACTATTACCTACATATCCCATCCTTTATTATTATATATCTGCAAAATACTGATTATGTGTTATTTTACATTTCAAGAACTAAATATTCTTATAGCTTATTCTGGAAACTAAAGCAATTAAGAGCTATGGCATAATATAACTCATTCTTTTCAGCTACAATTTTTAATTAAATGAATGCATTTATAAATTGTATCATCATATTATTAAGTTATCCCGTTTTAATTAACCTTAGTATATTTTAATAAAAATATATAAATAAATTCCCTATATTTATAATTATTCAAAATTATTCATGTATATATTTTTATAGAATATTAGTATATCCTTAATGATTTTTAAGGAAGCTCATCATAAAGAACTTGCATATAGATAGGTAGACAAGTACATGCCATTGTGTTCGCTGTGGTGACTGGAGTACGCAAAATAAGTCATTGTCGCAGTTTTCTCCAAAAGGAAAATATTAACTCTTGGGTATCATTTAATTTGTTGTTACGCCAGCATCATTTTCTGTTCATAACCCAGAGTTGGGCTTTGTCAGTTAGGTGGAAGTAGCCGAGTAAGAGCTTTCATAATTTAGTAGCAGGGACTAAGTAGAAGTTCACCGAATACTTCTTACCTGCCACCCCCAGGGGTACCCTTTTATTTGGAGGACATTGCGACCTGACCCTTTTAACATACCTCAACCGATTTTAGTGTACACGACGGATCTGTTATTATAAATCAGGATTCAACCTCCTTACTTTCCAATAATGCGAACGATGCTCTAACCAACCAGACCACCTCGCCTTCCTCATTTCACCTGCAAAAAAAAAACATCTAAAATTTCGACTTTAGCAAATTTTCTCTCATATTACGTAAATAGAGGTTTGGAAACCTTAGAAGGCCAAAACGTGTAAATTATAGCACTGCTTACAAAATACATTCCTTATAACGCATCTATTATAATAGTGCTCCAATAATCACGCTATCGAGAATAAATTTCCCTGCTTCTTCCGGTGCCAAAGGAGTTGTTAGGCCAGTTTTTAAAGAGCTCTTGGTGCACTGCGAAATGCTCAAAAAGAATGCCAGTCAACAAGGAGCTCTACATTACCCAGCTACACCGTGTGAACGAGGCTATTCGACTGAAAAGACCTGATCGACATGGTCAATCCATACTCCTTCACAACAACACCAGGCCCCATGTTACACAAATCGTCAAAGCTGCACTCTAAAAGCTCCAATGGAAGGTCCTTCAGCATCCTCCATATTTTCCAGAAACCGACCGATGACCAGCTCTTCCGCTTCTTTTCATACCATATGAAGGGCGTTACCTTCGATAACAAAGAGATCCTTAAAAACTGGTTCAACAACTTTTTTGACACCAGACCAGGCGATTTTTGGCGGAACGGCATCAACAAATGGGTCGAGAGGTGGGAAGAAGTTGTAAATAGCAACGGCGAATATATAATTGATTAAATTATTGTTTTTTGTTTAAATAAAAGTCTTTGGTAAAAATGCTACGAACTTATTCCCAAACTAACAATTTTTTAAAGGGTAGGTCAAATCTCGGATTCTTCTGCTTAATCCCTCTTCTAATCTACAAAATAACAACCCACTTTTAGGATAAAAATGGTACATCCTCCTTGATGTTTCATTATATACATATAAGATGCCATCAGTTTCGTTCCTGGCAATGCCAAAAAGATTGGAATAGCTTGGCTTAGCGTAATTGAAGAAAAAAAGAAGAATTACATAACCATAAAAATAGAAATAACGAGACGATTTTTATCAAGATATCACTATCACTCATCAGTAATTCTTGGATTTTAATTAAATATTAGGCAAACAAACCCTACATTTCATATCCGCATATTCTCATACAATACAAAATCACATAATTCCTCAATTTATTAAGTAAAAGATAAACCTAGCTCAATTAAAATCATGTTTAATTTTCCATTCATTTATCTTAAGTAAATTTCATCATCTTCCTCATTTCGATCAAAAACATCTCACGATTCGATTGCTTCCATCTTTTTATAAATTTATTTACTCAGAAAAATCCGAAACGACGTAACGTCACAATCATTTCACAAATGGAACTTTTAAAGATTCAGCTCACTATTTATTCCATTAATTACAGATATATTTCTTTTATTCTTCGACTTCAAACATCTCTCTTTATAAGCGTTTGTCTGACATAGTGTTCCTGTTTCTAAAAATAGAAGAAAATTATTTGTTTCGCTCGAAGTCTTATCGAAAATTATTTCCACTTAACGATACTATTCATCATCTCCTAAAGCATAAATATGAAAGTGAATGAAGAATTTACCTGAAGCAAATATTACATATAATACTTATGAATATTGTAATAAGTATTAATTGATTACAAGTAACGGATGACTTGTAAATGCATTTGTAATTAAACTCCAAATTGTACTTGGAATTGCGCTCTTTCATATTAACAATAAAAATAAGTTGCAACTTCATATATTTATTTTTACATATTTTCTATTATCTTTCCTATTTTCACTTTTCTTTATTATCAGTATTACTATTTTGAAGATTATATGTGAGTGAATTACTTGTTAGCAAAGCAATATTTATTAAAATAGATCAGCGAAAACAATAAAAGTATTTCTTTAAACATCAATATTATTATTCTCTATTACTGACATAATGAAATCTTATTTATGATTTATGTGTTTCTGAAAATATGCATCTTTGTTATTTGTTTGATAACCTGACAAATAAAAGCATTATTTTACTTACATTTATATAAATTTTTTATTTATTATTATTATTATTTAAATATAAAATTTATTGTTCAGGAAATTCAACAATAATGTTAAAATGAAAATTTCATACTTTGTGTACTGTATAGTTCATTTTGTTTTCCTGTGAACACCATATAAATTTTATATATATGTTTATATATAATTTGATGCATAAGACCTAAGTCCATATTATATATATATATATATATATATATATATATATATATATATATATATATATATATATATATATATATATATATATATATATATATATATATATATTTATATATATATATATATATATATATATATATATATATATATATATATATATATGTATATATATATATGATATATGATATGTATGTATATACATATATATATATATACACTACTGGCCATTAAAATTGCTACACCAGGAAAGCGGCACACCACACACGTGAAATTTGCATGACTGGTAGAACTTGCTCCGATATGCAAATGATTAGATTTTTAGCGCATTCATACAAAGCAGGTGACAGTAGCGACATCTACAATGTGTATAAAACCAGAGATTTGACAGCAGTTTTCTCATACTCATTTTCCGTTTCAACGTTGTTTTCGGCAAAGAAAGTTGTTGTAATGCCTCGTGTAAGAAGGAGAAATGCCTATCAGCACGTGTCTGACTTTGATCGAGGAAGGATTATAGCCTACCGGGATTGCGGTTTATCGTACCGCAATATTGCTGCTCGCGTCTGGTCGAGACCCCATGACTGTTGGCAGAATATGGAATCGATGGGTTCAGGACAATCATACGGAACGTCATGCAGGATCTCAGCAACCCCTCATCACTAACAGCAGAGAAGACAAACATATGATCCGCATGGTCACAAGGGATCGTACAGCCACGTCACGAACCCTGAGTCGAGAAATGGTGTCATTGGCAAGGTAACAAGTTTCTGCTCAAACAGTTCGATGAGGTTTGAAGCAGCATGGATTGTCTGCAAGGCGACCATGGCTTCGGCTACCATTGACGCTGCGTCACAGACAGGAGTGCCTTCAATGGTGTGATCAGCGACGAACCTGGACGCGAGAATGGCATCACGTCATCTTTACAGATGAATCTCGGTTCTGTATACAGGACCATGACAGCCGCATCTGTGTTTGGAGGCATCGTGGAGAACGCGCATTGGCAGCTTGCATTGAACATCGCCATACTGGCCCATCTGCTGGAGTGATGATATGGGGTGCCATTGGATACACGTCTCGATCACCTCTTGTTCGCATTACCGGCACTTTGAACAGCAACCGTTATATTTCCGATGGGTTAAGGCCCGTGGCTCTGCCCTATCTTCGAGGCCTCCCTAATGCTTTGTTTCAACATGATAATGCACGACCGCATGTTGCCCGTGCTGTCCTGAACATCCTTGATACAGAACAGGTTCGACTGTTACCCTGGCCAGCACGTTCTCCTGATCTGTCACCAATTGAGAACGTGTGGTTAATGATTGCCGTGCGATTGGCACGCCATCACTCACCATCCACTACTGTCGATGAACTGTGGCATACTGTTGAATCTGCATGGACTGAGATCCCCGTACATGCCATACAATCTCTGTTTGACTCCATGCCTAAGAGGATAAATGCTGTTATTGCAGCCAGAGGTGGTTGCTCTGGGTACTGATTTCTCAAGATCTATACATCCTAATTTCCTGTAAATCCAAACACTTGTTCTCACCACTATAATGTATGAGTCCAATAAATATCGTTCTGTTATTTGCATTCCTTCTTGGTGTAACAATTTTAATGGCCAGTAGTGTATATATACATATATATATATATATATAAACCTTTCAGCGAACTGTTCAGATTTAGCCTAAAGGAAATAAAACAATTTTGCATCTTGGGGGAAATGCTTTATATCTCGAAAAATGTTAAGATTTTCTTTAATCATCACGAAGAAAAACTTCATAATAAAAGTAAACATAAAGTATCTGAGTTAAGTCACATAAACATGTATAAAGGAAATATATGATAAACATGTAAGAGTTCATTATCCGGAATGTGTGTGTGAAATACATTTCTTTCAAAGAGTAAAAATACTTTCATATTTTCCAGTGATCTTACCATCACTTAAGTAAATAAACTTGGAATAAAAGCAAAATTTCTTCAGAATTCGATTAAAGATAAAGGGAATCTGAAAAATATTGAATTATTCCATGTACTCAAACAAGGAATTTTACGAAGTTAAGTTTGGAATTAAAAATATATCGATGTATTCTTTTGAAAAGAGGGAAAATAAATGTATGTATAAGAAGCAATTTGTTTTGTATATATTAAAAATTAATTAGCTTTGGTAATTTGCACTTTTGCATTAAGCTCTGAACTAAAAATAAAAAAAAATTTATTTTATTATACAATACATTAAAAAGTTAAAAGCTGAAATTTTTAATTTAAAATGTACGATATAATAATTTCATCATTTTTTCTTCAAACGAGCTTGAGTCCAATAGTAATCATAGCATTTTATGTAAACAAAACGGCCTAGTGATTATTTCTCTGTATTCCATAGACATCTTCTCTACTTGCAGTTAAAGATACTTAAGAAAATATGCATTACTTTTTCAAAATTATTGAGCCGTATTATCCATTTTAAAGGAATTAAGAATTGTAAATACAGTAGCATTTCAGTTATTCGAATTCCGTCTATCCGAATCATAGATTATCTGAATTACTTTCACAATTTCAGAAAATAAATCAGACTGAAGAAGAAACGGAAATGGGAAAAATGGAAAAGCTCAAGGAAAGGAATGGTAAGAGACGAGAGAAAATGAGAATGACGTGTCACTTGAGGAATTCAGAAACATTCTTTTCAAAATTCCTGGAGTTCAGATGTTAGTGATGAAGATATAGGAGAATGGATTATGAGTGAGATTCCAGATTTCAAATTAAAAAATATGCTAAACTTACTTAAAGTTTTGGTTATGAAGATAACCTTAATGTCCAAGTTGAAGCAGACACGGGACTATCAACTAGTGAATAATTTTCCTGCTTTGAAGTGGATGGAGCTTCAACCTGAGTGTGACCACATGCAAATTCTCACTGTCAAGTCGAATGCCCTACTTGGCTGCCCGAAAACGTATGAAGGCAGTGAAACAGCTTACTCTGACCGAAATGTCCATCAAGCAATGATTTTCATTTACAGTATCGGACATTCACGATGTACAGCTCTTTTAAGTACCTTAACATATAAAAGTGTTGCCTTTTGATTCATACATTTTCCTTTAAAATATAGGGCCGTAGTAGCCAAGTGTTTAGAGCATCGCCCTTCCATCCGGAAGTGTGGGGTTCGATTCCCAATGCCACCAAAGACCCACCGAGTAAATGCGATATACGTGCTCGTTAAATCCGTGGAATCGAAAATTCTATGGCCGGTCATTGAGCATTTACCATGGTTACAATGGTCTAGAGAAAATTTCCTCCCCCTTCAGCAGAGACAGACCCCCTGTCAGCAGATTGAGAAAGCAGTTCCTCTGGTGGTGCCATCTATCGGAAGATTTAAGAAATGAGCAAAGATGTACTTTCACTTTAGTGGTGCTCTGAATAAAACGAATAAACGCTGCCTATTGACTTAAATGCGCATAGCCAATGGCATAGCAAGCTTGGCTTGTGTCATAAGCAACAACAACACAACCTTAAAATTATTATAGTTTTTTTTTCAATTTTCAACATTACAATAATTAATTAAAATGGACCCTTTTTTCTAAAATATCGAACTAAACAAGTTTTTGGTTATCCAAATTGGGTTCGGTCTGATTGATTCAGATAATTAGAATTCAACTATATATATTTCGTTCTTTATGAAATTAAAAAATCCACTGCTGAATCATCAAAATTGTCCCCAATAATCACATTTTGAAGTTGTTGATAATCACAATTTATGGAAAAAAATAGTTTGAATATGTTTGTTAATACTTACAGTAATATCTAAATCCCCTGATGATAAAAAAAAACTATAATTTTTGTAATATACATCAAAAATATTAATATCTTAAAATCACAATTATAAACAGCGTTATATGCTTCTCGATCGAATTTTAACGCTGCCCTTCCAGCGCAATAGAGGAAAATATTTTCAGTTGAGGAAAAATACCTTAAATTATAGACAGGTACACAACTCATTGTTTCTGGTTTATGAAAATGAATTTTTCATAGATCCCATGATAGCAATGGGAAAAAAACTTGATTATAGAACTCATAACTGGAATTAAAAAGCAACCTTACAAAAACTGTTTCCGCAAATTTAAAAAAAAATTATTTTTATGAGTTTTAAGATACATTACGTGACAATTTTAAAATATTTTATTCCCACTCTGCGGGTTCCAGTCTTGAAACTGCTTTCTCTGGAGAGGATGGTCCCAGTTATTATCAAAGCTGCTGTCCAGAAGCAGACAACACATTTACCCTCTGTTGCAACTATATATCTATAGAGGGCGCACTGCACGAATATCTTTGTTTACAACACAGAATAAGTTTCTGCGCCGGTGATATAGATGTTCTTCGTTCTATGTTTTGTTCTTTTTCCATGTCCTGTCCTGTTTAAGTATGTCCTATGTTAATAAAGAAATAAAAAACCTGCTCACGGTAAGCTTATTTAGAATTTGAATTTATTATTAAGATGAATTGATAAACATGATTAGCAATAAGAGAATTTTATTAGAAAAATATTACATGGTGCCGAAACCCGGAAACCAGTTATTAGGATTTAGATTATGAATTTTATTTTGTATTTAATGTAAATAAGTAACAGAATACAGCAGTATTTGATTTCATTATTTGTTTTTGTCTTGCATGAAAATATATTTAATTATTTTATTGTTTGCACAATATATTTGAAATTAAATATATCGGTCGAATCGAACGAAACAGCGGTAGCTTTGAATCTAGATAAATTGATAAGAAAACGTTCAACAATTAGGGGTTAATTAACAAGAATATTAAATAAAGTTAATGAGCAGCTCGAATTAGATATTGTTGATAAAGCGACTCTAAACGAACTTTTACAACAATTATGTGAAAAGTCAGAGGTAATTTATAAATTAGACCTAAAAATTGAAAATTATATCAATGATTTAGATCTGCTAGAATCGGAAATAATTTCGAGTCAGGAAATTAGAGAAAAGATAATTTCTACTAAATCGAAATTATATACTTATTTGAAATCGGAACCGAAACTATTAGGAGTAGCTAATGTACCCGTAACATCGAAAAACGAAATTAATGTAAGACTACCAAAACTAACTATAGAACCATTTTATGGTAAATACGAAAATTGGCAAGAATTTTGGAGTCAGTTTGAGGGATCGATACATGAAAATAAGAATTTGTCAAATACGGATAAATTTAGCTACTTAAAATCGTTTTTGAAAGGTGAAGCTTTGGTTTCGATTCAGGGTTTGACTTTAACAGAAAATAATTATTATACTGCTGTAGAGTTACTAAAGAAAAGATATTGGCAAAAAGATATCATTGTTAGAGCTCATATAAATGTGTAGTTAAATATGCGTCCTGTAAATTCATGTGGCCAGTTGAAAGAATTGCGCCAGCTGTGCGATACATGTTATGTTCAAGTTCGCTCACTTGAAGCCGCTGGAATACAATTAAATAATTATGGTAGCCTGTTATTTCCTATCTTATTAAAATTGTTGCCAGAAAATATAGTTTTAGAATACAATAGATATAGTAAAAATGATGATTGGGATTGCTTAAAACTTTTAGAATTTTTAAGAAATGAAATCGAAAATAGGGAAAAAACAATTTTATTTCGTGATACGAATGAAGTGAAAGATCAGTCGCACTCAAAGGGATACCCGAAGTATTTCGCAGCGAAAGGTCATAATTCTTTTCACCCCACACAAAAATACAAACAACAAAATGCGACTGCGCTGGCGTTAAATGTCGGAACCGCAGAAAAGGAGGGGTGATGCGAATTTTGCGATAGTGACACTCCAAATAAACATAGTAGTAAAGAATGTCTTAAGTCTATTCTCGAGAGGAAAAACGCCTTAAAACAGAAGGGGAAATGTTTTTTATGTTTTAAAAGAAACCACACTGCGCGTAACTGTTTCTCGAAAATGCGGTGTAATAGTTGTAAGGGGAAACATAATAGTTTATTACATGAATATATTAATAAAATTGATATGAAATCGGATACTGCTGTCACTTCTGTTTCAGAAGAGGACAAAATTAATAATATTTATTTGCAAACCGCAACTGTAAATATTGTAGGAAATAATAGAAATAAGAAATTTCGATGTTTGATAGATAATGGTAGTTGCCGATCTTTTATCCTTGAGCGGGTTTCTAAAGAGTTAAATTTAAAAAATAGTAGGACAAGAAGAGTTAAAAATTTATACGTTTGGTTCTACTGAACCAGTTATAGAAAAAAAATAAAGTGAGAATTGAAATAAATTGTCCCTTTATGCGAAAACATTAAGTTATCGAAGCTTTAGAAACACCGAATATTAGCAATGCCCATATAAGTGCACCTGCAAAAGATATAATTATGCAGTGTAAGAAAAATAAAATAAAAATAGCAGATCAAAGCTTCAATGAAAGGCATTTACAGCTTTCTTTATTAATAGGCAGTGATTACTACTGGAAAATTGTGACTGGTAAAGTTCGTAGATTGTCAGGAACTTTAGTTGCATGTCAAACAATGTTCGGCTGGACGATTAGTGGTTCAGTTGCTACATCAAATAGGATGATCACACAGCAGTCTGCTAACGTTATGAAAGTAGCTGTTCATACAATAGGAAGCAATCTAGATGTCGAATCTAACATGATATTGCGTAAATTTTGGGAGATTGAATCAATTGGAATTAAAAACGAAAGTAATATAATACTGATAAGGAAAACGAAATTTTAAATCAGTTTAAAAAATCCATTTGTTTAAAAGATAACCGTTATCAAGTTAAACTACCCTTTAACGAAAAGGTTGAGGAGTTAAAAAATAACTATGAAATAGCCTTTAACAGACTTAATAGTTTAGCTAGGATGTTTAAGAGAAATCCAGAATTTTTCAAAAGATACCAAAGAATTATCGATGGTTACCTTGAAAGAGGAATAGCGGAAGAAGTTTATGATAATCCCGAAAAAATATCATTTTACCTTCCACATCAAGGAGTACTTAGAGAAGATAAGGTTACAACAAAACTACGCGTGGTATTTGATGCCTCCGCTCATGCCACAAATTTCCTTTCCTTAAATGAATGTTTAGATTCTGGACCAAATCTTAATCCAGAATTATTAAAAATATTAATTAACTTTCGACAACACAGAATTGCGTTTACAGCGGATATCGAAGAAGCGTTTTTGCAGATCTTAATTTCACCTGAAGATCGAGGTGCAGTTTGATTTCTTTGATTAAATGGGGAATTAGAAAAAGAATATAAAATTCTCAGAATGACTCGAGTTATTTTTGGAGCAACTTGTAGCCCATTTTTGTTAGCAACTACACTTAAGCATCATGCTGAAAGTTTCAGAGATAATTATCCAGTTGTTAGTGATTTAATTGAAAATTGTATGTATGTTGATGATTTAATAAGTGGTGCAGACAGTGAAAAAGAAGCCACAGAAATTAAACAAGACATGAAAAGGGTTTTGCAAAAGGCTAGTTTTAACATGTGAAAATGGAAAACAAACTATGTTTCCTTACAGAAGAAATGGGACGAAGAAGAAAATTCTGGTCTGGTGCCATTAGCAGATTGTAGCAAGGTCTTAGGACATTATTGGGATAGTAGAAAAGATACATTAAAGATTCCAGTACCAGAGGTTACCATACTGAATTCAGATGACGAAATTACAAAGAGATTTATATTAAAAGTAATTGGTAAGCTCTATGATCCCATAGGATTTATCAATCCATTTACTGTTACGTGTGAAATCCTAAGGCAGGAATGCTGGATTACTGGATATGAGTGGGATAAACCATTACCGTCAGACATTCAGAAAAGATTTAAAAGGTGGTTTGAGGATTTAATTAATTTAAATGAAATTCAAATCGAAAGATATTACTTTAAAAGTAACAGCATTAAGGGGATATCTGACATTCAATTGCATTGTGTCAGTGGTAGTAGCGTTAAAGCTTATGGTGTTGTCGTTTATATTAGGTTTATTGAGAATAATGAAATAAAAGCTACATTTGTTTCATCAAAATCTAGAGTTGTTCCCTTGAAAAAGATGACTCTTCCGCGTTTAAAGTTAATGGGTGCTGTAATAGGTTGTAGGTTAACGAAATATATCTTGCATAAAATTAATTTGGAAGTAAATAATTGCTTTTATTGAACTGATTTTACGATTGTACTTCATTGGGTGAAAGGAGATGCTAAAAGATGGAAACCATTTGTTTGCAACCGAATAATTGAAACTCAAGGCATCACTGATCCTTTATCAAGGAACTACTATCCAGGGGAAGAAAATCCTGCTGATGTTTTAACGAAAGATGAAAATTCTTTAAGGTTGAACGAAAATCGAGCCTGGTTGAATGGACCTTATTGGCTTTCTGAGGAACGTAACCATTGGCCTACAGCATATCCAGACTCAGAAATGAAGATAGCTGAAGAGGAAAAGAAGAAGAAAAAATGCATAATTTTACAAGTTATTTGTATTAATTCAAATACTAAGGACTTATTGGAGATATGTAAAATTAATAATTTTACAAAATTACTTAGAGTTACTGCGTGGATCAAAAGATTTATTTTTAACTTGAGAAATAAAGGAATAAAAAAGAAGGACCACTGACAGCTGAAGAGTTGAATGATTCGGAAATTTACTGGATTAAAAAAACACAAGCGAAAGAATTTTCTACAGAAATAAAAAGTTTAAATTCTAACCAAAAGTTACCAGTTTCTTCAAAAATAGCCTTGTACAAACCATTTCTTGATAATAATGGACTGATTAGAATAGGTGGGTGATTACAATTTTCAGACTTGAGTTATGAACAGAAACATCCTTTGTTGCTGCCTAGTAAGGACGAGTTCACTGAATTAATTATTCGCAGATGTCACGAAAACACTGGGCACGCTGGGTTATCAGAGACACTATCAGAAATAAGAGAAAGGTTTTTCATCCCTAAAGGCAGGCAAAGAGTAAAATCTCTAATATTCAAGTGCAATTTATGTAGGAAATTCAGAGCGAAGCCTGCTACCGTAGAGATGTCTTGTTTACCCCCAGATCGTGTGATGGAAGCATTTCCATTCGAAATAACTGGATTAGATTATTTAGGTCCTCTGTACATATTCGAAAATTCGGAAACGAAGATATCATATATTTTGCTGTTTACTTGCGCAGTAACACGTGCTATACATTTAGAGCTGACAACTGATACGTCAGTATCATCATTTTTAAGAGCATTCAAAAAATTTATATACCGTCGAGAACTATGTAAAACAATATATTCAGATAATGCGAAAACTTTCATTAAAGTGAAAAAAGATTTTAATCTTTTAAATAAAACTTTAAGCCAAGAAGAATGCCGAAAATATTTTAGTGAATGAAGAATAACTTGGAAAAACATCGTAGAAAAGGCAGCTTGGTGGGGAGGATTTTGGAAGAGACTTGTTCGCTCTGTGAAGACCTCCCTCAAGAAAATTTTAGGAAAAACATCTCTAAATTATTTGGAGCTTGAAACCACGGTCGTAGAAGTTGAAGCCATTTTGAACTCTAGACCACTAACTTATATAGATGAAGAAAATGAGTCAGTGATTCTCACGCCTGCTCACTTCCTGATAGGTAGACGAATATTGTCTCTTCCTGGGCAATCCGTACTACCCCTTTCAACGAAAGATGTCCTCACCAGAAAATATATGCATCAACAAAAAATAGTGACTACCTTTTGGAACAGATGGAAGAAATCCTATCTTTTGGAATTAAGGTCTGCTCATCAATCCACCTTGAGAAAGAAAAATCCTATTTTAATAAAGAAGGACTCAATTGTTCTAATTCACGAGGATAAAGTGCCAAAGCTTATGTGGAAGTGTGGTATCGTCACAGACGTTCATATTGGCAGAGATGGAAAGACACGATCCTGTACAGTGAGACTTCCGTCTGGGACTCATTTGAAACGTCCAATTCAATTGCTGTATCCAATCGAACTTTAGGAAAATTGAACTTTATGATACATTTAGTAACATTGTTTAACCTTATTTTTTTCTTTTACAGAATTGTAGTAGAATTGCTGCTGAAATAATGAGTAGCTTTATAGTTACTGTAAGCAGTATATGTATGTATGTATCTTTATTTAGGTTTGATTTTTGATACTGAAATTAACTTTAGAAATCAATATGTAAAACTAATATATATATATTAATTTTTACATTATTATGTTGTTACAAAGGTATATGTTACTATCACTAGAACGTAGTATTATTATGTGATTATTATTAAGTATTGATCTTATTGTTTTTAAAATCTGTGAATTAATTTAGTATTAATTTAGACTACTCTTGATGAATTTTTGAAGTTCATCGGGGGGGGAGGATGTTGCAACTATATATCTATAGAGGGCGCACTGCACAAATATCTTTGTTTACAAACAGAATAAGTTTCTGCGCCGGTGATATAGATGTTCTTTGTTCTACGTTTTGTTCTTTTTCCATGTCTTGTCCTGTTTAAGTATGTCCTATGTTAATAAAGAAATAAAAAACCTGCTCAAGGTAAGCTTATTTAGAATTTGAATTAATTAATATGAATTGATTGAATTAATATTAAGATGAATTGATAAACATGATTAGCAATAAGAGAATTTTACTATAAAAAATATTACACCCTCTTCTTTCCTACAATCACATCTGTTGAAGTAAATATTTAGAAGTTGTCCAATTTTATCCTTTGAGATATGTAAGCGCACTTTCCTTATGTATGAAAAATCCCCATGATAGGTATTCCGTGAAAGGTGTGACGCTAAACAATTTTTGGCTGCTGAGTAAAAGCATCATTGCTGGGCTCATAGTTACTTTGTAATAAGGATAATTTCTTTGATGAGAGAAGTCCAAATTTAGCCTCAGGTATTGTTAAAATAATTAGAAATAACGTTGTTTGTATTTTCTGCATACATTTGTCTGGATGAGTTAAAATTTTCATACTCACTCCTTTGGATACCTGAAAATAACCTGTATTTATAAAATTCTAAGAATAAGAACTCCTGTAATATATAGTAATAGTAAAGAAACTTAAAAGCTTCTGGTTATTAGTCATTTTTGAGATTTTTGAAGACATGACTTTTTGACTTTGATAGATTATTGTCAAGCCACCTTGCAAACAAGAATGCATTTTCTTCTTAGATTGCAACGTCCTTAGATGTCAAAACAGCGTGCCTGACTGCGGATCAGAAGGATTAATTAATCAAATATCAAATGTCCCAAAACATTTTCTTTTTTTATATGCTTCATAATCTGATGAAGATTCACACCAATCTTTTACACAATTCAATATTTATTCATAAAAAATAACAGAAAACCGGAGCTGCGCAACTTGTCTCGTGGTCAGCGTGCCTGACTGCGGATAGAGAGGTCCTGTGCTAGAATCCTGGTTCGGGCATGGATGTACTTTCTCTCTATCTATCCTGTCTTTGTCGTGTCTTTGTATGAATGGGTTCTGAATGGTTGCCTACCCTATAAATGGATATCTATGGCATGTGTATACAGAAGAAGTCGGACTCTAAACCTAAATATGGTTCACATGGAGAAGTGGAACAGCGCACCCCATAATGCCAGCCTAGCTGGCACAAGACAACAACAACAACAGAAAACGGGAAATAAAACAAAACGGAAGAAAACGGGAAAAATCATTTGAAGAAGAGTTTTACCCTATGAGTGTGAACCTTTTCTTTTTTCCTTTTATTCTTTTATATTTATAGTCTATGATATTTTTATTTGATATATATATATATATATATATATATATATAAGGACTAAGGACTTGATTCATTTTTGAACAACCAACTAAATGACAAGTACAGGCTTGTGAAACATTGTAAGAACAATAATCTAAGACAAATGGATATCAGATATTAGATACAAAACAGCTGTGATGCCGAATTCAACGCTTATGTTCCCTGTACATAAGAACATATAAAAGAGAAAAAACTCTTCGTTCCTCCCAGTACGTTAAAACAATGAACGAGTGAACCTCCAAGGTAGGATCCCTCTATTATTTAAAACTTCCTTTGACTATTTTTCGAATATAAACTCACGTGTGATGTGTACGGTTGATATATATATAGCATGATAAAATGATTGAGAAAATAAGAAGTGTGAATGAAGAAGAGCTTTTAACTATCGAACATGAAAATGATGTAATGCAAAAACTGCCTGTAAAATTAGCTGCTGATTGGTTAATAAGACTAACGAACTTTTTTTAAGCAAAAACAGAAAAATGATTTTACGCATTGAAAAAAAATGGAAAAGTGTATTTTAAAAAATGTAACTTCTTAAATAGAAAACGGTAAACGGTTACTTTGCTTGATTTTCATCAATATAGTGACAGAAAGTACTGTTTTTAAGTATGAATCTCCTGTTGCATATGTTTGTTATAGTGCAATCTCTAAACATTTTTTACTAATATACTATTTTATTCATAAAGCAAAAATAGTTTCGTAAAAAAAAAACAGATGTTAATAATTTAATAGATTATTTTTTCTCATTATTTTTCTATTTTCTAAACTGTTTTAGCTGTCCTACGAGTTTATAAAAACTTATATATATATATATATATATATATATATAGATAGATAGATAGATAGATAGATAGATAGATAAATAGATAGATAGATAGATAGATAGATAGATAGATAGATTATGTTAGTGAAATGGTTATGGTTATTCACAGAGGTATTATTAAAGAGGCAAATTTATATAAATACGTATTATATATATCCTTTAATAATACCTCTGAATAACCATTTCACCAAGATAATATATATATATATATATAGATAGATAGATATAGAAATAGATATTATTTTATTGAAATGGTTATGGTTATTCAGAGGTATTATTAAAGAGGCTGATTTTCAAAAGTAAATTTTATTATTACAGTCCTGAGTCCAACCAAAAATTCCGAGCAACAACCAAAAATTCTCGAGAAAATCCCTTCAAAAGGGTACAGCTTACTATCACTCATTCGTTCAGAATAGTGACGCTAGATGACATCATCGGTCAGTTCGAAATTCCTTAACCATATTTGGTAATGTTCATAGTGTCAGTTACAATTTGGAATTCCGCTACAGCGTTGGTATGATTCATACCTTTGTTAAAAGGGGTTACATACATATATACGCACACACACATGTATGTATGTATGTATGTATGTATATATATATATATATATATATATATATATATATATATATATATATATATATATATATATATATATATATATATATATATATATATATATATGTATGTATGTATGTATGTATATATATATAATCTTTATAATCTTTTATCATAAGTAATAAAATGTGTAATGTTAAATTTAAACTGTATTAAAATAACAGAATAAAAGCCTCGTTAATTACACTATTTAATATAACACTAAATTTTTAAATATCACATATCCCTTCATATTTCTTATTCATTAATAATTTCTTAATTGATTTTTATATTATTATTGACTTCTGGAACGTGATTAAATCTTGACTAGTTTCTTCACCTAAGTTTATTTATAGAACATAAATCCTGTCTTCCCACGTCTTGAAATTCAATCGCTGGATTAGAAATAAAATAAAATCAGTCGTTTCTTATTTCCGAAGTTTTAATTTTATCGAGATTATCGATTTTTTTTTCATATTTCTTTGCAATTGTTTTCGGAATGGGTTAAATAAATATCAAATTCTCAATTAAATTCCAAAAAAAAAGATTTTTTTTTTTTTATTGTGCACAAAGCTTTCTAATTTATTTTTCATGTTTGACTTCTGCGACCAAAAAATACAAAAGCAATGAAGAAAAATCTTTTTTTTTTAAGTAACTTAAAAGAAAGGCTTTATTTTATTTGTTTTTTAACTAACTAAATGAATTCCAATTTTCATCGGAATTTAAAAACATAAACAATGCTTTTTTTAATGAGAGTCAATCTGAGAACCACTGGTTAAACTTTACATATTTCAATCTGCTATGTAATTTAAATTTTTTCTTAACAAAATATGCATAAATTTTAATAAAAAATTAAACTATACCTAAATTTTTAAATCAATATCGAAAGAAGAGGATATTTTCCATTTTTAAACTGCTAATATCATTCTTTTAAACAGGATATGTGGCAGCTTGTTGAGGAAATGGCCATTAATCGTCTACGAAGGGCAGTAGGCTCGATACCGAACTTGTCGAAGGATATTATGCAGAGAAGATCTATGCCTGTTTAAAGTTCCGTAGGATCCTGATATTGCCGGGTTGAAAATGCTCGTTCTGATACAGACCTCGTCAACTCAACATAATTAAAAGAATAAGTGCAAACACTGTAATATAAGGAGTCAAAAGATCATTGTCGAGATGGCAGCCGAATGGTTAGCGCTCTTGCCTTCGGTTCAACAGTTCGTGGGTTTGAATCCCACCTTGGGCATGGATGTTTGTAGTGGTTCGGAATCCACTTTAAACCGTTGGCTCCGGTCTAATTAGCCCTCGCGTGCAAAAAATGACCGTTGAGTGACAAACAAAAACAAAAGATCATTCTTGATCCAGAAGGTTGTTGATTCGATACTTGAACTATCCGAAGAATTTGTGTTGAAATGAACTATGTATGTTAATCCTTCCTATGATCTAATGCTCCGCCGATAGTGTTGGTCGGGTTTGGAGATGTATTTGGCCGCAAATGGATTGAATGATTATTTTCTGATAATGGTACTCATAAGTACCGTAAATTTTCTAAAATAATATATAGTATTTTTACTGCACCTTCATAAAAGACACTTTCTCAGAAGTTCAAAAGGAAACAAATTTTATTTGGCAACAAGAACACTTATAAAGTATATCGAAATATGAACATTATTAAAAAGTCACTTTTCATTCCCTTCAAAAGCACATTTTATTAATCATTGAAATATTTGTACTATGTATGTTTTATCACATTAATGTTACTTTTTTTACATATTTCAGATAATCAATAGCGGTTAAAACATTATTACTTTATCAATCCTTTTTCCATGAATACATGATGGAATACAGAACATCAGCTTATTTAAATTGATTGATTGATTGATACGAAACAAATTATGCTAAATATGCTGTTACTGCCTGTGGCTGCAGTGGCCAACATTTTAATACCCAAGTTTTACTCTGTTCTCATAAAAGGCACTCTCATGATTTTCATCTTTCATAGGCTTTTATATTTGAAATTAATTTATATTTGAAAGGCGACGTTTATGTAATCGTGAGGTAGCGGTTTCCTAAGCTATCCCGGTCACAGACCATCGTATTGAAGATACCAATACAATATGACACCATGTACTGGACCATCAAATGGTCAATGGCTATTATAAAACCTTTTAATATATATCTCGTACATCCTTTTTATATAAACTGTGGGCCATAATTCAAGCGTCATAGGGGACAAACACATAAAACGCTCAAGTATTGTCTTGATAGAAGTTCAAGCAGAAGTCAGAATAGCAATATCGATTTCCCACTGCTGAACACTGTCTGGAACTGAACCCCGAAACTTTGGCTCTGAAGCTCTTTCTTCTACACTACGTTACGTTTAGTCCATGCTTATGGACTTTGAAAATTATAATAGGATCGTTCGCTGTTGTACCATGATCTGTCATGAATGTAAAATAGTGTGACATTTAAATGGCAGCCAAGAGGCGAACCTCGTCCTTTGATTGTGGTTCCAATGTATAAGACTGTTGGCTGTGCCTTTAGAAATTGGCAGTCAAAAACGTACCACAATGACAAATTACTTCTCAACTATATAGAATAAAATTTAAAAAAATATTGAAAAACTAAAATCCACACAAATGATAGTGGAATTTTTGAAATGAAGATAGCAATTACATATCAAGACTGGCAACGGGTGGAAAAAGCAGATGGTATGATATTTATGCCCTTTTATGCCTATCTCTGGAAGTGGGTCCTTGGGATTTTTCCAGATTTTTCAATCCGAGTATAGCGTGAATTGAAACTATTATACATGAGAAAGTTGTCACTTATAGCAATAAGCCAAAGTAGATTCTTACAAATTTCTTGAGTTATAAAATTTATTTTCTAATAGAAATGAAAATTCTTCTCAAGAGTTATAAAATGAATTTAATGTATAGAAACCAAAGGCTCTATCAAAGTGTTTACTCTATTTCTTTAAAATAATATCTTTCTGTTTAAATATTTACGTAACTAATCATAAAAGGTATAAACAGTCCTTAAAAAGTACACTATACGGTAAAATACTCACATATACGTGAAATTAATCCCTTTAAACCAGTTTCTCTGAAGCTGAATAACTACTGAAAAATGTTTTTATTGTTATTAATAAAGAATAATTCTTTAAAAGTGAGGATACAAATATTGATATATATTTTACCGACATATATACTAGTCAGTTAGTAAATATTTGGGAGGATTAAGTAGTTTAAATATTAATTTATATGAAATAAAAAATCTGTGATAATACATTCATATTTTTTATGTATCCAAGCAGAATTCATTAATAGTAATTTAATTCATGTATTCAAATAATTTTTCATCAAATTTGCGATTCATTATAAAAAATTTATCTTTTTATATAAGACTTCCTTTATTTCATAATTCGAAAAGAATCTTACCATATTAAAATAATTCATATATTTGAATTGCTTTTTAAAACAAAAAATTCCAACAACCTTAATATATTTCTATGATAAATCAGATAAACATTTACTATATAATTTAACACGTTATTGTTTCTTATGAAATAATTTCTAACAATTATAAAGTTTTATTGTTTACTTATATATATTTTTGACATTAGAATTTCCTAAGAAGAATTAATTTAGTTGTTCAATGCATTCTTCAAAAATGTTTTGTGCGATAATAAATGATGACAAATTATCTTGTGCTAAAATGAAAAAAAGTAAAAAAAATGTTCGATTTTAAGGTAACCAAAGTTTTTTCATTTGAATAAATTTTGATGTAAAGTATTATTAAAATATAATAAAATATTATTAATAAAGTATAATATTAATATATATAATAGAGTATTATTGAAGTATATAATAAAAGAGAGTGGTGTGTAAAATATTAAGGATGACAAAAAAAGAATGTTGATAATTATAAAAAGATTATCCTAAGAATTTAGTAAAGTCTTGTATCTGTTCCTTAACTTTGAAATGCCTACAATAACACTGCTGGCCATCAAAATTGCAACACCAAGAAAGACAATAGATGTCACAACAAATTTTATTTTGTAGATGACATGTTGAACAAGTATTAAATGATTAAATTTTTAGACTTGTGTGAAGTGTAGTTCCTGCCAAAATCAGTAGCCAGAGTAGCCGCCATTCTTGAAGATCACTGCTGCTAACACTTCGGCATTGATTTAAAGAAACATTGGATGTGTTTTTGGGGTACAGCAGATCAAACAGCTTCTACACGTTACCAAAGTTGATCTGGTGTGGCAGCTGGGGTGTAGTCTGAGTCAATCGTTGAGCAACCGTGGAAAACATGTTTTCTATCGGTGAAAGATCCGGCGAGTGAGCTGGGCATGGAATCAATTCAATCTGATGATTGACGAAGAACACTTGGACAATGAGTACCATGTGTGGTCACGCATTATCTTATTGAAATATGGTTGTGGGCAAGCCCTGAAGGTAAAGAAGGACAACTGGCTCCAACAACTCGGAGATGGCTACTTAAACAGACTGGCTACTAACAACAACTGGCTACTTAAAGTACCGGCATTGCGTATTAGAGGAGTGCTAGTGTAATATCTAATACTGTCCCATACCATAATACCCAGTGCAACACTAGAGTGGTGGTGCTTAACGCAGCTATTCAGCTTCCTCTCTCCACTGTGTCTCCAGATTCGAATGCGATCATCGTGGTGTTGCAGACAGAAGCGTGACTCGACAGCAAAGACAATTTTATTCCATTTGCCGTCCACATCCGTCTTTCATTGCACCATTGCCAGCAGAGAAATATGTGATTCTGCGTCAAGGGTAGACAAAACAATGGACGTCTTGCGGACAGATTACTCAGCTGTAAACGACGTCAAACATCAGACACTGGTTACAAACTGAATGAGCTGTGCAGTGGTTCGTGGTGTGGCTATGCAATACCCCACTGCCATGCGCACAATTTGCCTGTCATCACGTAAAATGGTGCACTGAGGTGGATGCGATTGAACACGTCGTTCCGTCATACCCTCCTGCATCCAACGATCATATATCTGTATTACAGTTGTTTGGTATCGTCCAACATGACTACCGATTTCCGTGAAAGATTATCCCCAATCTCGGTAGGCCACTATCCTTCCTCTGTTGAACTCGGATACTTGATCATAAAATGATCTCTGTTTTCTACAAGTGCTAATTGATCGTTAAAAAAAACCCAAGAAAAACACAATTGCCGAACTTGAAATCGTTGAAATCTCCAAGCCCTAAATAGAGCTTTAAATTGGCGCAACAGGCACGCGTGATGTGCGTCTTCGCTGAAATTCTAATCATTTGCATATCTCACCTCCGCTAATACATGTTGTAAATTTCATATAATCTGCATGCTTCCTTCAGGGTGTTGCATTAACGGTGGCCAGCAGTGTATAATCATAAAAATGTCACTCTATTAGAAAATGGCTATGAAAACTTTGATCCCCTCCCAGTAAAATTCAGAAGTTTGCGGATTCTTTCTGAAATTAAACTAGATACTCAGAAAAATTCTTCTACAAAACTGTAGAACCACCACTATTTGGAGCCAAGCACTACCATATGTGCAGGCAAGCAACAGAAAAATAAATAGATAAATGAATACGTTAAACGTGGATTGGTTTCTAAGAGAATTACAAAATCGTGTTACGTTACACAACGTATCAGAAAAGAACAACTAACTATCAACAGACTCACTAATTTTCTTACTTATTTTTACCTTCATTTCAGAAACCAGAAATGTATAGGCCGGTAGAAAAATAACAGATTGAGCACCGATAGTAAATGAACCTAGTGACAGTTAAAGTTACACGTATTTGATGCGCTGAACAGTGTTACAATGTTTAAAATCACGCACAAAATAATGTACGTTTCAAGGGTCCTTTTCTCTACATCTCTGTGAGTATGGCGTCATTTCACACTTTGTCAATAGTCAACCAAAAAAACTCACTTTTAATATACGAAAATAATAATATGGCTTTGCGTTACGTTACGTGTGTGTTCGGAAAAAAGCAACTAACTATCAACAGGCATATTAATTCTATTTACTTTCACTTTCATTCCGCAGTTCAGATGTGTATTTGGATGAAGAAAAACACATTTAGCGCCGATGATTAATGAGCTTATTGTCAATTGTTTCTTTATGACTCGTTGCGCGATGTAACATTGTTTAAAATCACACAAAAAACAATGCAGTTTTAAAAGCTCTTTTCTTGGCCCTTCTATCATCAGCAGCAATTCGTTCTGAGCAATTATATGAACACAGAATCTCGGTGGTAAATAAGATTCTTTACCTAGCAGCAGTGATTTACAAAGTATCAAATCACACCTTGTAAAAGGTTGCTGGTCAAAAACTTTTTTACCCAATGCCCGGCTGAACTTAAGATATACCTATTCAGCGCAACAAAGAGAGAATGTATTGCCATCTGATACAGTGGGGCACCCAGTGAGTGTAGCATCATCGCCCCGAAAGTAAAGGGATAAAGAATCATTCACACTCCGAGAGAAAAGAACATCCATGACGAACCAGGATTCGAACCAAAGTTCATCTATAAACATTTCAAGCTTTTATTGCTTCACTGGAAATACAGGACACCGTTACTTGATTCAGTAAGACAGCCACTTCGCATATATTAAACCTAACACTTAAAAAAATTTTCGATGACCGTTTAATTTCAGTAGGCCTCTGGCCATCAATGTTTCCCTAATTCACTTTTTGTGAGGCTACCTCAAAGATAGGGTTTTCCAGAAAATTCCAACTAACATCGTTGAACTAATATGAATTATAACTAAAGAAATTTTGTCAATAACACCAATAATGTTACGAAGTGTGTTAATAAAAAACTCAATTCGATGTGGTCTTGTTTGCATACATAATGTTGGCGAATGCTTTCAACATTTATTCTAAAAAATGAGGATGTAAAAATTTCTTTTAAATAATGTTTTTCAAAAATAAAATTATGACAATATTAAGTAACATCGTGTGCCTCCTTCACCTCACAAATAATGCTCTTTCAGTCCAAAAGTGCTTAAAATTGTTTCCTTCACTTAAACAACAAGGTTGACACTATTATATTTCAGTGCTTGAATGTTACCATATTGGTCAGATTTAAAAATAAGAGAAATCAACAAGTACTCTTTTAAATTGATCAACTTTTTGTGTGTGTACGCATGATTTGTATACATTGATTTACAGCATAATATAGAAGCAGTTCGCAGTTGAATTGAGAAGGCAATACTAAGCAAAGATAATTTATAAAAATATTTTACTATAAGAATTGTTGAAATGGTCCAACTATAGCGTAGATCTAAACCTCACCATAGTTGATAGTCTTCTGCTCGATTTTGCATTGAACTGCGTAATGCTATGTTGTTGCTCAAAATGCAGAAAAGACGTTGGGAATTCACTGATATTTGAGTTTTTAGACCTGCAATTGACTCCAATATTGGATTAAAATGAGAAAATATTTTCATAAACATTTATTGTAGCAAATAGATTGTATTTGAAAGAAAAATTTAATATTACAATATACACGAGAATATACTGACTCGTAAGGTTAACCACATACAATTTCTTTTGTAAAAGTTTCCGTTTCTTTTATCATTTTTACTTCCTTCCTTAGTGACAACATAGCCCTGCTTGGCCCCTGGCCTTCTCAAGAACTTTCCTCCAGACCTCTCTATTTGTTGCTATGGTCTTCCAATAAATCAATCTTAAAATGGCGAAATCCCTTTGTAGGCAGTTACCCCATCTAAGATTGGGCCGGCCCCTAGTTACTGTTTCAAATGGCCGGCTAAGAAATCTTCGGTGTTGAACGTACTTAGTTCATTCTAATAACATGACCAACTCATTTAATTCTTTGTATTTTACGTATTTGATGATATCGGGTTCTCTGAAGGCAAAGTATAATTCTGAATTTGAGCGTCTGTGCCATAAACCAGCAACTTATGTACATCTAAAAATGGCTGTTATAATCCAGCTGTTAAAGTCTCCAAGAGCGTTTTAATCTTTGTGTGCCATTGTTCAAGTTTCTGATGAGTGTATAAATACGAGGGTCACTCTGAAATTTTTGACATACAACTAGGTTTTTAAAGTTATACTTACAAATTTTTAGGTGTGGTCAAAGTAGTCTCCTTCAGCATCAATGCACTTTTGTAGACAAATTTTCTACAGATTAAATGCCTCAAGCCATTCATTTCGTCGAATAGATGAAAAAATGTATTTATAGTCACATCAATCTCTTCTTCTGAATGAAAACGACGTCCACGTAAGTTCTTTTTTAGATTAAAGAATAACCAAAACTCGCACATAGCTAGGTCAGGTGAATACGGTGGATGTTCGATCACTTTAATTTGTTTTTGTTTAAGAAACTCAACTGTTAATCCGGCTGCATGTGAAGATGCATTGTCATGGTGAAGCATTAGTCCCCTAACATTCAGTTCTTGTAGAATTTCTGGAAGACATTTAGTGGTATACCAGTTTGCTGTTACTGTCTTCTGTCCTTCCAACTTGATGGCTTTGACCAATCCCGTACTTCTGAAGAAAACGGCATACATCACTTTTTTCAGTGCGCGTTGTTTTTTCACCATTGTCGGCGTGGGATCATCTTCAAAGACCTATACTTTGCTTTCTTGACGTGTTGGAACGTCAAAAAACGGTATGTACGTTTCATCACCTGTTACAATTTTAGAAATGATGCGGTCGACCACCATCATTCAGCATATTATGAGTTTCTTTATTGATTCTGACACGCTACTCTTTTTAATGCTCAGTTTGATTATGGGGAACCCAACGGCAAACTACTTTTTTCATATTTAATATTTCATGAATGATTTTGTGTTTGGCTGCGGATTCAATGTTAAGTTCCTTCTGTATCATTTGATAGGTACAGCGATTATCATCCATTAACATTTTTCGTATGGCAGACACATTATCCGGAATTACTGCCGACGGCGGCCTTCCTGTGTGTTCTTCATCCTGAAGAAAATAGCGACCTCTTCTTAATTCTCTAAGCCATCTGAATACAGTAGCACAAGCTGGAGATTGATTACCAAATGCTAATTGCAACCATTGAATGCATTCTTCTTGATTTAATCCTGATTTGAAATCGTAGAAAATCATTGTGCGAAAATGTTCTCGCGTCAACTCCATTTTCTCTTCTGCTTAAAATTTATTCCACGCTAAACAAGTTGAAGTAAGTCAGTAAAAAATCGTCTTCTGTGTTAAAATACTTTGTACTTTAAAATTAAACCGTTATTTTTATTTTGTAAATTCTTGTCTGTGCGTATCTCAAAATTTCAGAGTAACCCTCGTATAAGTCTAATTTTAGATATTTATAAATTATTAATTTAGTCATCTTTTTAATTAAGTTTTATTTTAGATACTTTTGTAATCCCCAAAAGCATCTGTTGACAACATTGATTCACCTCTGAATTTCAGATGTGATGTTGTTATTAATGTTAACCTTAAAATCGCCGAGCTGGCAGCCGAATGGTTAGCGCTCTTGCCTTCGGTTCAACAGTTCGTGGGTTCGAATCCCACCTTGGGCATGGATGTTTGTAGTGGTTCGGAATCCACTTTAAGCCGTAAGTCCCGGTCTAATTAGCCCTCGTGTGCAAAAAATGACCGTTGAGCGACAACCAAACCAACTAACCTGAAAATCTAGATATTTTAATTTTTAATGAATGTTAATTTTCTAACTGTTTTCTTTTTCATTATTTTCAAGGCATTGTAAAAAATTTATTTGCATATTCTCGATTCTGTAAAAGTTTTACACAAATAAATTTAAAATTTCCTTTCCCATCGTCGCCTATTCTGTTGACAAAGGACGAATTTGATGCTTCTCTTTCCTCAAAATGTCTTAATTTTTCAATATTTTATTTTTATTTTAGCGTAATCCCTTTTTGTGCATCATTTTTAGTATTATAATTGTTTTTCTCTTTGTATTCTAAAGTTGTATAGAAAAAAAAGTTGTATAGCTTTGTATAGAAAAGTTTTAAAGGAATGATTCAGATTATTCCTTTTAAAACTTTTCTGATATTTAAAATCTTTCTTGTTTTGTGCATTTTTTATTTTATATTTTTATTTATTTTGTACAAAAATTTCGAAATGATTTTGCATTATTAGGTTTCATTATGTATTTGCTTAGTTTTCATATTTTACTAAAAATCAAAATTAATATACATGTGTACATATATACTTTACTGTGAAAGACTGAAATCAGAGAATATCAATACTTTTCTCTGAATGTCAACATTCACATAATCGCTTGGAGTACATCCAAAATATTTGCTTAATACTTTTATTTTAGATTTATACTAGCAAATGTCAGCACACACCAAATACATCGGAGGAGGTTTAGGTATTTTATTACGTTGCTGTACATTTAAGTTGTAATTGGTGAATGGTGAGAATCAGACAATTTTCAAAACGCTCTAAAGTAAGTGGAAAAGAAAAGTCTACAGAGAGGCAGTTAATCTTTCATTTTTAAAATTAAGAAATTGTTAAATCTTTCGTTCTGTTGCAATTGTGTCGGTAATTTTTGTTGAAAGAAGAGACATCGAACTACCAAAGAAAATGGTACCCTCGAGTAATTTTATGCCATAATTACTTCGTAATTTGTAATAAAAAAACTATTCTTTACGGATGATAGTTTTTCTCAAGAAATGTCGCTGAAAGAAGTAGCTGCACCTAGTGAGCGAAATAGAGGCATAGCTATGCTGTTATTGCAAATGGAAGTGGTATAATTCAAAGTGTCATAACAGCTTAATTAGTTACTTTAAATAAAATTTCACTCGTAATCAAGTTTTTTCATTGGTATTATTTGCATTCTCATTTGGAGTACATTATTTATTTGAAGTTCAACATATTATTTACATGCATTGTTACTTAAGCTTTCTCCTTCCATAATTTTATTGAATATCAGATTTAAGTAATTCAACATTTTTTTACTGTAGCACTTAAAATTATCCATTTTAAACACATAAAAGCATAAAATTTTTGCTGAATTTTTAAATAAATGGATTTAGATTATATATATATATATATATATATATATATATATATATATATATATATATATATATATATATATATATATAC
This sequence comes from Latrodectus hesperus, assembly GCA_037975125.1. Taxonomy (NCBI): domain Eukaryota; kingdom Metazoa; phylum Arthropoda; class Arachnida; order Araneae; family Theridiidae; genus Latrodectus; species Latrodectus hesperus. Next base: position 27,317,144 of record CM075862.1, read on the forward strand.
ACTCCAGAAAATTATACGAAAAGGGCTCCATATTTAAAAAGTCAAATATGTAGAGAATGGTAAAGTTTAATGCTGCCATCTAGTAGCTAAATAGTGAACCAATAAATCTCTTTCAAAGTGATTTAAGCATTTGACGTTTCAATAATTAAAACACATTTGAAAGGAAACATTTTAATTGCACGCACAACTAAAAATGATAATGATTGACTTAAATATAGATTTTTAACTTTTTAAAAGTTTTCCTATTTCTTTAATTTGTAAAATGATCTTCTTAAATCATTTTAATGCGGATCTATTAATAGTAAGTTGTCAAATTATATTTCGCTGATTCTAACCAATTATTTTAATCCAATAAAAAAATTAAACTCATACCTTAATCTTTAAGAAATAAAATAAAACATACACAAGTTGTCTAATTAGAAAAATTAATATGTTAGTAAACAAAGACAGATTTCTTTCTAAAAATAATGTCTTCTATTAATATTTTTAAGAATTGAAATATTCTTCTTGAAAACACTATAACTTAATTCATAAAAATAAATGTGTTTGAACATAGAAATATACATAAAATTACTGCTTTTAAGTAACTATATTTCTGGGTGTTTCTCATTTATCTCTCTTTTTATTTATCCATATGTGTGTGTGTATATATATATATATATATATATATATATATATATATATATATATATATATATATATATATATATATATATATATATTTAAAGTTGGGGATAAGTTGATAGCGTTTTTATCAAATTTTGTTTAAGCAAAAATCAATTGTTATAACAGTAAATTAATCCAATATGCATTTACCGTTGCTGTTTACTGCCTCCTCCCACTCCTTCACCAATTTATCGTTGTCGTTCCGCCAAAAATCTCCCGGTCTGGTATTGAAGTTGTTGAGCCAGTTTAAAGGTCCTCTTCATTGTCGAAGTAATGCCCATCATATGGTTTGACAGAGAAAGGAAAAGGTAGTAATCCGTAGGTGCAAGGTCCAGAGAATATGGTTGATGCTGATGGACATTCCATTCGAGCTCTTGGAGTGCAGCTTTGTCATCTTGCGCATTATGGGGCATGGCATTGTAGTGAAGGAGTATGGTTTGGCCTTATCGATGGTGTCTTTTCAGTCGAATAGCCTTTTTCACGCGTTGTAGCTGGGTTATGTAGAACACCTCGATTACCGTGACAATCTTTTCGAATATTTCCCAGTTCAACATTCTCTCCCAGTTCCACCAAACAACTTTTTTTCATATTTTTCTCTATTTTTGATCTTTGCAAACCATTTCCGTGCTATAAATTCACCATGACACCTTCTCTGTATACATATGTTTCGGGATGCTTTAGCAGAATTTTGGGTTCGATGAAAAGCAAAGAAGAGCAGGTGCCGAAAATGTTACTTTATAGCTCCTGTATATCCCATTTCTAAGCTCTAAAAGTAATAAAAAATTAAATTATTGAAGAAGATGATTAGCATAATTTTGCAGAACAAAAAGAGCTCTATCGAATGAATACTAAACACTTTGTTAAGCAGCAAGAAAATCGTTGTAAAACCAACGAAAATATAAAACTTATTCCCCAACCGTGTGTGTGGAAAGTAGGAATAGCCCGTTCCGCGTATTAACTCGCGGTAATTAAGTCCCATTAATAGCAAACTTCTCTTAAGTTTGAACAACAGATAGATGACGATGTAGATTCTTAATCTGGTAATATTCTCTTTACATCACTTCAATTTGTGGAAGAACATCAAGCCTGATGAATATTTAAAGAACATTCTCATGACGAGTTCCTCCAACTAAGTTTCTAAATATTAAACGAGATCAATTCTTTACTAATCAGATTTTTCAGGGAATACAACTACAACTATATATTATATATGCTAGCAAAGTTTATAAAATTTAATGGTTTTTAAATCTATTTTTAACAGAAATTAAATTCGATAATGTCATTAACTTATTTTATTCAAGATCAGAGAGATCTTCAAAAGTTGAGGGAGTATATGACAGATAAAAGATTTGTCCATGGTACTATAGTATTTGTCGTTTATATTTATGAAAAGTACATATTATTGAATTCAATTTTTCACGGGGGCAGATTAACACATCCTTCATTTTCAAATTTCCTCTAGATGTATGATTTACCTGTATTGGAGAAAATTTTGTTGACTTTTAAAAGAAGTTATGAAGCAATGGAATCGAATTTTTGGTACAGATTTTTTCTATTGTTGTATCACAAGATTTCTTTTAAAAAGAAAATCTTATAAAAATGAAATTACAATAAAAAGTAACTATAATTTTAGAGGTTGTAATGTAGACAGTTACAGTTATTAAAGACAGTTATTCGGACAATTATAAAACACATTATTACATTAATTAACAAACTTGTTCCATAACTTTATAAGTACAGATATTTTAATTTTCAGTTGATACTTTTCCAATGTTACTCATAGAGACAATAAAGTAGCAATGATATCGAAAGACAATGACGAAAAAGTGTTCGTTAAATATGTAAGAAAATAGTCAACGAAGTATATAATAATAATGCAATTTCTATAGTAAAAATGTTAATCTATAATATATTACTGAGTTGATCAACGTATAAACATTAAAATTTAATTAACATTTGAACTAAGAATTTAAAATTAATTTCGAAATCTGTTTTCTTTATAATGTATAGTAACTGACTATGGATTTAAATCTTGATTTGGAGAAAAAAATTAACATGTAATAATCCATTTCTCATTCACTTTCTTCATTTCTCATTTTCCGGTAACATAATCTCTGAACATTGAAACAAAATCTTGTACTACAGCAACAAAAGAAATCACTTTATCAAAAAATTAATACAACAGTAAATTTTTTAAGATAATGATTAGATAAGGAAAGGTACTTTTTTAATATCTAGAATAAACTCATCAATATTTTGGTGAAATCGCCGAAATCTTATCATGTAATCCTTTTTCTATATTAAAGCAACGTTTTGAAAAATTTATACTATAGGATTTTCTTAACATGGATTTAAAAATTGTAAATGCTTTGGTGATTATTTATGTGTTTCGAATTTTCTGTCTAATGCTATTGATTTGGCAATATCTGAATTTATACCTAAAAACGTAAAAGTACACGAAAGAGAAAATTATGACTTTCTCCATGTAGCTTTGCTGTTATAACATGAATATTTATTAATATTATTCATACATAATAATTTTCAAATGATATGATTTCCAACAGGATGCATAAGATTCTACAAGCCTCCTTTTAACTGTGTAAGTTTTTATAACAAGTTTTATACAGGAACAAGGCAACGTGAAGTATTTTTATGCAATTCAGCTATGCACTAGTTGCTTATTAGCAATAGTTATATCTTTTAATTGTAATAGTGTGAAATGTAGTTCAAGTTAAAGACATGTAAAATAATTGTCCGTATAATTAGAATCAATAATAATTCCACAATCATTATATTTTAATATTTATAATTTATTTATTCTGTGCAGAATTATGTTAGCGCAACCCAGCAGACATCATAATAAGCAAAGTCTGTATTGTATTAGACATTTGAAATTCAATCTGTTTCACCTTCCAGGGGTTTTCGAACATTATAAACCGTATTAACGTGTAGCAAAAGAATAGAATCAGAAAATTCTAACGGTCCCAAAAATTCCACTTAGCAAGAGAAGATGGTAGGTTTCAAATGAGGTATAGATTTCAGGAAGCCATCGGTAAAAGTTGACAAGCTATTATACAAGCTGTGGTACGGACTTTATTATAATAATGGCTATTTTTCCATGGAATTAATTCGTTCATCTGCTTAAACTGAACACACCGATAACTGCAAATAATTCAGTTAAACTTTTTGGAGACAATGGCAGTGGGACTTATACTAAAAGTAAATTCTTTCACATGAATAGCGATAAAATGTTTCAACAAAATAAAACATTATATTATCAAATAAAATTGTTCATGGATGATTCATGTAAAATTGCTCATGTTCATGGTTGATTCATGTAAAATTGCCCATGTTCATGGTTGATTCATGTAAAATTGTTCATGTTCATGGTTGAAGAATATTTTGTAATGTTCTTATTAAAAATGATTTAATCACTTAGATTATGAAACATAAATCCTCATGGAAAATGGTGGAAATCAGTTAGTGTATGAAACTGCATTGTCAATAATTTCGCCATTATTTACATTTGACAAGAATCAATGATTAAATGTTTTTAGAACTTCTGAAATATTTTGTTGTTCTGAAATCTATGTAAGAGCGAATATTGCTTCGGATTATTGCCTTTATCAAGTAAAAGAAATTATATTTTTATATGTATTTTCCATAATTTCTACCATTTCATCGTAAAGTCGTATTCTGTAAAAGCTGTGGAATATCACTGTAAAGGGAGCAAATATTTTTAGTATAATTTAAAACTAGAATTTCATATTCAAATACGTGGCTTATAATGTAAAATCTCATTACATTTATGGAATATTAGTAAATAACGTCGTATTTTCTTACCTAATGAATAAGAAAATTGTTTTACAGAAGAGCAATTCACATAAAAAATGTCTTAAGAGTATTAATTTCTTGAAAATAAAACATTTGAGAAATATTTTTATATGATTGTTGTCACAGATATTTTTAATACGGATTATAAAAATTATTCCAAAATGACTATTTTTAAATATGATTGTGGAAAAGAATCTATTGTTTGAATTTTATATATTATTTAAAAAATTAATTGAAACTTTTGAAAAATGTTTAACAATACAAAATATATAATACATGTAAAAGATTAATTCCATACCAAGAGTTTATTTCTATATTGTAAGAAATTACCCGCGATAAATTTTAACAATTTATTTCATCTCTAGATGACACTACCATCGAATATTTACTCTAGAGCAGATATTCTTAAATTGGATGAAGGTCCGGTTATTTAAAGTTAGATTGGCTTTTTAGATTTTCCTTCCAAAAAAGATCATATTTTAGTATTTGTATTTTTTATACACTAAATTTTGAATAAGTAAATGCTATAGTATGCAGCATCTATATATTACCACACTTATTGTCTGGTGTTACTATAAATTTATACGGCTAAGAACCTTTTTTTTGTTATTAATTATAATACGGAGATTGTTTTTTCTGCCTCAGCGACAGGAAATTAAAAAAAAAGAATTAAAATATTTATAAAATGCCTAATTATTTTACAAAAATATCATCGCACAAGCTAGATTAATAATGATATTTTTCTATTAATTTTTCATTTTTTAGCTAAACGAAAAGCCTGACTTAGGCAGGGGCATATTGGGCAGTTGTCCAGAGCCCTCACATCAGAGGGAACCCCCAAGTCATATAGTTTATTTTACGTTGCCTGTCGTTCGAATAGGACCATTTGTCAAATAAAGTTTTAAAAAATTGGGTGTTTTGAAGAAAAGGAAGTCGTTAAAAAAAATTTGCCCCGAGCTCCAATTTAGGCTAAGTCGGGCCCTGGTTAGATGAAGAAGTTAGTTATTTTTACATATTCTTGAAATACTAAGCGTCTTTTACAGTTACTGGCTAGATGAAATTCTTTAGCTAGTGAGTTATTTTTACATATTCTTGAAATACTAAGCTTTTATAAGGTCTTCCCAAAGGTAAAACGTTGGGAAGACCTATTAAAAGAGTCAGGTGGACTCTTTGTTGGTCACAATTTTCTTCAGCATTCTACGATTAAGTATACGATCACTTATATAAGACTTAATAAGAGTAAAAAAAAAAAAAAAAAAAAAAAAAAAAAACTCCTTTGTGATGGGACTCGCAATTTTTTGTATAACATTTTTTTCATTTTCTTATGAAATGAAACGAATTTCATTGCTGGTATTAGTTGCATATTTTTGACAAATATGAATACTTTTTTTAAATGTTATCTTATATTTTTTTCACATTAATACAAAACATGATAAATGCGAAAATTTAATGCACAAGCTTGAATATTTAAGTATATGATAAAAATTTCTATCTCAAAAAATGATCATTTCTTTTAATTTGTTCTGATTTCCTTTTTTTTTTTTTTTTCAGTTTTAAATTTTACTTTTTTACTTGAATATTAGAAGTGTTATGGTAAAATTATGCTACTTCAATTATTTTAAGAGGATTTCATATATTATCACCCCGTAATTGAAATCTAGCATTGGTCACAGCGATCACCTTCCAGGAATTTGATAATTTTTTAAAATTTAGAAACTAATAGTTCAGAAACATCTATTGATTTAAATAAGAAATTTAGAAAAACTTATATAAAATTTATTTCATAATATGATATATTTCAACAGCAAATAATTACAGATTAAAAATGTTTTGCACGCAAATTTTATTGATTTTATCTAAATTTTGCAAAATTTTTAAATTACATACAAGTAAACTAATTTACATATAAGTAAACTACAAATCATTAAAAATTAGAATAAAAATAACCGGGAAATTTCATTTTAATAGATATTTCTAGCAAAGCTTTTTTGACTTTTATTTTGATTAAAATAATCGTCACTAAAAACAGCGCAGGATTTTTTTATTACAAATCGGCATTTAGAAAGAAGCGAAAGTTGCATATTGAATGTTTTAATTCGATAAACTTTTGAAGTCTTACGTGTATACATTATGAATAAATGTGTAGCCTAGATAAATAAAATAAAAATAATTCGGCAATTTATTTGAATTAGCCTTGCAAAATGTTAAATGTGCAATAAATTTAAAATCTATTTACTAAAAAAAATAATGATAGCACTTCTATTTAGAGAAATTTTTTAATAGCATTGAGTAATGCTTTAGTACTAGTCGTACGTAAAACTTCAACACTAAAGTTTTATCAAAAGGAAATTTTTTGCTTCAAAATCTGAGTATCTACAGGTCATGGTGGTCTGGTTGGTAAGGGAATACGTTTTCTTTATCGGAAAGTTGCGAGTTCAAATCCCAACCCAACTGAAGATCATCATGACCGCTAATTGCAGCTGGAGCGCGTTAAATATATGTAGTGATCGCAATGTCCTCCATGTGAAATGATACCTCAGGGAATGACAAGTCTGGTTGATCCCTGCATCTAAATCACGAAGACTCACCTACTTTCAGGACAACGATGGCACAACCATTGGGTGCCTTAGTATTTAGAGCCATCATTTTCGCCTCTTTTAGATCTGAAAAGAGGAAACGATATAGCAGCTGGGCATTAAAATAATTTAAAAAAAGGGGGTCTGAGTACTCATTAATTACTTTTTTCAAAGGTATGTTTTGTTTGCTTCTTTGTCGCAAAACGGTCATTTTTTGCGCAGGAGGCATAATTATATTAAAACATGTAGTTTCAAGGAAAGTTAAGAAACCACTACAAACATCGCCAAGTGGTTAGCGCTTTTGCATTCGGTTCAACAGTTTGGGCGTTTAAATCCCACTTTGGACTTGATAATTGTAGTGGTTCGGAATCCACTTCAAGCCATAAATCCCGGTCTAATTAGCCCTCGTGTGCAGAAAATGACGGTTGAGTAACAATCATGCAAAGTGAGACTGGACCCACGAATAGTTGAAATACAGGCTACAGTGCAAACCATGCGACTTTTTTTCCTATGGTTAAAATTACATTACATAAATCTAAGTGTGAAATTAAAGATTAGAAAACTATTACTGAAATATTTTTTTTCAATTTTTATTTCGTATATGACATTTTTGTCAAACGAAAATTAGTTTCATGAACTCTGAACCATAACGGACATATACCAGAGACGGAAATTGAATCAAGAATCCATGAACATATAAATTGAAGGGCAGAACGCAAACTATTCAGGCTTTTCTTAAAAAGGATTGCTTAGTCCTCGTTATATTGCGAAGGTAAATATCCGATTTTCTGTTTGAAACGATAATGGATATTATTCGCCTCCTTTAAATTTTCAAAACGGTTCAAGTCAATTGTTGATACATTACAATGATATATACATAGACCAATACATTAATGTGAAAATATTTCGTAGAGTGGGCAGCAGCAAGACCTACAGTAAGAGAGTCAATTAAATTCTGAAAGTGTTCACTGGGATGTTGAGCTATGCCGACTCCAATGCCGTGGTCAGCTCCGCTAGATTAAGTGGATGAGGATCTATGCCACGAACTACGTGATCGAGATGGTTCCACGGATTCTCGAATGGGTATAAGTCAGATGAGTTTGCGCGTCAGGGGAGAACAGTAAATTCATCCTGGTGCTCTTCGAGCCCCGCCCGTTCTCTGCCAGGTGTATCACACCTCCCATGGTCCTGCTAGTAGATGGCATCATCCTGAGAAAAAAACAAGGCGCATGGTGGAGATTGTTCGCAAGGGCAGATGCGTATTTGTATTGATCCAATGTGCCTTCCACAATGATGAGTGAACTCGGAGAATGCCAGAAAAATATTCCCCAGACCATAGCTCCCTCTAGACCGTTCCGTCAATGTTTTCACTCAGAAGTATCACGTCGTATACGCGAACGTCCTCCTTTTCGATGGAGCATAAAACGCGATTCATCAAAAAACGCAACTGTCGTCACTCAGTGTAAGTCTAGTTGCGGTACTCACGGACAAATTCCAGCCTTCGTAGCCGATGACCAGCAATCAGCATAGGTGCATGCACTCGGCATCTGCCTAAGAGATTCAGACAAAACAACGTTCGCTAAACAGTAGTTTGTTTATGGCCCCTTGGTAACACATTTATTCGCCCGAACGCATGTTCAATCCTATCATCTACGACCCAAGGGGCACATCCTCTACTACGTTGCTGATTTTGGATTGTTTCATTTTGGCATTCATGGTATACTTTTACCACAGCAGCAAGCAGCAGTTCACAAATTTAGTCGTTTCGGAAATGCTTCCACCCGAAAGCCAATGATTGGTTTGGTTTGGTTTGTCGCTCAGCGGTCATTTTTGGCACACGAGGGCTAATTAGACCGGGACTTACGGTTTAAAGTAGAATCCGAACCACTACAAACATCCATGCCCATGGTGGGATTCGAACTCACGAACTGTTGAACCGAAGGCAAGAGCGCAAACCATTCGGCTGCCAGCTCGGCCCAAAAGCCAATGATAATGCCCTTTTTACGTCGGACGACCAGTATTACGCCAATGGTTGCAATGTTTCCCGAAGTCTTCACACCCCCTTTATTTATGCTCAACTGCATTGTGAGTATTTAAAGTCAACAAAGATAGTACATGATGATCACATAAATGACTGGATTTTATGTGTGTGTAGATATATATATATATATATATATATATATATATATATATATATATATATATATATATATATATATATATATATATATATAATCTCTAATTACATACATACATATACTTTCTGAAATAGCAAACTCACCTTACTGCAAATATTGTAGCTAGTCAATACACATAAAAAATATATACGGTAAAATATAATTTAAAAAGGAATTATAATACTAAAAGATAAATAGCATTAAATCATTCAAATAAAACACTAGGAACATTTTATGAAAAGTTAATTTTTATTCATAATTACACATATATACACATATCTGGATTAAATAATTTCATCAATATTGCACCAATGTTTGTGCAAATGTACATTATATCTTACATAATTTTTTTTAAATCTATGCATCAATTGATATTTCGTACAATTTAGTTATAAAATGTACTTGAAAATATGTGCAAAATATTTAATTGGCATATAACTGTGAATGTTAGATTAAGAGCTTATTTAATTGCACAAATGTACTTCATAAAACATGCATAAAATTTTTAAAAAATTTTATAACTGTACCATTTGTATAATTTGTTAAATTATCTTTTTGCTAAGCAATATCAAAATCATTCACGATTAATAAACATTAGATTTATTATGTATTGCTGATAGATGAAAACTTTTTAAACATTTCTTTTTCAGAAGACATGTCGTTTTACAACATAAAATTACAAAATATTTCTACAGTCTATTTCGTTTGTTTGTTTGTCGCTCAACGGTCATTTTTTGCACACTGCAGTCTATTTCAAAACATATTATTAATATAAGTTGCATCATTTTTATCTACACATGTACAAAAATAAAAAACACCAAATACCAGACTTAAATTTAAAAAATTTAAAACTTATCTAGTCTGAAGAAACTAAAATCTCTTTAAAGCTCTCAGAGTAATTAAAATGTAAGAAATATTAAATGATGCATGTTGTTAAAAACTTTCTCTTGGCATTTTTGTACAAAGCACCTATTTTTATATAAAAATTAAATAGAAAAATTTGGATGTATATAAAAGTCATTACAAATATTTACAATTAAACATCAAATGTCAACAACACATATTAGATATATATAAATTTGCTCTAACTTTAATATTAAGACATCAACTTTTATTTTATTAATATTTTGTATTTTTACTTGTCATTCCACTTGAGAAAAGTTGCATACAGCATTGCATCACCAAATTATAAAGAATTATTAAATATGGGTTTATAATTGAAAACTCAGTTATGACAATACTTTAAAATATTCATTAAATTTTTAATAAAACTTTTAATATTTTGACAAACAATAACAAAAATAAGGATGAAAACTTTTCATACAATAAATCATAATGTAATTTCTTTAACTTATCTCCATACTATCACTTGGTGTTCATCACAAAACTCTTACTAAAATTGCTCCAATTTTAATCAAAAAAGTAATTTTTACTTTTTTTGACACATTTAAATAAAATTAGCTCTTAATAAAAAGAATTCTGTGTAAAAATAAAATAATGCTTTAAAAAATAATTTAATATGTAAGTAAGAAAACTTTTGCTATACAATGTCAAATGAAAAAAAGATAGAGAAAAATTGTATTGAAAAAAAATTTATAATGTGAATTTAAAAGTTCATATCATTAGAAATTGAAATTGTACCTTTAACTTAAAAATTAAACTTTTTTAGTCAAATAATAAGATTACAAAATTCCTAACCAATTAGAAAATTAAAAAAAAAGTTATTTTTATTCTTTATATATTCTAACATAATTTATTAGATGAAAAAATTATATATTTGAAGGCAAATTAGTTGAAATAAAAATTGTTTTATTAAAAAATTTCAAGTAGTCAATCTTTGTGAATTTGATATTAATATTTCTTTGAGTTTCAAGTTTCTGTGCAATTCCAGAGGAAAAATATTTGATGATTTCTATTCAATATTTTTTATGTCAATATACTAGAATGCAGATAAAAATGTAATCATAAACTTGAAGGGAAACAGCAGGAGCAAAATTAAATGTAAGTTAAGAATGAGATAATATGCCCAAAGCTTTTTGAAAAAAATTATCTTAGAAATGCTTGAGGAAGACCATCAATTCCCAACAAAAGTAATATACAATGTTCCCAAATTATTGCATACTAAAAATTTTAAGAAATATTGTAATTTATGAATAAAAATGTGACATTCAAGAAATTTAAATAGGCAAAGAATAGAAGTATATTAAGATAACCGGAATACAAATTGTAAAAAAGGAAAATAAAGATTACCATCTAAAAAGTTATAAAAAAAACCAGATTCCAAACAAGAAACAATAAAAAGTTTTCTTAGCATTTGAAAAAACAAAATCAATTGCATTGTTTGAATTTATATAAAAAGCAATGATATTTTTCAAAATGTTCATAGTCATTGGCCGAAAATGATTAGTAATTGTATTTTTTTTATCTTCTAGAACAAATTAAAATCTCATGCCATATTATTACTTTAAAGTTTTTAGCATATATTGTCAATTAATATAAGTTATTAAAAATATTTTTATCAAATTTCAGAAACTCCAAATTTACATGTAAGTGAACAACCAAAAACAGAAATGATTGCTATCCCCTACTGTATAATATCAAAAAATTTTAATTCTAATCAAAGATTATTAACCAACCAGGAGATAGGCATCCTTATGAAAAATTCATTTATTAAAATTTCCTATTGCTTTCGATTAACATAAAGGAGCCCAAATCATCTGATTACAATTTCAAAAACGAATAACTTAATTTTACATATCTCGTTCTGTTCTTATAAATCATACTTTTAATTTATGTCACACATAACACCTGAAATTTCACAAAATAAATGGTTAATTTTTATTGAAAATAAAAATGTAGCCAATATACTGTTTCAACTAAGTCTGGCACTGATAAATAAACTACAAATTTTTATGAACTAAGTTAAGCATAATATATATGTTAAATACTTTGGCACAAAGTAATTGATGTTAAGTAGTTGAAAGTATATTAAAACTCATTTCATAATATTAAGTATAAATGTTAATCAAAAAAAGGAAAACTAACATTTTAAAAACTAAATTCGTAAGTTTCATTCATTTAGTTTAAAATTAAAACAATTCAACTAAACTTTTGTAATTAAGAAATTTTTATCAAAAAATGAGTTAAAACCGTTTTAAAAAATACTGATTGCAAGAATGAGAAGTTACATTTTTTTGGAACTCAGGTGAATTACTTATCATTAATTGATAACATTTTGAGAATTTTGAAAGTTATAATTATTATACATTGAAATGTTTAGAGTTGGTATTTGATTGCCAAGTATTTAAGTCTGATTACATGAACTAGGAGTTACATTTTGTAGAACATTAAAATTATTTTCCACAAAACTTTGAAGTCTTTGTAAGTCTAAGTCATCATCACTATGCATTGAAATGTTTAGGGACGGAATTTGATTTCCAAGTATTTGAGGCTGATTACATGAACTAGGAGTTACATTTTGTGGAACCTTACAGTTACTTTTCACAATATTTTGAGGAATCTGGATATTACACATTGCACTGTTTAGAGTTGGCATTTGATTGCCAAGTACTTGATGCTGATTATAGGAACTTGGATTTACATTTTGTGGAACGTTGTAACTTGTCTTCATAACATTATAAGGACTTTGCAAGTCCGATTGCTGAGGTGGAAAGCCAGAAGCATTATATAAGCAATTCTGACTTATATATTTTGAAGACAAATCAGTTCTCATACACTGAGATAACTGAGGTTTAGAAAAGTCAGAATTTTTATTCTGTATGAAAGTTTCTGAACTAGGAGTTGCATTTTGTGGAACACTGGTGGATACATTAAAATTGGTCGTTCCATGACGAGGACTCTGTGAGTCCAATTGCTGAGCCAAAAAACCAGAAGCATTATATAAGCAATTCTGGTTCAAATAATTTATTGGAGCATACTGAGATACTTGTGCTTTACCAAACTCAGAATTTTTATTCGGATTGGAAATTAATGATTTCGGTAATACTTGTTTCAAATGGTTATTCTCCAACTTATTAGGATTACTTTCTTGAGGGAATTTGTAGCTTACACCGTTTGGCTTAAAAGAACTAATAATCTTATTATAAGCTAAACTTGATTGAAACTCTTCATTTTTAATCTGAAAATACAAGAAATATTTTGAAGTTAAGACAAAGATTAGACTCTCAATAACAATGAAGATATTATATTTTAAAAAATTAAAGTCAATAAGAAAAAATGAGAATAATCATTAATATAATGTTTTTAAAAATATTTTATATACATATATATATAATCAAAAAATAGCACATCCAAATTTAATAATAGGTAATTAAAACTGATATTTTGAGCAAAGATATACTAACTTTAACAGAAAACATTACTATGAATAAATTTGCCCTATGCACACTAGTCAAATTCTTAAGATATTCTATGCTTATTGAGAAGAATGACAAGAGTAAGAATTTCTAATCAAATACGATAAAATACTTAATTTTTAAATTAACAGTAATTTTTCCATATAATATTTAATTTAAATTAAAAAAAATTCTGTTACATAAAATTTGGAAATCATTATAGAAATTTAGAAAATCGCAACTATTTCTAAAAGTTGGTATCTTTTGAAAGAATTGACAAATATGCATTGTAACAATAGCAAAAATAAATCAAAATAAATATTTTAGAAATAGTAATTTAGATACAGTAAGACCTGATACAATAAAAATGTTAAAAGTAAAAAGAGACAATAAAAAAGAATTGTGATACAGAATGATAACCATTGAATTCAATAAATTCATATTTTACTTTCAACCCTCCTAGAAAAATAGGCTGAATTTTTCTTAATGTAGATGCACAATCACATTTAAAGTAATAGAAAATTTAAGGGATTTTAAAAAACAAACTAAAACAGGAAAATAATCATTAAATTTTGAACTTTTCTCTAGAATGAATTACATTAAATTTTATTAAGTTCTTAACACATGCTGCATTATTAGGTATAATATGATATGTTAAGAATTTTTCTGTTAAAAGAGACATGCTGACTGAGTTTATATTTTTATACAATTATACAAACTCAGTTAATTGTAGTATGAAAATATTGAATTTGGTAATATATATATATAATTAAATAATATTCAAATCATATATATAAGTTTTCATCTTTTCATACAGGTAAAGAAATAATTTTATTGATTACATGCATGCTAAGTATTAATTTCATCCATCATTTTTGCCAAATTAGCCTCGTAGCATATTTTCATAATATAATTAACAAAGAAATTGGCGATTTTCATAAGGTCTAAATTATTTAATTCAAAATTATCAATTTCCTTAAAAAAATCATTCAAAATAAGCTGGTTTAAGAATTGTATTTTAAAAATTATTAACTAAAGCTTTAAAATTTTGTTTCTCATAATTAATTTATAATTTCAAAACTTAATTAAGAGCCTACAGATCTCATGAAGGTATCTTTTTATATGACCACTAGTTATCGCATTTTAGTAATGCATTTTATATGGAATTTCCTCAATAATAACTCTGATTTTAAAGACGCTTAGAAATCAAATTATAAATCAAGTAACTACTAAAAATATTCTAACATATTTATATTCTTTAATCAATTCATATATACAACTTATATTTGTACATGAATATTAACTAATCAATGTAATGTATATATACATTTACGCATACAAACAAGTATACATACACAAAAAGACATATGTATATCTAATAAAACCAATAGGTGAAAAAAAATTTTATAACTCAATTTTCAATTATATAAAATAATTTTGCATGAATAAAGTAATATTTCTATAAAGATACTGATGATAAATAGTTATGAATGCAATGCAGTTTAAGAATTTAATTCAAATTGTGTATTTAGGACTATCCAAATTGATAATAAATAATGCAATTTGAAATATCAGTTAACAAAATGCATTAAATTTTGATAATGTTTAAATTTGATAGAATGTAATAAATATTCATCACATAACAATGAATAAAATTATGCACAGCAATGTTATTATGATACATTAACCTGCATGAATAATAATATTATATATATATATATATATATATATATATATATATATATATATATATATATATATATATATATACATTAATTTGCATTGAGAGCATTAAATTCATACAATATACATACAAATACAAGCACAGACTCATATAGACAAAATCATACATCATAAGTAAATATAGATAAAATGTTTTGTCATTTACTCATGAATATAGGCTGCAACTATTCTAACAAGTAAAAATTTTAATATATTCAAAGCAACTGAAAAATCAACAATTGAAACTTAATCAAATCAATTTCCAAGGAGTTTTTATGAAATAGACTTTTACAATATGAACTTATAATATATTTCAATAAATATTTGCAATAAGACATGCACTTACAAAAGTTAAACACTTTTGTAATAAAAATCATGTTAAGCAGAGAACTTAAGACTGCATTCAAATAAAATTCCATTGTTTTCTACAATACTCTTAAAAAACTATTGTCTATAAAACTTGTAATAAAATATTTCCAATTATAAATATGCATGTTTAATATACATACACACAAATGGAAGTACATTACATATATTCATAAGTAGATTTTATATTCGTCTAAAAATTTTCCTCTTTTAATCCATGAAGCTCTACTTCTTAATGACTAGAGAAATGCTGAAAATTCAATCTTTGAATAGTGTGACCAAGTTTTCTATGGCACACTATATAATTAATAATATACTAAATGAACTTTATAAAGGACTAAGTTGTTTACACAATTTCAATGCTGTTTAAATAATGCTATAAAGATTCTTGGGAAATAACTCCATATTTTTAAAAAGATTTCAAATCAAGCTGCAAATTAAATAATTATTTAAAAATAGCAAAACCGTTCAATGTCTTTATTGCTATAAAAAACTTGAATGTGGATGCACTTGGTAAAGTTCCAAATTATTAATATCAGATGAACTGAACATTGCAATTATATTATTAATTAAAGCATTTTTGCATGAATAAAATGTAATTAAATAAATACACATTTGAAAAACTTAAAATATCCGAGAGAATGTTAAATGTGCATTTGTTTCCTTTAATACAGGAAAATTATTTTTTACAAACATTTAAGAATTGGTTTGGTTTGTCTCTTTAAGGTTGGTTTGAAAACCCAAGCTAATTTAACAAGAACCTACAGTTTCAAATAATTTGAAACCAAAGTAAGATCATTTGTTCAAGCAATAAATCAAATCCACAATTATAAATTCAATCCCAATCCACATTTAGCAAATGGAATTTTATTCTTGTAAAACACAGAAAATTAGAAATGTAATAATTATGAAATACAAAAATTTTTAAACCTTATGTAAGCCTAGAGAGACATTCTGAATTTCACAATTCAAATACAGAATGTACTCAAGCTCACACAAAAGTAAATTTTCTGATAAAGTTGAAATTTGCTTTAACCATGAATACTTATCTGACAAAAATAAGTAAAATTACAATATACCACTAAAATATATTAATTATATCTTTTTCATATTAAAATGCAAACTTTGAAAAAAATATTACTTCCAGGAGTGCAATCACTTCTCAACTAATACAATTAAATAATTCTTCAACTTCAAAAAGATCTAAATTAATACTATTATTATTTCGGTTAATAATATCTTGTGAGCCATTAAAAGGCCCACTTGGTAAAACAGTATTTGAATTAACAGAATTATTACAAACAGAAGAGTCTACACTAACCATAGAGCTTCTTTGGCACTGAGGTGAAATATTCTGTGGTCTTTGTTGCATTACCATTGAAGGCATTAAATTTGGTCTTTGATTTGGTAATACATGTGTAGTTCCAGGTCTATACTGATTATATGAAGGAGATAGAGGTCCACCTGGTCGAACATTATTATGTAAGTTACCATATGGTCGTACATAATTGTTCATATGGGCCTGTTGATGGTACAACTGTGATGGTTGCTGTAAATTTGAAGAGTTCAATCTCCAGTTTTGGGCAGATGGTACTGCTAAACCATCTGTCGCAATGTTGACACTAGGGGGCAAATTTTTCATTAATTTATTTTTATTTATCTGACTGAATAGTGGTTGTGATGCTGAATTTAACTGGTCAACATTCACATTAGCTGGTAAATTTTGAGGGGGTTTATATTCAGGTGGAGGTTTTGAAACACTCTGTGGTAATGGTGAAAACTTTATGTCCGGAAAATTATTCAGTACACTGGGACGAGGTGTCACCTTGTTTTCCCCATCTCTTATCTGAAAATACAATTATAATAAATATCTCATTATCTAAAATTCCAAAATTTTGTTTCAGTATAAAAAATTTAATTAAAGATTGAGAAAAATTAAATACCTAAAATTTAGTTGTAATTTAAGGTTTTTTTAATATAATTAGTATTTTCAATAATAATTAATGTTTTCCCATATTTTCATAAAAGCAATTATCAAATACATTTTATTCATATAAGTTCATAATGTTAATTACTTGCTTAAGAACATTACAAGAGAGAAAATAAAACACTGAAACTAAAAATTAGCATAAATTTTTATAATTAGTACGAGAATGAAAGTGGAATATACTAAGCAAACCAATCTCATTAAAAAAAATTTATAAGCATTAAAAAAATAATTATACTAAAATTTATAAAAATCCTTTTAATAATGGAAGCAAATTTACATTTCAAAATTAGTTGTGATCACGAATTTCACATCTGTGCTCTATTGTGCCTTTAATATATTTTCTAGTAAATACATATTAAAAGTACAACAGATGGTTGTGATGATGGGTTTTGAAAAATTCTGCTTTGGAAAAATTGAGAAAACTTCAATAATTATTTAGAAACCTTCACATGTTAGATTTCCAGAAGAAAGGTTTTTATCAAAAAGGAACCAAGAAACAAACAAAAAAAAAGTAATAAAAGAGATATTGCAAAATATTTTCCATTAAGGCAAAGTACACAACTTTAAATACTTACATCACATTTCAACTAATGCCATTATGAATAACAAATTTTTAATAGTTCAGTTGAAATGTTACATCCTGATGAAAATATCAAACTCAATAACAAAATTAAAAATTTTAATACACTATAGAATTAAAATGTAATTTTCACAAAAACTAATTGAATAAGTTTGCATTATAGTATAATCCTTTTATATAAGCATTTTATTGTTTTCTTTAATAAATTTTGATACCGATTTTTTCTAAAAAACAAAATACTTTTTCAAACTTATCACAGATCATTTTTTGGTGATGTGCACTCATGAAAATTTTCATTGAAAATTATTTATAACTACGTCAAAATTAAAGCTAAACAAAAACAGAAATATGCAGCACGATTTTATAAAATTTAAGTTTTTATTTTATAAGCAGGTTACTTTAAAAAAAATTATTCTATAAGTCTTATTACAAAATCTAAGCTTTCTTACAAAATCTAAACTATAATCTTTTAGAAGAGTAAAGTAGTGATGATTTTGACTAGCTTTATGCCTTGTAAGCAAAAAGTTTAATTTACACAAACTGCTTAAAAATATAATCTTAATTAAATTATGGAAATATTCTTTCATGATTTCATATAATTAATGATTCTCTATTAATGATTCAGCATAATTTTTATGATATTAATTTCATAAATTATCATATAATACTAAATAAAAATTAAAAATAAGTAAAGCTCTGAATCTCAAGACTCTTTATTAAATAAAATTCAACTTCAATTAGAAATAAAAATTTAATATTTTCAACCATTTTTCATTGATCCTTCATCAATTACTTTAAAAAGTTATCTCTGAATGGCCTTTTTTTTATTTTAAATTCAATTTTTTATGTCCAGATATTTCACTATGTTTAATAATATAATAAAAAATATTTTAATATTTTCAAAATTGCAATTTTTAGCAGTGTATATTTCTAGTTTTCATAAAAATAATGAACCAAATAAAATTGATGGACTTACTTTTTTTCATATATGCTTTCTTTCTAAGAAAACTTATTTTATGAGATAAATGCTAGATTAAAAGCATTTATGAAGAAAGTTTTTTAATGGCTAAAAGCAAACTCCGGAACTGTTATAGAAAAATTATAATTCAAAAACTTGACCAAGTTTTAAAAATTAATTTTTAAATCAAAGCATATTAGTTTTCATTACTGAAATATTTTTCCAATATTTTGTTAGAAAAGAAAAGGGGTCAATTATATATATATATATATATATTATAATCAATTAGACATAAAATTATAAGCTTAGTTCATTTTGTTAGTTGCTCTAAAAGTTTTGTGCACATAAGGGCTAATTCAGCAATGGATATCAAATTATTACAAATATCCATACTCAAAAAGGGAATAGAAACCAGACTGCATTACAAAAGACCAGAGTGCTCACCTATCAATAATCAGTTCAAGATTTATAATTTGAGCAAATTGCTTATGGTTTTAAGTATAGCATTCCTTACTTATATTTAAATTTTTTAGTAAAGTGCTAAAACTAATAAATTTAAATATATCTCTAATCTATAAATTCAATAATCATTACAATTCTGGAGAATTCCTATTTCATCCACTTTTCATATAAAAGCAACTTAACTACGGTAATCAAAATTTCATATTTTCTCTTGAAATAAGTTGCAATGAGATTGAAGGTGATGAATTAGACTTGAATATCATTTCAAACTAATTTTAAAGCTTCAACCCTTAGCAACAATAAAATACTTGAGTTAACAAAATTTTATTTTATAAAACATGAATTGTTGAGGTAGAAAGCAATCAACTTCACAATTATGAAAATTATGGGTTGGTTTATTCATTGCTTCAAGGTTATTTTTTCTCAGTCAAATTAGCTTCACAAAAAGAGCTAATTTGACTGGAATTTTCACGAATATTTAAAGCCATTGCAATATCCACATTTAATCTATAAACTGTTGAACAGTAGGCCAAAACAACAGTCATTCAGTTAACAGCTTGAACTTGACACTATGGTTTCAATATAAATTTCAGTCATGTGGAATGAATTTTCTGCTCAAGTTATCCTTGAACAGACAATTCCTATAACATTAAAACAATAACAGTTTTAAATTGTTTTTAAAAAAATTCTTTTTAACTAGAAACTTAAGAACATAAAACTTTTGTATAAGGAACTATGAAAATTACTAATTTTTCAATTTTGTAAATCCCTTTTTAAAATTCATTCATTAAAAAACCTGATAAGTTAATTTCAGTATAAGTGATCATTTTTGAATTATTCATATTCTCTAATTTCCTATGAGGATATGCATATTAGTAGGTAAATGTAGTTATTGAGTTAAATGATTCTCTTCATATAAAAATTATGTACTATATCTAATTAACTTCCGAATATAGAGTATAGCAATTGTATCTACTTTACAGGGTATAACAAAGCTACAATAATAATTTTAAAACATTATGTTATAAAAAATAAAGGTTTAAAATAAAATATTATAGTGTAACATACCGGTCCAACATTAATACTATGGAGATGACCACTTTGTTGGGATTGACTGAATTGGAACCTTATGTCTGGCACAAATTGAGTTTTATCTTTTCCTACTGAAGGACTACGTAAATGATGGTTACTAACTTGTAATTTACTTTGCCCATTCTCATTGTAATGAGATAATGGCCTAGTTGTGCTGTACGGGGGAGGTTTCTGCATATCAAACTGATTGGCTACAGGCATCTGAAGATGAGAATCAAAATTTGAATTCCGACTGCAATTGTTAGGTACAGTGGAGAAAAGGTCCTCAGGAAGATTATCAAATGGATAAATATTGGAAGATGTATTAGGTAATTTATCATTGTCCTGTAAAATATTCCTGTTAAGAAAATTTAATGATCCATTGTTTATTGGACTGGGCAAACAATTTTCGGTAAGTATTGGAGTAAAGGATGGTCTGCTGCAAATTGTTGCATTGAGCATATGTTGATGCTGTAAAAGAAATGTCATAATATAGTACAATATAAAATTTAAATACAATAACATAAAAATTACATAATTGTATTCAAAATAAGTTTTAAATGAAATAAATTATGCAAATAAATATTGTGCTTTTTGAAAGAAATGCATGATTTGGATACCACTGTTACAAGTTCCTCAGAATATTTCTTACTTAATTGGTAAAGTTTTTCTCTCTTCACTAGTTTTAAATATTCTATAACTGAAAGATCTTGGGAAATTTATCAAACTGTTAAGTATATAACAAGTTTCAGATTTTTCTACAGATTTGAGTTTCCATATTTTAAAAATTAATTCCTCTATCTCAAGATAAGCATAATCTGTTCACACATATTCATTTTAAATTTTATTTATTAGATACTTTATATATTTTATGATTTTAACTGAGCAAAAAGAAACAAATAAAATGTTTTGTTTTTTTTCCACTTTATTACTTTTGCTCATAATTATTCAATAGAAATCAAAGTGTATGGTTTAAAAAAAATGCAAACATTGGTACTTGAAGTAAGAATGAAGTCCACAAATTAACGAATTGAAAAATCAACTTATTCAGCTGCAATTTTAGTAGAAGTTATTTTTAAGCATTTTAATAAAATATTTGGTTTTTAAATTATTAGAAGTTTTTGATACACTATCAATTTACAGCATTTGATCATGTTATACCACATTACAACATTCAGAGTTAGCATCAATTTTAAATGTCCTTTTAAATGCTAAGTAAAATTCTAAGATTTGTTTTAATTAACAATATGAAAATAAAATCAAATGTAGAATATTTATTTTTATAACTAAAAATTCAATACAGGCTATTGATACAACCGAAGAAAATATTAAACTATAAATTGCATAATTTTTAAACTAAATAAAAATACTTTTAAAACTTGTTGTTTATGTAAATAAAAATACTATAAGTATAACCTTTTAGAATTAGATGAGTTAACTCATTTTTAGAAATACTTTTTATATATGATGTATTTATTGATCACTTTACAAGACAGTAAATTAAAAAAATTTCAATCTGAATAAAATTTACCTGAATTTATTTATAATTTTTTGCTTGAATAATAACATGCCAAAGAGGTTTATGGTTTAAATCAATAAGAGTTTTTAAAAAAATTGGAAATTGATGTATTTCTAACTTTCCTGGTTATTATTTTTTCATTACTATATAAACGTGAATTTGTACTAATATTTTACAGTTTTTAAAGAAATGAGTTGTCCTCACATTCGACAATATTTGAATTATTTTTATTACAATACTTTTAAAGAATAATTTCAGTTTAAGAACTAAATGTATTTTTTTAAACAGTAATTTAAGTACTTAAATATTGGAAACTTAAATTTTTTATTTCATATATTTAGATAATGCAGAAACATACTGTTGAATATATTTTTATAAATACAATGAACATATAGTTATATTTTTTTATATTATATGACAAAATAAGAATGAAATGGGCAAGGCACCTGGTAATAATATGTCCAGAATAAACAGCATTAAGAGTTTTTAATGTCATTCCCTTCAATAAAAGACCAAAGGAAAAGTCCAAAATGAGATGGAAAAAACAATGTGGATGAGGACTTTGCCATCTTAATTCAAGTATGAACATATAATTAGATTTTTATGTAAAAATTAATGTGACAATGAGTTCTCAGCTTTCCAAAAATATAATTTGTATATAAGATTAACATAAAGATATTTTAAAAACATAAATAAAAAATTTATGAAAATATTTATTCTAAAGTCTAAAAATTTTTTTTTATTTGAAAGTTAAAATCTTAATGCATTTTTAAAGAAAACTTTAAAAAAAATTTTGAAAAGAATGTCATCACTGCCACAGCCTACTAATTATAATAAATGCCTTATCAAAAATTGCTC
This sequence comes from Latrodectus hesperus, assembly GCA_037975125.1. Taxonomy (NCBI): domain Eukaryota; kingdom Metazoa; phylum Arthropoda; class Arachnida; order Araneae; family Theridiidae; genus Latrodectus; species Latrodectus hesperus. The sequence continues at coordinate 27,340,278 of CM075862.1, forward strand.
GTATCTACTTAATTTAAATGAATGTAACATAGTATAATGATCAACATAGACTCAAAAAAGTCAATTCCCTTTTTTATTTAAAACCTACTTATCTTAGCTCAAATAGTCATCTATAAATTTCTTATTTTAAAAACAAAATCCAAGGAAGCCGAGTGTCAAAAGTACAGAGGAATTCATGATATTGCTAATGTAAATAACTCCATTTGTATTCCTGTTATATATGTTGATCTGTTTGAGAAGAAATAAATTAATTGTTTAGATCAAGAAATCTTTTAGCCTTGTAAAACCCATTAGACTGATTTTGAGTTATAAAAAATATTTTAAATTACCTCATGATTAATGGTGTTTTATAAAATCAAAATCATCAGTCAGAACATATTATAAGCAAAAAGGAAAATATGTCATTATATCTTTAATTATACACTGTTGGCCATACGAAACGCAACTCTTTGAAAAAAGACATGCAAATTACCGTATTTATGCAAATCTAATGCGTATTGTTTTTGGCCAAATGCAGTATTCAAAATTGGGGTGAACATTAGATTCGATAGTACATTATATTCTAGTGCAAGATCAACAGTTTGCCGATGACGTCAACCAAATTTAAACTGTAACAATGGATTACTGTATTTCTCAACTACATTTTCCATTACATTTATCGTTGACATATTATTGCATAGAGGATACAAACTGCAGAGTACGTAGTCACGAAATGGAGGGCAAACAGAGAAGAATGTCATGACGCTTCTTTCAAAAGTAAATCTTAATGCTGAAAAAATGGCAATAGAAAGGCAGGGAGAGAGCTCAACGTAGCTGAGACATAGCAATGTTCTCTTGTGGTGGCAACAGAAATTGGCACTGTTTGCAATAAAGCTAGTAGAAAGAAATTCACTGGCCCTCGCAAAGGAAGACACCCTGAAATCGAAGAAAAAGTTTTGGAATTTGTACATAAAAGGAGGAAGAATGGACAACCTGTGACCAGTAACCCCGTAAGAAATAAAGCAAAAGCGAATGCTGAAGTTCTTGGAATACCGAAACAAGAGTTAAGGTTAGCCATGGATGGGTGGATCAGTTTATGAAGTGAATGGGCTTATCTCTAAAAAGCCATACAACAATATGCCAAAAGCTTCCAGCAGATTTTGAGGGAAAACTACTAACATTTCAGCAGTATGTCATCATACTTCAGAAGGAAAAGAATTTTTAAATGGGGCAAATTGGAAATGCTGGCGAGACGCCAATTTAGATTGATATGTTTCATTATTACACCATTACGGAGAAGGGGACTAAGGAAGTTATCATCAAAACTTTTGGATGTGAAAAACATGTAACAGTGATGCTGGCAATAACTGCAGACTGGTGCAAAGTTTCCCCTTTTTTTAATCTTCAAATGGAAAACATACCCTAAAACCCCTAAGGATGAAAAGCTGTTCCCAGATGATACCCTGATTCAAAACCAAGAGAAGGGGTGGATGACTGAATCATTAGTGCTCGATTGCCTCCAAAATATATGGGAACGTCATCTCGGTGGGCTTTCCAATCCACCTTCAATGGTTTGTCTGGACGTATTTTGTGGTATTCTCACCGACAACGTAAAAAAGGAGATGCACAGCCTAGGCAGTGATCTTGTTATCATTCCTGAAGGGATGACCTCTGGGTTACAACCCCTGGACGTTAGTATAAGTAAACCTTTTAAGAGGTACCTTCAGGCAGAGTATGAAAAAAGGTTTTATGAGGCAAACCATGAATTGATCCCGACAGGAAAAATTAAGCATACTGCGCCTCACATTGTTGCACACTGGGTTTCTGCTGCCTGGAAAAGCATCAAAGCACCAATGATTGTGAAATCTTTCAAGACATGCTGCATTTCAAATACATTGAATGGCAGTGAAGATGACATGTTCTGGAATGCCGAGGTTAAGGAAAGAAGAAATTAATCTGCTTCTGACGAAGAGAGCTGCAAGGATTCCAGTGATGAAAACATTAGTGAATAAAGACGTTTACTATTGATCACTGATTGTAAAAACTGTTAGCTAGGTAGAAATGTTACGATTTATTTCATGTTCATATTTTACGATAGGTATTGATATATGGTAGTAGTAATTAACAATGATTGTTTCACATAACAATAGCCAACTAAAAGGTTAATTCTATGTTCTTCTACTTTATGCATAAATCCATTGTTGTAAAAAATTATGCTATCTAAATTTAAATAAAATTATCATATCATTGATTGTTTATGTACAAACCCATTGTTGTATAAAATAAGATTCAATAAATTCCTCATACCATTGATGCGCATTACATTCGCCAACAATTTTTTTATTATTTAAGTTTTCAAATGGGTACATGTATTTGATTCATATAAATATGATATGTCAAATGTACATCAATATGTTTGTGGCAAAGCGATAAGAAACTTATTAGCATTGCAGAACATACCCATCTCAAGCTCAGTAGTGCCAATCATAGGTGCTGTATAAAGGGAAGATAAATTGCCAATTTAAATCACAGCAATTGTTTTTTTATGAGTTTTCTGCATAAGCTATTTAATTATTCCTTGTAAGAAGATATATCGAGCATCTTCTTGATAAGTTTACAAGTTTGACCAATGAGAAATACTAGCTTATAAGAAATGTGGTTTTACTTTCAGATATATCAATGATCATCATGGATTATACCAAGCAACTTGAATGAAGATTTGTAATCATTGAAGGCAGAAGGGAATATTGATATGGCTGCAACCACCATACTGCAATGGAGCATATGATGATATACATATTATGTGCATGAAAGTGATGGATTTTTAAGCCATATCATGAAATACAGCACAGATTCAATTTGTTATGCATTAATTTCAGTCCACTCATACCATCTGATGCTGACTGCAGCTAAGAGGAATATCCACAAGACTTCCATTGCTTCAGCTATCCTTGACTCAAAAAAATAGGCATTTGTGCTACAAATGTTGTGATGACCAATGAAAGTAGAAAAAGGAATGGAATAACACCTACTGACAAATCCCAATTTTACCTGCAACACCACAATGGTCCAATTTGAGTTTGAAAAATTGAGTTGAGCAGTATCTGAAATTATAGTTATCTATTGGCACACTAATCCAAAACCTGACATGATCTGGAATGGTATTGGATTTCAATTCTGCATCCTTCTAGTTTGAACTGCAGCCACACTGAGCAACCAACACTACATCACTGAGTTGGAGCCTGTAATCCTTATATATATCTTCAGCATTTGCAATCCGCTATATTCCAACAGGATAAACTGTGATCACATGTAGCATGCAATATTCAAGAATTCTCTGTCCATTAGATTGGATAACTTGATCATTTTATTCTCCTGATCTATCACCAATCGAAAGCATGTGGTTCATGCTTGCACAACTGGACAGAGTACACCACTTACTGTTACACCAGAAATTTGGCAACATGTGGGAGCCACATAGATTACTATACCACAAGGATATATCCCAAGCCTTTTCAAGTTAATACAAAAGTGTGAAATAATGGTTATGTCCAACAATGGTGGTTATTTTTGTCCTCCATATTTTATAAGAACTATAAATTTCAATCATTAAATCTTTGCACTATATGCTATCTGCAAGTTAATTTTTCAAGCCCTGGTCTTTCTTAGTTTTGCATTTTAGATGGTCAGACATATATATAAGATAACTCTATGGGGAATTCTTTAATGTCAGCTTTGGTGCTATTTAAACTTAAGTTTTTCCATAATGTCGATCATTTTAAAATAATTGGAATAATTTTTTAAGAATTTATGAACAAAAATATTTAATACTACTTTAATGAACTTTTAAAATCTATGTAATCAAATACAAACTTTATTTTAGATTTGAAAACATGTCAAATTTATTAAGATTTTGAAATTAGTGAAATAATTGAACTTTCATCTCATTTTTAATAACTATGACATCTTAAACAGAGTACAAATAAAAGGAATTGAGAAAATATCCAATTAATTCAATTTCTAACAAATTCTAATCTACTTCTCAATAACACGTTAATTTGAAATCCCCAATCTAAATTATTGACATTTCTGTGCTATACTGATTTTACTTATAATTTGAAAACATACCTGCATTCTGTGAAACAATTTATAAAAACAGCCAAAATCAATGAATAAAAATATGAAAGATTTATTATACTTGTGAACTCTGATGTTGTTCTGCCATTTGCTTCAGTGCCTGAGCTGCCAAAGCATTTGACGATTCATCCAATTTGAAATTTACCGGCATACAATTTTTTAGGGTTGGTTGGCTAAATGGTAGAGGTGATGAAATTGAAGTGTTGGATGATAAAGAAATAGATTCCTCACCACATGATAAACTTCTTGGCATCTCAACTGTAATTAAACCAAATTTCATAATTATACAAGAGTTATTTTATTATTCTGAAATTAAAAATGCATTCTTATCATTCAAACAAGTTCAGATATCAAAAATTAAAAAATATCTTAAATTAAAATTTTATGTTACAGAAAAATTTATTAAATCATTGATTATCTGGCTTTTGATTAACAACAATTCAAAATTTAATAAGGAATAAAATCTGTATTGGCAAATATGTTGAAAATAGTTTGAAGTATCTTTCAATTAGTTTGATGGTAAATGAATGATTTATTAACACTGAGCAAATCTTCACATGATTTCTATGAACAGCATTGGCTGAACTTTGCTATATCCAAGAGATATTTTAATAGAAATATGTTTAAACTTTTAACTGAAAATTTGCTAATTTTTGTAAATTTTAATATTGTTATTCATTTTTTATATACACATTAAGAATTTTTTTAATATAAAGAAAAAAATTATAGCCTTTACATTTAACTAAAATTAACAAATTCACATATATATTTTAAAATTTGTCTTTAAAAAAATTATAATATTAAAACTCTCCATATGAATAATTCCTTTCCCAACTTCTTAAATTCAAAATCAAATTTGTAGATTAAAGAAGACACAAATGGAAAATTTAATAAATCAAACACAAGTAATTCAGATATTAGTTTTAAAAAGCACGTGTATAGTAAAAAAAATTTTAGAAGAATAAACACAACTTTGATAAATTATTATTTTTTTATCTTAGAATAAAAATATTATAAAAATAAGATTTCCCAAAAGAAGTTTAATGGTTAGAAACTAAAAGCTATTTAAAATACTTTTAATTATTGAAATCAAAAATATAATAAACAATACCCTTCTCTTAAAAAAAAAGAATTAATTTTTAAGTAAATTTTAACTCTCAAAAACATTCTTAATAAAAGAAACCACAAAAATTATTAAAAAACGCGCAATAAAAAACATACCATTTAGTTGTTGATTTATTGGTGTTGATGAAAAAGGACATGTGACCTCTTCAGCAGTGCTTACTGCAACATTCTGATTTTTATTAATATGCTTAATGGACCCATCCATTTCAAAGAATTCTTTTTGGAATTCTATTTGGTCTAAAGGAGAAATATCACCCAAGATGTTTTGATATGTTTCCATCGACATCATATCGCTGGATGAATCTGGTTGCAAATTTGAAGGCTGTAAATTTGATGGCTGCAATGCTTCCAGGGGATCCATATCAGAAGGATCATTTTCATTCTCTTTTTTGAAGTCAACTTTACCGTTTGCATCTATATGATTCAATGAGGATGATTGTGAATTTTCATCTTGTGTTTTCACTACTTCAACAGGATTATTAGGGGTTGATTGCTGTGTAAATGAAATATTAGAAGCTATATTCTGTACTAGCCCATTATTTTGATCCAGCTGGGGATGCGGATTTATTTGTTGCACTATCTGGGCTGACAGAGATTGAAGATTATTAATTCTTGAGGGCTGTAAATTTTGCACAGATGAATTAGTAGAACTTTGGGTTGATTGCATCTCTAATAACTTTTCAGACAAATTATCTGTCCTACTTATTTTAGTTGGCCGATCATTTTCGTCACTTGACACATTTTGCGGCAAGCCATTGAACACTAGGTCTTCTACTGGTCTTTTTGCAGGAGGCTTAGCCTGAAATAAAAATATATAATTTCTTTAAAATTGAAGGAAAAAAATTCTAAAATACTTATTTTAAAAGCTAAAAATTCAGCAGGTTATTATCCAGTTACATAAATTAAAATGCAAAACAATTTCTTTGATTGATTGAAACTTTTAAATTTGTCCATAACGACACTGAATCACTACCATTCACAGACAAAACAAATAAGCAAATCAATCAAGAAAATTAATTTACAAATATGCATACAATGCTGATCACCCTTGCAGCCATATCTGTGTGATCAACTACTTCACTATACTACCAGATGAAATATTATAGAAGTCAATTTGAAGTAATAATCTAATTAAATATGAATTAAATATTAACACATTTATTCTGAATAAATTGCTAAACCAAATTGCTTACATTTTTCATCGAGAAGTTAATATTTCAGTAAATTCATTTAAATAAGACTGAAAATATTCTATTTACAATGCCTTCAATGATTTCATATACTTTTTCACAAATTCATAAAAAAAATAATCATCGAAATTTCACAAAATAACAAAACTCAAAAATTTCATTAATAAAACGAAAAAAATAAATAAAATAATTTTCCCGAACAATAAAAATCAACACACTTAAAAATATTCTTAGTATCTAGTAAGAAATTTTAAAGTCTCAGTGTTTTAATAAAATGGAAATAATCAAGGCGAATTTTCTTTACTTTAATAATAAAATGCGTTCCACAAGATTTATTATTATGCAAGCAACGAAGTTTCTATAGGTTCCGAACACAGTAAAACCGGAGACGAAGTAAACAATATAATTACGCCCACACCGCACCTGCATTTTCATTACTTTGCGACAAACTACGCAAACGCGATTTTTTTCATTCGCATAAATCACATCACTTTTTGACCTCTAGAGAACGGAGAAAGAAAATAAAAATGAGAACATCGTTTGACGAAGTCAAAAGCGACTCTAATAAAAACAAATACCAGGGGAAATTCGACGATAATTTTAAATATAACATCTCTTCATCAAGTAATCAATTAGGACTTAAGAATTTTATAATTTTCAGATATTTAAGTGTTCTTAAAGTAAAAAAAAATGCAACTTTTCGCCACCACATCAATTGGTTTGCACAAAATGCCTTAAACTTAGGAATTATTAAAACTCTAGATACAAAAATCGCAAACAAAAAAGAAAACTAAGCTTTATGGATATAAAAAAATCTCAATCGTTTTACATAGATTAGCATTTACATACTTATTCCCGAGTTGGAATGAATTCGAAATTTGAAACTAATCCCAAATAAAATATGAATTTGTTAATTTGTTAACAAAAAAAGTTTTTACATCGAACTTCAAAAAGTAAATGATTTTAATATAACGGAATTTATGACGATAATTAATGATCGGGCAAGATTTGGTCGTAGAGAGCCATTGCCTTTGTCCTGACTCACTGTCTTTTTCCTGCAATCACCAATCCTCAATGCCAGTGCAGCTTCCATTTTTACAATTCTGTTATTACGTGGAGTTACCACACGTCTCGATCCTTTATTGAAAATTGACGCAGTTTTTCGGATGTTTGCTTCCTCTTTCTTGATGTATCGCACTGTAGATTCATTCAGTCCGTAATGGCGTGCTACAGATGCATAGCTTCTCCCCTCTTTAATCATATCTAAAAGTTTCACTTTTTCGCTGATGGTCATCATCTTCTTGCTCATGAGTGCCCCAGAGGAAGCTTTCGTAGAAGCACAGCGCTTAAATGGCATTATAAGGGCTTAATTAATAAAAAAGTTATCGCTTAAACAAAACAAGTTATTTCTAACACAACACAAAAATACAGAATGCCAGACAATCAACAGCATGGACAAGACTATCGAGATACAACAAGAGAAGATGCTAGATGAGACATCGCAGAGATGCCGTATAATCCAGGGTCTCAAGTTCTGAATTGTTCTGGCGACGACGAATTGCTTGTTACCAAGATGAAGAATTCGGACGTAATGCAGCGTGAAGATGTAATTATGGCGTAATAAATTCGTTCTTGAAGAACTTTACGTATCTAAACATTAAATTTAAACCTGATAAATAAAAAGCGTAAAAATATATTTTAGAGATAATAGGATTTTTTTTTTAAATGAAACATTAGAACAGTAATTTCGGAAACGAATACGAATAAGAGAAATATTGGAATTTTGAAAAAGTAAACACGCGAATTGTAACAAAATCGGAATAAGAATTCTAACGAAATATAAAGACACGTTCGCAAAAGAATAACTATAAATTATAAGATACAATTTAATAATTTTTGAAAAGTTTAAAATTGACAAATTAAAATTTTTTGAATATTTTGGAAAAAATCGGCGAAATACTGAAGCCGCAAAACATGAACGCGAAGTGGCGAGGGAACACTGTATTTTCTTTTGAAAGTCATTCTTTACTGCTTAAAAATTAAATGGAAAATCGTTCTCAAAAAATAACATTTAATAGGCAATGCTATTGAAATTATTTTTCCATTTCTAGAAAAGGAATTTCAAATTATACATCGCACGTCATGTCTGAACAACAACATTGATGGAACTAGACTTTATAATACCAAATAAAGACAATGCTTATGCAAATGCAAAAGTATCAAATCCGAGGTTTGGTGAATTGGATTTGAATATAAAGATTTAATTAGCATTTCAAAACTTTGAACAATATTTTTAATAACCCATAAATTACAATTAAATCGATAAATGTTGCTTTCGAGTAATTTAATATAAAAGGAATCAATTAGCCTTTATTAATAATCAGTAACTAGCGACTGAAATATAAAGCACTGAAAAACAATTTATAACACACTATCAATGTTGTTGATTGTCATTTACAATGGAAGGAAGAAAAAATCTTTAGGATGATGATATAGTGGAAAATTAATACATTCGAAAGTAATTGCAAAAGGGAAATCGAAAAGAATGATTTTTCCCCTTATTTAAATGGTTTTTATTTACTCACTTTAAATTTGACTAAGAGGTAAAATATATGGTGTAACTAAATTAAAATAATTAAAATGCTAATGTTTTTTATGCATTTTGCAGGAATGTACATAATTCATCATTTTCAACAATTCATCATATACACAAATATTAAGATATGTAAACTCATATATTAATATTCGTGTCCCGTTAATACAACGTATATTTATTTTATTCTTTAATATACAACGAACAGAACCATTAACTCATAATAATATTGCTTACTAGAAAATAAAATCGTGTGCATTCATATTGCCTAAACAAACGAAATTATGAAACTAAATATAAATAAGTTATAAAAGTAAGGAATAAATCTCGTAATTTGTAAAAAATCTCATTTTCCTTTTCAAATTGTAAAGCATGTTTTAAGCCAAAAGCAATATTGAAAATGGGAGCCCTTGAAAATTATCTCCTTTTGGTCATTTTTTACTGAAATCCCCTCTTGCCAGAATTTGAAAGGATAAGTTTTAGCATTTTATTTGTATTTAATTATTTTTTAACCTTTACAAATCAAACAGAAAATCGTATCATACGTGGCAGGCTTTAAGACACTTTCCTAGATGAATTGAAATAGTTTCTATGATTACCCTGTATGTAATAAAACAAACATATAATCAACCAGTTACTATAATCATAGTATGATAAATCAGCAGAATAAGCAACATCTAACAGGCAGATATACTTTTATAAGCCAGTTTAGTGCACATAAATTCGCATTTGCCTTTTGGCATAAAAACATGCTCGTTTTGAATCGTAATCATATCAAAGTTTTTAGCACCTCTCTCTCTCTATCTGCAATTACTTGAAACTCATGTAACCCAAAACAATATAAGCTTCAAAAAAAAGCTGAAACGTGATTGGTTGTTACGCAATATTTTTCCATATTTCCATTTGCCTCTCCAATTAAGACTTTCGAAAACTTTTTATTTTGCTTAATCAATATAAAAATGATTGTTGTAACATGTGAAAAAATGTAGATGCGGAACAGAAATTAAAGGTCAATAATTTATCGCAAACTTTTTAAATTAATGCTTAAAACAATGAATTATGAAAAATTTAATAGTTATACGAAAATATTTATAATGTTCTCGCTTTTTTCATACTAACTCAAAATTAGGCGCAATTTTTTAAACTTCTGTGTTTGACAAATTGATGTATACATAACGATAGAGAAGTAAATTGAATATAGTAACAAAACGCTTTCTTAATACCACAATAACCACAATACCATACTTATTTTGGCGAGTAATTATTACACAATTATCAACCAAATTAAAGTGATAGGTTTGGTTTGTTTGACGCTGAACGATCATTCTTTTGCACACGAAGGCTAATTATACCGAGAACTACGTTTAAAGTGTATTCCGAACCACTCAAACATCTTAGCACAAGTGGGATTCAAACGACGAGCTGCTGAACCGAAGGCAAGAGTCCAAACCATTCGGCTACCAGCTCGACTCGAATAATAGTGAAGCAAATAAGATGACACTAAAAATTCATCTTTTTTTCAAAAATAATCAAAGGACTGCTTAACAGAAAGAATAAAATCGGAAATAGAACTTAGAGAGGCTCTGTACAGTTAGAATTTTACAGATTTGGAATCTCGCAGTTAATATAACAACGAGTTGAGAGAAAGTTAATCCAGTTATCGACGACATCCACTGCAATTTACAACAAAAAGAGGGAACCGAACTCACAAATTGCTGAAAAAAAAAATTGCTTACTCAACATTTCAATTGGCACAGTATATAAACAAAAAAATTCAATAAAGCGACGTTAACCTCGCATAATATAGCATCGACTTTTCTAGACATATTTTCTAAAATCCATATTTCCTTTATACACAGTTATTTTATATTAAAATTATAGAAAAGTTTTCATTTAAGATCTGAATATACTTAAACATCAAAAATAGGAAAAATAAATAAAATAACGAGTAAAAGAACATTTTAAGGCGCTTCATTTTAAATCTCGAAGTTTAAACAATAATAGTTACTTAAAAACAACAATTTTGTCTAGCACATAAAATCATGCCAGCGCCGAATTCCTTATTTCATTGGATCATTTCTGACAATTGCTTTTCCTAACTTTGACTGGAGAAAAGACCAGTGAATCATTATTAGGTCGTGAGCTAGAATTTGAGAACGCTATTCTAGGTTAATAAATCTATTCCATTCTCACGAAAAGAGAGAAGTCCACGGAAACCCCATTTTAAACAATACAATCTGACTGCATCTCATTTTTAACTTAAATATTTTACCATTCCACAAATACATACTCAGTATAATATTATTCAATTAATGTATTCTAATATGCTGGTTATCATATATTTGATTTCAGAAGGAAATTTGTAAATACGTAAAAATAAACCCATATATAAACAAATACATAAAAATAAATAAAAACATTCGGTTTTGAAATAAATTTATTAGTTTTTGATTTTTTGACGAAACGAAATAAAAAATAACTTTAATAATAGCAACCAACGTAACAATAGAATTTGGTTTCGAATTTACTATTGTAATAATCCTTGTCAATCCTTTACCCGAAAGAAAATTGCAAAAAACTTTTGCAAAAGTCGAAAACGAAAAAATCTCATTTTCAAAATTTCCATTCGAAAGAAAATCTTCAAAATACATTATAAATTTTTCCTCAAAATTTAAATTTATAAGCAAGATTAATCAGAATAGGCATGAAGTGTTTACAGAAGCATAATAAAACCTTCTGCGTCGTAAGAAAAATATTTTACCTTTATAAATTAATAGAATTAGAGAGTAATTAAAAATGAAAATGATAGAAAGTGCTAAATCAGAATATAAATGAAAAAAGTAAAAGCAATATTTCATTATAATTAGTATGTCACAAATCACTGTTACCACATAATGTAAAAAAGCATAAAATTATAAATCTTACACATTTTAAAAATGCTCATAATAGGAATTTTCTATCAAACATGATTCACATTATAACGAAAACTGTCTGCTGAATAAAAAAAAATTAAAAAAGAAAAATTGTAACAGGAAGTATATAGATTTCATAAAACGCATTTTCCGTTGCGAACGCGCAAATTTAAATAACTTATAACAATTTCACGAGAAGCGATTACCAACTCAAGATAAGCGAAATAAAATATATTAAAAGAAGCACAATACAAACTATTTATCGACAGAAGAGAAAAAAAAGAGACGAAAAAGAATATTCTCAAACTCGCTGAAGAATGAATATATGCAGTAGGTTTCATTATAGATGGTCCTTCCGATCGGACCGAAGTAGCGGTAGGTTGTGACGTCACTGTGTCATGTGACACTGGCCCCTGGAAGGGGGAAGGGGAATAGAACAGCGCTCAGTGAAGGAAGAAGCCATGAAGCGAAGCGACAAACGGTGTGGGGGTGGTGAGCGGGTGGTTGAAACTGTGTACTAAGGATGGACAGACGGCCATTCGGATATCAATTGAGAATATTCAACTCGGTAGAATAGTGAATGCTTCTTAAATAAAGAAGCGCGCAATTATTAAATCCACGTATATAAATTTTTCAGAATTCCTTTTAACTTTGCTACAATTTACTACAAAGTTATTTTGAAATATTTTCTAGCGAAAATTAAATTTTTGCGCAAAAATGTTCTGAATGAAGTATAATTCTTGTACACAAATACATTATTTTTAAAAACAAACTGGAAAGTATTTCGCTTTTATTCAATTATTTCAGCATCACGGTTTTAAAAGCAATCATTCTACGATAATGTAATCGAAAATAACTATTTTCATAAACCATTTGAATAAAATGAATAAATACATATTTCTTTATCGAAAAATAATCTTAAGTACATGTATTGATTTCTAATATTAAACTCAAGGATTTGTAAAAAAAAATATTCAAAATGCATGTTTTATAGTAAAAAATTTATTTGTTAGCTTTTCATCGAGGCTAATTCTTAAATATTCTATAAGTATTTTGGCAACAAACAGATAGCCTGATAATTCAAATTGTTGCGAAGTATTTTGTAGCATTCCTTCACAAAAAACTTTTTTGAAAAGGTTTTTTGTGGTTTGAAAAGGTTTCTACCTCTTTCGAAAAACTATTTATACTGATCTTTATACACGTGTTTCAAGGGAGGAAACCCGAAATAGGATACTAAAACAGGTGTTACTATATAAAATATAAATACTTAGAATTTGTTTTCGTTTTTTTTCCGAATACCAATCTTTCGATGCTTTTAAATAGAGCCCAGAATCGAACCTGGATCTTTTCATTCCTTAGGTGACAATTTCATCATCACTAGGAAAATGTGAACTCGAAAGATACTTAATAAAAAATATTTCATTTGAAAATTTTGAGATTTCTCATGCACAATACTCGACATGGAGCACGATAATCGATTTTGCTGTGTGAAAAATACTTGACAATAGCTGCATGGGGACACTTGCTTTTCTATTCAAGACAGATGAAAGAAGAATTAATGGTCACTCTACGTCCAAACCATTGCAAACAACCACACCCAAAGTAAGTTGATTGTTATGTTTTAAGACGCAAGGTCCAAAATGAACTGCGCTAAATTTTTTAAAGAAATTATTTTTTATTGCTTTAAAAAAAAACTCAAACATTTAAAAAACAAAAATAAGAATATATAATAATATTAAAAAATCTATACAATATCGAATTTTAAAAAACAGAATAAATATAACAAAAGTATATATATATATACAAAATTTAAAATATAAGTTAAATAAAATTTAAAAAACCTATTGCTCTCAAATATGCAAAAAGATTTCTGTAAGGTAGTTCCCCCAACATGTCAAACATGGTTAAAAAAAGGTGTGTTTTAAAAAATTTTAAACGGTAAAGGTTAAAATTAGGGCATGAGATTAAAAGATGAAACACGGTATATGGTTCATCACACGTTTCACACCAAGGATTCAGTTCATGTACAAATAAATGTCGATGTGTGAAACGTGTGTGTCCGATACGAAGGCGAGTCAATCTAACATCAGCCCTTCGTAACGGTAAAACTGATAATGAGGTGAGAGATGGGAAAATGGCATGCAGTTAATTGGCGACCTGCAAATACCACGATTCCTGCCAACGACCATATATAAAACTTTTTATAACCTTTCTCACATCTGAGAGAGAAACTGATGGTAAAACTGGATCTGCTGCAGCCTTTTGCAGTTGCATCCGCTCTCTCATTTCCATCAAGACCTAAGTGGCTTGGTCACCCAAGGCAGAGTCGAACAAGGGATAAATGAAGACTTGGTTTATCAATAAGATAATTCTCTTCGAAATGAAAGATCCCTGGTTCGATACTGATTTAATGATAAACAATGGGGGCTGTCCTTTAGCTTCGTGCAGGCACACTACAGAAAAAGGTGCTTGGGGGCTTACTAGGTAAACAAGTGAATATTCCCTGCTATGCACAAAATAACCATCAGGAAGATAATATACATGAAAAACTTCATAGCAGACTAGGCTATCGCCTATTCAACTTCAAAAAAAGAAATCCAAGTATTTACAGGAAGAATAATTTCAAAACTAAAAATAATGATGTAGATCCTTTAATCGTAATTATAATTTTCATTTATGTTGTATAACATGGTAAAGCCTCGCTCTCTCTAATTACAATCCCCACCACAGATGCCGTATAATACAGGAAGCAAAAGTTTGAATTTTTTTGGTGATGAAGAAATGCTGTCAAGATGAAATATTGTGACGTGCGTGATGATGTAAATACTAGGGTTGTCAAAACAGAATTTTCTGCATAATTCTTATACGTCTCTATTCGTAATAAAAACCAGGTTGCCAGATACATAAGAAAATTGATCAAAAAATCACCAAACTCAGAATTTGGCATCCTGGAATTATACGGCATCTGAGCCCGATCCCCCTTTTTTTAATTTAGTCTAAACTTCCTACTCAAACAGAATAAACTAAATTCCAAATGAAAATTTACGTTTTATATTGAACCAAAATCAATTTGTTTAGCGTTTTAAAGTAACATATGCGTAAATGATTTTAATACAATTATAGAAAAAAAATTTTAAAAGATAAAAAACTTTGCTTTATTGTTTTAAGCATTTTTTATCGCAGATTTTGTCAAGTCTGAATTTTTGGTAACCGGTTTAGTTCATTTATTGCTGCATTATCATTGTTTGCACAACAAGACATCCATAAAAGGAATGCAGAACTCATAAAATCTGGTGCCAATAAAGTAATGGAGGTGTAGGACCGGTTGGATTTTATGGCACAAGATACAATTGAGGTGGGAGTCGAACCCATATACTATTCAGCTGAGAGTTAAAGGCGATGATGATTCAGCTGCTTGTTTTTGTAATTGGAAAACGATTCACAGCATTTTAAATTTTAAATAAGATTAGTGAATTATATAGATTATTTTATACAAGCGAATTGTTATCACATTGTCTAAAACATAAAATCTTAGAGACTTTACTGTTTGTACTGACTTTATTTTGTTTAATAATGAATTTAATCATCTTTCTTTAAATATCATTTGAACACAAGACCTATAGTTTCTATACCTATAAACAGGCTTTGAAGTACTAGAAACTCTTACAATCGAGGCGAAATCAAACCTATTAACTTTTGAATAGAGTGACAGAGTACTAACCATTATGCAGGCTACTTGATTTAAAAATGCCTAATTTCTGTTCATTTATTGCCAAAAGTACACGTTTTGTTAACGAAATTATGGAGGATCAGTCGCTCACTTAATAATTTAAAATTTCTCGTCTCAGAAGGAACCTCATTGATATTCGGCAAAATTAAAAATTTTTTTAAAGTATGTCATTAAAAAAATCACGAAAATTAATGTTTCTCGTAACTTTTGCTACAGAAAAAAGAAAATCAAGTGAAATTTAAGCTAAAGTTACTTTTGTACAACAAAATTTGCAGTAATATGCATAACCAGGACAGTTTAGTTTAAGGTTAACGATGTTTTCAAGCTAATTGGTATAGATTTTTTTTTTTTGTGAGGATGCAATATTCTGAGGACAAAAACGAAATCGCTTTCAGCGTCCAGAAGAGAAAAGTTTCAAATTTGATAACATCGTAACTGCCGTGCAAGAGGACCTAAGCACAGTGAACTTTTATAAGGCCTACTATTCCTCAACTAGCTTGGTGTGAACATTTTAGGAGAAAAGTGCCGCCTCAGCTGTCAAGTTTGACTATTCTGAGGGTTAAAATTACTAAACATCTCTGGATATAATGATTTCACTTGATTCAAATAGACAGCTTCGACAACAACTAATTTCATGATTAAGTTAAGCTTCCTCAGGATATAAACTAATTATTCAAATAAATTTACAATTTGAATGAGTATAATGTTCCTCAATACTCAATTTTTGGGTTGAAACTACAGTACATTGCTGACAATAAAAAATTTTATAAAAAAATTAGTTTAAATGGTTTTACAGATATTTTAAAAGTCTCTTCATTTAATATTTGACAATAAACAATATGAATACACTTTTAATTAATAAAACTGAATAACTTTGATTCTTTTGCATAAATAGGCTAACTCTCCAATGATATGTAATTTATAGAGGATTTCAAATACTATACTTTCAAATATGAACCTCCGAGTTGAGGATTCAACCCACGCGAACTGGCAAACTGAGAATCAGGACAGCCATTCAGCTGTCACTTTAGACCGCCAAGTGTCACATAAATGGTTAACCTAAGGCCTGATGAACTGAATCCCATAGAGCAAACCTTTCATTTATTGACTAAGCAAAATGAATTTAATATTGGCAATATTTTTAAAAGTTTGCAGTATAAAAATTTATCTATACGGCATGATTATAAAATCTTAAATTTGCATAAAATACAAGTGAAAGATCTCTTTATGCAGAGATATTTCAAGATTTATGAAATTGATATTTGAAAATGTGATTATATAAAAAGATATCTATAAGACAATTTAAAGTTTTGAATAAACTAAATTAAAATAAAAGTTATCGATTACGATACCAATTTTTTAGAACCGATATCCTTAAACTAAATTAATATCAAGCTCTCATCGAAAATTCGCACGATTTAGGAATTTATATTTAGTCATGCTTGTATCAAAAATTTGTTTATAATAATAAACAAAAACATGCTTGTTTGTTAATATTTGTAGACAAATCCTTCAAAACATTGTATAACACTTTATTTTTTGTTCATTAAAAGAAACATTTAAACTGCTTTGCCATGTTTTGAAAGATTTTATTACCGAAATTAAAACAAAAATCTAAGAAAAATTAAACAAAAATCTGAAAAGCTACTGTTTTGTTATTTACAATTGAAATTAATATTTTACGTACACTACAATCACTCTAAATACAAAAATCTATCAACAATTTTCATTGTACAAATACAATAACGCAATGTGTCATGCAGATCGCAATGCTATGCACATTGAATTTTCATATGAAAAATTATTCAGACTCATACGAATTACTGTTTGGTTGGTTGGTTTGCGACTCAGTTTCTTTTTTTTTTTCGCATAAGAAAGCTAAACCCGAGCTTACAATTTAAAGAGGGTTTCGCGAACCACTACAAATATCCACACCTGATGTGGGAATCGAACTTACACCCCCTTGAACTGAAAACCCTTCAGCTCCCAGTTTGCCATAAGAGATATGAGGATGCGAACTTATGCTTCAACCTCATTTCACCATGGCATTAGAATCAAATAAGCTGCATTGCGTTACTTTTTCCACAGAATCGGAAAAATAAACCCAATAAATGAATAAAATTAAAAGTAAGTATGAAAATATACGATTTTGAAATCATCTACTTCTTCAATTGAAACTTATTTAATTTAAAAAATGAATGGTTTGATTAATTTGCGGCTCAACAGTCACTTTTTGCACTCGAGAAAGTGAATTCCAAACCACTACACGCGAATCCAAGCCCGACCTCGGATTCAAACCTACGAGCTATTAAACCGAACATTGCAAGATGTGTAATTTCACCTTTAAAGGATTGCCCGAGTTGTTCTAGAATTGATATTTTATCTATCAATGCAGCTTATTTTTAAATTCTAGGAACGATAAACCATTATTAAAAAGCTTAACAAAATCTTTACAGCAATCAAGTACATGTTTAATAATTATTATAAGTAGCTTATTAATAGTTTCTCTCTCTCTTTCATTACAAATTAAATCAAGCTAAAAAAAATTTTTATTATTCTCTTTGTTCCTACTGAAAAATGGAAGACAAAAAATGAATCTACTAGCGAACTTACCTCATGCAGACGAAGTAGGCGACTATAATCCGAAAATTTCATCTCGGCACAATTCGAACAAAGAATGCTGCCGAACACACTCAGTTGTACTAGATTTCAGTTCGACGAATAAAGTTACCGAAACGAATTACCGGGAATCGAACATAAACAAACACAATTACTGTTTCCCGGAAAACGCACTTCGCTTTAACCCTAAACAATGTGATACTTTCAAAAACACACCTAACACTTTCGAGCTAAATAACAAGCTTCTTTTCGAGTCAGAATCTACACGTGTTATTGCAAAATTATGACTATCACTTCTGCAATGACAGGTATACCCATTTATTTAATAAATTAAGAACGCGGCTAGAATGGATGTTACAGAACTATTAAAAATAAACCATTGCAGTTTCAAATTGTTATTATTAAAAAAAGTATATAAAAGTTTTTCCCGCAATTGATTATAACCAAACTCAGCGGCATGACAGCCCATATCGGGAAAAAATTATTATAGATAAAATTAAATTTTCGTAGACTGACTTTCAATAAAAAAATTTTTTAGCCTCGAACCTACCATTTTAATTTTGAAATTCCTTCTCTTGTAACTGTGTTACGGAATAAGACTGGCAAGTCCACACACAAGTAGATAAATGATTTTTTTTTCTTAAGAAAACAAATACTTTTATTTTCATTGGTAATTTTAATTATTTTAAATCAAAATTTCACGAATTTATTGTATTGATGCGTATTTTTGAAGTTTAAAACAATCAAGCATCGATCATTTATTAACATCGCGTAGCGAATAATCTAATTGTTTAAGGTTTTAAGATACTTGAAATTATGCTGGGTGTTGCCATCTAGGCGGAATTTTCACATCGAGACATTATAGACGAATCGAGAGGGAACCCAAAAATAGCCCAAACACCTATTCTGACGCGATTGCAGAAAATGTGAACATAACTTATATTTTCTGTTGTTTAATAATGGTTGGAATCAAATCTAGGACCTCCCACTCCGGAAAACTGGTCTTATAGCTAGGTTCTACATATTAAGTGGGAATTGAACCCACGAATTCAAAGTGCAAATCATTCGGCAGATTAAACCAAATATCTGAAATAGCTTATTGTTTCCTCACATAAAAATGATTTCCCTCAGTCAAAGATGAGAAATATTAATATTCAATGATATTGTAATTAAGATTGGTTAGTTTCCAACACTTTTTAACGTAAGGCCTTATTCAATAGAAATTAGTGCTTTCCGAATCACTACTGATAGGAATCGAACTCGCTAACAGTTGAACTAAAAAACATTCTAGATTATCCCATCCTCATCCGAGTCTTGACACTGCATAGTGGCCAAATAAACGGACTAAGGCTGTTGCAAGATATTTTAATGCCTACCGCATAAATTGACTTCCGGGAAGACAGTCATGGATAGTGGACCATGGATAGGATTTTCATGGTATTCATGCGTCGCAAAAGAGAAGAGTCCCAAGCATGCTAACTGACAATGCAAAAGGTAGAAGCGCAACTTCTAACTCCCGCTCTTCAAGGATGGCTGGGATCAAACCTAGAACCTTTCGTTCTGAAATGCACTATCCTACGGATAGGCCAAGCGGTGAGCCCTCTATCACACAGGTTATGAGACACAGAAGATAAATCGCTGTTTGGATTAAAGAAACGCCCTACGCTCATTTATGCACAAGAGTTAAAATTGGATCGGGGCCAACGGTTTAAAGTGTATTGCAACTCTCTATAAACATTTACGCCCGGAGACAGTATCGAACTCCTGAGTTATTGAATCAAAAGCCAGAAAACTTGTCATTCAGTTTTCGTCTCGGCCAGATACATCGCAATCAATTTACACGTATTCGAAAATTATTGAATTGAACAGTAAAAAAATGTGTGGAATATTTTTTCTTTATGAATTCTGAAAAGAATAACTGACAAGCAATGAATATGTAATTTATTATATTTTGTCGATATAAAATCATTTACCAAACAATTCACACAAGTTCTATCATATATATATATATATATATTTTTTTTTTTTTTTTTTTGGTAATAGAAACACTCTAACCTTCAAACGGAAAAAAAAACCCCGCGCGCGCGAATTCAAGTTTAAAATCGAAAATATTTTGTGCCTTAATTTTTTAAATAACCTTAAATTAACTTAAAATGTGTGTTAACTTTTTTAAGAAACATTTACCTATTAACAATATAAATATTATAAGATTACAAAACTATACAAATTTTATTATCTACGTAATTGCCTTTCTTCTGGAACATTTGAAATATCTTTGATGGTGTAGTTATCATTATAAGTGTAAGGATCCGATCAACATAATTATATGATTTAAGATTAATTTTACACACACACAACAATAACTACCATAAAATTATCCTGATTTATCTTCACAAGAAGTAACTCTATTCCACTAATCATATCATTGAAAATATGTTGAATATCAGGATTTACATCTAAGATGAAATAAATTAAGCAAACAAGGTTTAATCAATAAAATTAAAAGCTAGTTAAATCAATAAGGAAACACACAAACAGGGGGAAAGATATCAAACACTATAAAAAATCACAAGATAGTATTTTCATTAGATCAAATGTAAATAATTATATGTAAATATACTGCATTAAGTTTCAACATACATTTTATTTAAATTAGTACAAATATTTAATCTCATTTCATAAATATAAACTTAAAGCATACATTAATCCATCAAAAATTACTTTTGAATGAATGTATATTTCATTATATTGATATTATCGATGTGGCTAAAATATCGAGTACATGGAAACAAATCGATAGTATTGTTTCGCATGCCGGGCATTAATGACAGTCCCTTCAGCATGTGGTAACAAATATTCGGTTCATCTCAGAAATGTGTGGAGATTTACAGGCCAGCACCCATGGATTTACGAGCAACCGTAGCGGAACTCGGCGATTGATTATTGATCGCATTCAGAGTGGCGCCCCGGCATTAATGGAAGAGGGACATTCGCTTGCACTTAAAGTGACCGATATTCGCATCGGAATGCGCAATTTTTTTTTTCTTCGTCTGGCGGTTTACTGTTATCTCCCTAACATCAACGCCTAATTCAAGACCCGAAAAAAAATTCAGGACCGTAAAAAATTTGGAATGTAGTATCGATAACCCAAACCTTGGTTATCCCTAAAAGAATTTAAAAAATTATTTATTTTCGAATTAGTATTTATCATAAAGTTGATAAAGTACCAATTATCAGTTAGTAACAATTATAGGTTCATTGCTTTTACTGTCACTTTATACACCATACAGTTAGCTCAACATGCACCATACGATTTGATTGTCCTTCCATGGTTTCGTTTTACCCACTAGTGGTTAGGTTGTCGCTAAACGCTCATTTTTGTACACGCGAAGGCTAATTAGACCAGGACCTATAGTTTAAAGTGGATTTCGAACCATTACAGGCATCCATGCTCAACGTGAGATTCACACACACGAATGCTTGAGCCAAAAGTAAGAGCGCTAATCATTTGGCTTCTAGTTCGGCTTTGGACACGAGAGCTAGTTCGGTTAGCTGCAACTTTTACAATCACAAAATAAAACTAAACCTGTGACACGACAACCCATGTGGACAAAGGCTTAGAGTACCTATCTGTTTTCCTGACCAAGGGCCCTGGGTGCGAAGTATATGTCCCGGATAGGTGGTCAGCCTAACTAGAAACCCCCAGTGTTTAGTTCCAAAGCATGCTTGGTACTCAATTTATCGACCCACTAAAGGAATGAAAGGCTGAATCAACCGTGCCTAACCTGAGGATCAAAAATCGGACCTGTGCAATGGAAACGGTAAATGCTACCACTAGGTAACCAGACTTTTTAAAATTACAAACCACTACAAATTTTCACCCTAGAGATAGGAAACGAATCCACCAACCGATGAATTTAAAGCCATAGCGCTAATCATTCAAATGCCAACTTGGTCTAAATCGAGAAAAACCTAGTTTAAAACGAATAGAAAATCGCAACAGATGGAATC
The DNA here is from genome assembly GCA_037975125.1 of Latrodectus hesperus. NCBI lineage: Eukaryota > Metazoa > Arthropoda > Arachnida > Araneae > Theridiidae > Latrodectus > Latrodectus hesperus. Next base: position 27,362,574 of record CM075862.1, read on the forward strand.
GAACACACGAATTGTTGAAATGAAAGACAGAGTCGCCTAATCATTCAACTATCAGATCGGCCCTCTGGAAAAGTTTGAGATCCTGATTCCCCATTAGCACATTACAGAGAATTTTTTTGTACTCACACAAAAAAGGAACAATAAGTGGTGAATCGAGTCATTACTAAGTTACAAGCAAAGACGTAAGTAATTTTATTTAAACGTATAAACTCTTAATAACACATTCGAACTGCTTTAAATCTAATTAGCAAAACCTTCACAATGCATTTTGCATATTTACAATACATACATTTCATAACAGACATATGTTGTTACAGTTAAAATATTTTAATAATAAAAACAACCTTTACTGATTTTCAGGAGACATACGTTTACAATGAATAAACCATAAAGAATGCGTCTTATTAAAATAGGGGGTCACAATTAAATGTTCCCTCGTAAAAAAATTTCTAAAGAAATAAATATTCGTAGACTTTAGGAGTAAAAATTTAATTTCCCACGCCTGGGACATTTCTAAGGTCTACTGCCTATTAAATAATCTTGCTGGAAGGAAAAGCGCTCTGCTGATTGTAAAATTCCTTGAATAACATTCAGGTGCAGAGTTATTAATTATGAAAAAAAGAAATCATCCATCGCCATAATGGGTATCGAGCTTAAAAATTATTAATTATACCAACCCATATGATTATTATCGATGTGGAAAAATATATATAAAAAAGTGAGTACACAAAGCACTGAATATTAAAACAAAACTTCTAATTTGTCTTGTTTGTCGCACAACGGTCTATTTTTGCAAGCGAAAATTTATTAGATTTGAGGTCAACAGTTTAAGGTAAATACAGAACCAATGCAAATATCCAAGTACGAGGTGGGGATCGAATTCACGAACTGGTGAATCGAAGGATAAATTCATTTTTGAAAAGTATTTCAGAAGTTAAACTCATAAAAATTTAAATCGGGATTTTTTTTAGCATTTTAAGCATAATTATTTCAAGCCCTTAGAAAAACACTTTTTAATCTATTATAATTGCGATAAAAAATATTGTGAAAATCGAAATTAAAAGCATTAAACTTTTAATAAATAGAATTGATAAGACTACAATTCTTGCGTATTAAATTACCAAAAAGAACTTGATAGTCGAGTAAAAAAAAAAACGTAAGAATTTCTAAACAGACGAAATTTATAGAATGGAGCTCTAAGTAATGAACTCGAATGATTCAACTGATTAATCGTTATCGAAATTTATCTTCCTGACGCAGACGATTATTTATAATATATAAAAAGTATTCCAAGCATGCTTATCGGAGGAACATGTGTTGAAAAGATAAACACAGAAATCCGCGCTATTTTAGATATGCAGAAGGGAATAAAATCGACAGATTTCAGTCGGTATGTTCCCAAATTTTTGAGCGCCAAATCCTATAAAATTGATTCAATAAATTTTAAAGCATAAGAAAACTAGAAATAAATGGTAAAAAAAATATTAGATATAAAATCAATATTTTTACTATCAACGTATTACAGAAATTTCTCTTTGGCAAATTGCAAAATCAATTTATAATCGGAACGCAATAGAATGTATGTATTTTCAGCGAATTACTTCACCATTCCATTGAAATTCTGTTCAAATGATGTTTTTTTCTTTTAATATTTTGTGGGTTTTGACTAGTTTTTCCCTATATTACCACTGTTTGCTCCAGAAAGTTTAATTGGGACGTACAGCTTAAAATGGATCCCGAACCACTACAAACACAGCAATATCTGAAATGGGAATCGAGCCTACATACTCTTGAAATGAAGTCCAAAAGGTTAACAATTCCAATTCTTTGTCGGATAGGAATTCGGATCAGAATCTACTAAAGTCGATTTAAAATCAAAACGAACATTCACCCATACAATGGAAGGGCTGCATATAAGAATCAAAATGCTGACCATTCAGCCATTGATTGGACGAATATTGTGTATTTTGGTTTGGTTTGTCGCTCAATGTTCATTTTTTGCATGCGAGGGTTAATTAGACCGGGACCTACGGATTAAATTCGATTCCAAACCACTAAAAACATCCAAACCCAAGATAGGATTCGAACCCATGAGCTGCTGAACCGAATGCAAGAGTGCAAACCATTCCACTATCGGCTCGATTTATACTGTGCTAGGTAAACAGGTTATTATAAAATAAAATGCAATATGTAATTACGATGTATAATTATTACAAAACAAAATACATTTAAAACAGCAGCGAAATATGTAGTACTTACATGACTATTTTAAAACTATATTCTGGAAATATAATTTCTCCAAATTTTTTTTTTTTAAATCACGTTTGCTGAACCATTTTTTAAGTCAAACATTTATAAATTATTCATTATAAAAATAATTCATAATAACTCATTAATAATTGTTTGCCTTCACATTTTTTTTATATATTTTCTTCACATAAATTGTTTGAAACGGTTTTTGATAAATTTCTTCGCTGATAACGCTGTCAAACAAGTTATAAACGTAAAGCGAAATGAAGTCACACTGAATTTAAGCACGAAATCGAAATTAAGAAATCGTGTTATTTGTGCATCGGTGTGTGAGTCAAACCCCATTAATGAAAAAAAAACTGCCTAAATATTTTAATAAATTATGCGTTTAGTGCCGCGAAAAAAACTATGCGGTAAGATAAATAATTTTTAATTACTTTGAAAAAGGCTTGAACATTTTGAGAATCCTCTGAGAAAAACTTTAATATGAAAAAAGTAGATGAGGTAGGAATTAAACCCACGAGCTATTGAACTGAAGACCAGAATGCTAACCACGCTACTCCCAGATTTGCACGATGGTTTTTGGTGTTGTGATTTAAATTTACGGATGGCTTAAAACCTAATTATGAGTTTAACAAACATGAAAACTCGATCTTCACGGAATACTGTTGAGGAACCAAGATAGTTTTTATTGATGAGGAAAATTTCATTTTGGACCATGAAGATCATACATTTTCGACACATTTAGAATCCACAGACAAAAATTTTTAATTCAGTTCTGAGCTTAGTTTGCCACTCTAGAGCTTTAATGCGAATTTTCTTTAGCTTTAATTCGAATTTTTAACTTAAATTTGGTATATTAACAAACATAAAAACCGATTATAACTTTTATGCTTATAAATGCATCATAAATTTGAAATTTTAACATTAGTACAGGATATTGCAATGAATTACTTTAAAAATTTTGAAGAAACTTTTCAATTCTTTCTAAACGAAATTCCTTCTTCTAAATTACGGTGAGTGGTCACTACTAAGATGTTTATGCACAATCTTATTAAAAAAAATTCCAAAAACTTAGAATTTCTTCTTTATATAAATATAAATGATTTGTAAGCAATTAATTTAACATAATTAATTTTAATTATGTCATTTACAACAAGCTCAAAATGTATAAACATAAGATTTTTCTAAGGTGAATATATAAAATTGCACATTTTATTTCTTCCTATTGCATGAAATTTTTTTCATTTTTTCTAAGTCTAATAACTGAAAGAATTCTTCGAATTTCAAATAACTAAACTCATTAACTTAATTTTAATTTCAATGTGTCAAATGAATTTTAATTTAATAACTTCATTAACTTTGATGCAATTTTTATTTATATTAAGGAAAAACTTTCAAATAACAACTGAAAATACCTTTTACATATAATACTCAAAAGTGTAAAAAAAAAGAAAGTAAAACGGATATAAATTTAACAAGGCATTCCCACAACACCAGTAAATACTTAAATCACTGCAAATATTCTTTTATGGTTCGATAAGTCTTCAACCGAAGGAAACCGAAAATAGTAACTTCCTACACCAATGAGCATCCGCTCTTATTGAATCAAAATGATAAAAACCCTCAAAACACTGCAGCATATTGCGAACAGCGAAATGCAGCAGTTGTTTACATTAAATTGACAGTGAAAAATAATGATTACGTTACTTCTCCCATCTCACCAGATAACTTGATTGATAAGAGTGATGATTATCAGACGATGTGTAAGAGGGGAAAGGGGGGATAATGTAAATTTATACTCGATAGAATGACACTAATAAAATTAAGATTATCACTCACAGATAATCGGCTCAGTAAATTTATACCTACATAAACCAAATAACGGATTCGGTTACATGAAGTTTTCTTGCCCCTATCTACAGTTTTTACAACATAAAACTACAAAATTCGCTTCATTGAAATAATTTGGGGAAAATTGTCAGCGAATACTAACAGCACAAAGAAAAAAAGATTGAAAAAGACTGCAACTTTTGGATGAAGATACCAATTACATTATGATTTCTATTACTCTTTGACAAATGACATACAATACTCAATTATGTATTTCTCGGCCATTAGTTGTAACAGTTCCAAAAGAGTATCACCATATTTATCATAAAAAGGGTCAAAATTACTTTTTCATAAGTAATTAGCGTTAGCCCTTATGTTGCAATAAATTGAAAATCGATATTTGAACTAGGGTAACATCGCGTTTACATAACTTATAATTATTAAACAATTGAAAGATAAATTGTCCCTCCTTTGGTGCAGTATGTATGACTAGCTAGAGAAGAGTGACAGCTAAGATGTTTACGTCACTTGATCATAGTTAACATCATGAAACAGGTGGTTGTATTAGTGGCTTCGGACTGAAAAGTCAGAAACAATAAAACATCGTAAATAAAAAATTTCATCATATATGTACTTTTTATTGCCAGGATTTTGGTTTTGTTTTATGGTCAGTTTTAAAATCCATCTACATAGCAGTAAGCATCCATAAAGGTAGGAATCGAATCCTTAAACTGTCGAACTAAAAAACAGAGTGTCAACCATTTATAACTATTATTTTATCTTTAATTTCTAGGAAGAAAGGTACTATTGAGTCGTTTGCGAATATCGATGATTCTGATCACTACAAATTCTTGACGAAAATCAGAAAATGAATTTCATATTCTCACAAATGTCTCCTATAATAAATATTTTTATTTTTGATATAAATTTCCATTCAAAATACGCTTCATTTTATATTAACTTCAAAAATTTCAGGGAATTGAAAACAAAATGACGGTGTAAATTTTTACAAGACAGAAAAAGTCTTGTATTAAATTAGTTTAAAAAGAGAATTATTTGACATGGCAATCATCAAAATATGGTTTATTATGCTACAAATTGTCAAAAGCTCTCAATCGTAAATTTTAACATGCATTTCTTATTGCATATTATCGCAAATACCAAAAAACTTACCAATTACGAAAGTTCAAATTAAATTAGTTAATTCAACTACTTTTTTATTTCTAGCTTCAAGAGAAACTTATAATTAAGAAAAAATGTTGGTACAAAAGAATTCTTTCGTTAAAAAAATTTTATACATTATTCAAAAACAGATATAATAACGGATTAATTTAGACATTAATTTCCTGTTATAATAACAAAATAAAAATACTTTTAATTCTTGATATTTTTTATCGAGTTTTAACACTTTAAACACAAGTATTCTTTCTGAAAGAAAAAGCATGCATTTTTTTCTGATTTCCATTACATTCGAGTTTTAAATATTTCCAGTGGTAATTTTATGGAATGACAACTTAAACGACGGATCGCTAACTGGATCCGCCCAAATATCCACAGAAAATTACGATAATCTAATCCTTGCAAATTATTTATGATACAAAAATTTATGAAACTTTATGAAACTTTTTTAAAAATTATCAAACTTTTTATGAAACTTATTTATGAAATTTTTTAGATCTAAATTATATACATTTTTAATTTAACATTTTATCTGCAAAATTTACCCAATTAATACTTTTGATAAAAGTTGCTTAATTCGTTGTTTTACACCCACTTAACACACTTCAAAAAATGCAATAGGAATGTTTAAAATTGACTATTAATGATTATAAGCATCCATGTCCAAAAAGAGAATCCAACACGAGAACTCTTAGCAGTTTTAACAGTAACCATTGAGATTTCAGTTTGTCATGTGAGCAAGAAAATATTTTTTTGGCAGAAATAAGACAATAGAGCATTTAATTGATTATTTTACAAGGTATTTACAGAGCAGATTTCAATGCTATCCCTTTGAATGATTAATTTTTGTCTTGCACATTATTGCTTAGCAAACAAAAATATCAGTTTTTAAAGTTTATTTAACTTAAAATATTTTATTTCAACTTCATAAAAATAGTTAAATAAGCAAAACATTAAAACTATGTTGTGGTTTAACAATTTCACTAGATGCTAAAATATTAGTAGAAAATAACATTTCTCTCAAAAATAATGTGCTCTTTTAGTTTAAATATCATGAAACTATTTTAATGTCCAGGATAATCTCTTCAAGAACTAAGCTACAAAAAAAATCACCTATATCATAAGAAATAGGAAATTTTCTCGATTGCTACAACACAAATTCTACTTACTTTATGCTTTACAATCACTTTTACCATATCATTTGTTTACTATAACAATGGCATTTTAGTTACAACTATGTATATTTATACCCATGTACTTTTTCATGATTTTGCAAAACTGAGTAAATATCCTTAACTTGTATATAGTTAGATTTGATGTGATTTGTCAGTTCATGGTCATTTATTGCACACCAGGGCAGATTAGACTGGGTTTGGTTTGGTTTGTTTGTCGCTCAACGGTCATTTTTTGCACACGAGGGCTAATTAGACCGGGACTTACGGCTTAAAGTGGATTCCGAACCACTACAAACATCCATGCCCAAGGTGGGATTCGAACCCACGAACTGTTGAACCGAAGGCAAGAGCGCTAACCATTCGGCTGCCAGCTCGGCCCAGATTAGACTGGGATTTACTGTTTTAAATGGATTCATAACTGACAACATTTATGCCATAGGTGGAATTTGAACCCACAAACTGTTAAACCGAAGGCCAAAGCACTAACTGTTCATCCGCCAATTTGGCAAATATAATTTAATATATATAATTATACAAGTTATAAGATATTTATTCAACACTGGAAAAATCTTGATAAAATTATTTATATAAATTATGTTATTAAAATTTACTTTAAAAATTGTGGCTTTTCATTAAAATGATTAAATTACAACTTCTAATTTCAATATATAAACTAAACTCCATGGCACGATAGCCCATGTGGGCTAAGGCCTACAGTGCTCATAACTGTTTTCATGACCAAGGGCCTTGGGATGCAAAGCATATGTCCTAGTTAGGTAGTCAGCCTAACGTAAGACCCCCAGAGTTTAGTTCCCAAGCATGCTTGGTACTCAGTTAATCGACCCACTCAAGGGATGAAAGGCTGAGTCAACCTTGCCCAGTCCGAGGATCGAACCTCGGACCCGTGTCATTTGAGTGTGAAACGCTACCACTAAGCCACTAAAAATCATTCTGGGTTTCACTGTAAACCAGCGATTAAAGCCACACTCAAGGGGTTTGGTTTGGTTTGGTTTGTTTGTCGCTCAACGGTCATTTTTTGCACACGAGGGCTAATTAGACCGGGACTTACAGTTTAAAGTGGAATCCGAACCACTACAAACATCCATGCCCAAGGTGGGATTCGAACCCACGAACTGTTGAACCGAAGGCAGAGCGCTAACCATTCGGCTGCCAGCTCGGCCCACACTCAAGGGGACTTTTGTAAAGGTTCAGTTGGGCAAACAGAGCAATGAACTAAACTAATTAATAAGTTCACTTCACTACAATTACACAAGGACTAATTTGAACTGGATCTACAAGCCATGGTGACAAAAGTCCTAAACTTGAAGGGAACGTCGCTGATCATTCAACAACTAATTCAGCCTTATCACAAAACTGAGTTGGTGAATGATCGGATGGGAGTTCTGATTTACACAATGAATTCATTTAAAAAATACATTAATTTAAATATTAAATATGATGGAATTTAAAAAAAATGTTGACATAGAATATACTTAAGAAAATAAATTATTTGCTTCCACATTATTTATAATAAATTTTAGGCAATTAAATATAACAATACATGACTGTATTTTCGTAATAAAAATTTAATATTCTTAATGAATTAACAATTATATCATAAAAATTTGTAATTTAAATTGTTTTCAATTTATTTTTAAAGGATATGACTTTCTGTATGAAATTTCAAATTAGAAAACTGGTTAACAGCAATATGCTATCATTTTTCAACAAAAATAAATTTATGTCAAATTTCTTCAACAATCACAAAGAATTAATAATTTTTTGTCACAACTGTTTGCTCATAATTCATACAAAAATTTGAACATTAAAAATATAACTGCAAGTAAGAAACAAAATTAAAATCAACTACTTTAAGCAAGTTTTTTATGTTAAAATAAATTTTGAGGAAATATATTAACAAAATACCAGATATGTTTTGGTTTGTTAACAATAATTTTTGTACACAAGAATTAATGAGACTGGGACCTACAGTTTTAAGTAAAATTTGAACAGTAACTAAATCTAAACCAAAGGTGGAATTCACACCCACAAACTGTTGAACAAAAAAGTTAGAGCAAATACCAGAGGATAACACATTTTAAAAATTAATAACTTAAGTTTAACCAAATGTTTAGACATTAATTTAAGGCATAAAGAAAATATAATGCATGTTTAATAATAAAAATCAGCAAATTCATCAATGAAGAGATAAATTATACATTATCTTAAATAAAAGTTTACTGGTGAGTGAATACAAATGCAATTTAAAATTGTCTAAAATCTCACACAACATATAAAAAAATTTGAACAAAGAGGAAGGACGTAATTTCGTATTACCCAAATAAAGAGAATGTATCGGAAAAAAATTTAATTTGCAAAGTAAAATAATAAGATACTCTACTACTCTTTAAAATATTAATATAAACAGTAAAAGATATTAAAAATAACATGGAATCTGAAATAAACTGTAAGATCGTTATTAAATAAAGAGTAAAGATTATTATAATGACAATCCAATATTTTGATAATTCTGTTAAAGATCATGAAAATAAGAAGCTACAGTTTAACAACTTTTAATCATAACACTATTTAAGCAGTTCATTTATATTGACAGTGTATATTAATATAAATGAGCCATTAAATTTGCACAACAAAGGTAAAAACAATCTCACAAACACCAAATCATTTTTAAAAGAAATTGATATTTCAGCTGATTCTGCATGCAGTACTCAGATGGCCATAAATATAACTGGAGTTGGTTTTCTTAAACACACATCTAGTCGCATTTTGATACAGTAAGAGACCTGCATCTGGTATCACAGTAAGGTAATCACTAGTTATACAACATACACATCTCACATTCAAATTAACAGTTACCTAAATGCTGATCAAAACATTTCAACTCCTGTATTGCTTATCATCTTTAAATATTTTTAAACCCCTAAAAAAATCACTGTCGCAGATTTTCTCAAACTATATTATGTATTATTAATTACTTTGATACAGTATTAAAATATGTTTTTCAAAATACAACTTTTAAAAAATTAGAGTAAAGATGAAAAGTTCTTATCAAGCTTTTTAAATTTTCATTCTACAATTTTAATGACATCTCAAAAAGCCATAAAGCAATTACTGAATTTTAACTACATAGAATTTTTTGTGTACTAAGTACACACGTTTCAAATTCGATTGTTTCTTGATAGTTGATTGATTTTTTTTCAATTCTCAAACATAAGGGCCATCTGGTCATAAGTGTAATTTAGAATGGATTCAAAATTACTTAAGAAAATCAAATTCACACACCTGAGATGGAAGTAGATGCCAAACTATTGAAATTAAAACCAAATTTGAATTGGATTTGGTAAACATTAAATAATTCCAGCAGTTTAAAATGAATTCTGAACCACTACAAACTTCAGCAATCAAAATGGCATTGAACTTATTAACTGAAGGGCATAATATTAGCAAATTAATGTGTGAACAGTACAATAAATATAGAATAACAGAACAATAAAATAATGTGTGAACAGTACAATAAATAGAGCATAACAGAACAATAAATATAGAATTTTAAAAAAAGCACTAAATACAAGCACACACACAAACATGCACAATTAAAGTATGTAAAAACAAAACTCACGACTTGAGATTTGCTGGTTTCAGCAACTGATTCTTTATACGTGCGATGTTCCCTTTTTCCTTTTTTGGATTTCGAATCTAGAAACCGCTGCTTCAAAAATCCAGTATTTTGTCGCTGTTCTTCACACATGTGTTTTTGGTAAACATCATGCTTTACTGCAGATTCATTGTGATGAGCCCTATAAGTCTCTATTCGTCGACCTAAACGCTCTACATTATTTTTTGATGGTAACACTTCGTTCATGGTAATTTATAAGTTGGAAATCAATAACCAGATAAGTTCATTAAATTACTATGTATCAAATTTTAAAACTTCACATGACAGATGCTCATGTGAATTAAATTTACATGAGAAATCTAATAGTTAAGACATATTACTATTATTTAATAATAAATTCATTGAGCTAGTTGCATGCTTTACTAAAGCATTTGCTTCCAATTGAAATTATAAAAAGAATAACTATTCAATCATAGATTATCAAGTTCTTCAATTCCATGACAGGCGAGGTACAAAAATCACAACTATACAGTCCATCATAACAACAAATACACGTGTTTTTATACTAAATATATATAATATAAAATTATATACTTCAAATGATCTCCCAAGATCTTGATTAATACCGCAAAAATATTAATATATAAAATTTAAAATATTCAATAAAATATTAACTTTATTCTTTTAAAAATAAAGAGAAACGACATCAACACACTTCTCACGAAACTAAAGCTCTACTCGAATGACAGAAGGTGAGATGAGAATGCCAGCGCAGGGTTACTTTTCGGCGCATGCGTATTAATCTCAGCAACGCTTTAGACTTTTTATAAAAAAAAAAAAAACAAGAAAACTAAAAAGATTAAATATGATTTTCGCATCTTATTATTTAATTTAAATACATACATATATATATACATATTGAAAGCTATAAACTCACAAGACAAATAATTAAAAATAGCTTAAACGTAAATTTGAATGTGTTGAGCAGATCTTGGCGCATGTATGCAATATTCTTGACATCATCGCATCCTAAATTCGCCAAAAGGGGAGAATCGTTAAAGTTATTCAAATATATTTGCGATTTACGTTGCATAAGTTTTATTTTATTAGCTTCATGATTATTTATGTCTCTGGAGTTAACTGCATTTCCTAACTTATTGATTAATATGAGCAATCACAAACGTTTCATTCAATTTCAAATATAAATGAGATTATAACAGTTTTTCGATATAAATAATTTTTCAAACTTAAATCGAGAGGCGATTAATAATAAAATAACCGTTCTAATAAATGAGAAAGGAAAGTTCGTTAATCACGCGTATTTAAGATTAGTATATAAAACATTTATTCACAACTGCTATTGTAATAAAAATATTTGTTTATATATTTATCTTATTTCATAATAATTATATTGTTTTCTTTTCAATTAAAAATGTTAATGTAAAATTTATTCTCTAACAAGAGGCATTTTACTATTAATGGATAATTTTAATAAATCATTATGAATTTAAATGCAAATAAGTGCAGATATTCTATTTTGAATGTTCTATAATTAGTTCTTTGTTTTAAATTCAAAATGAAGAGGAGTTTAAATTATATGGAAAAAATACATAGTAAAATTGTAATAAGTTTTTTACATTAAAGATTTAATAGAATTGTGTTATCCAATTAAAATAGTTTTTTCTATAAATGTTTTTTTTAACTAAGCAACAATTAACTTTTGAAGTTAACTATGTTTATTAAATTAATTTTAAGCTAATTTATATCATATAAAATATTACAGAATTAACGATCATTTGTCTGTTCTCTCTTGTATTCGAATATCAAAGTATATAAAAAAATTGTAAGCATAAATTAATTTTTAAAGGAAATAAGCTTGACTAATGAATAAAACATTTCAATTAATACTGTGGGATGGTTTTAAAATTGGTAAGATTTTTAATTTATCCACCGAATCCTAAATATTTTATATTTTAACTGTGCAATTAAAAAAAATGTGCCCCTTATAAAATTTATTAGTTTATAAATAGAAAGGTTTTACTATATTAATTCAATCAAAAAATTTAACTTATTTTTCAAACACATCAAAGTTTTTCCAGTACTTTTGTTATACATAGAAACGAAATATTTTTCAAAATATTCAATATATTTAGAAATTAAAACAGCTTTTACAATAAAAAATTTATAAAAATATTGAATTCAATAAGTCGAGTGAAACAATAAATCTGCTCTTAATTCCCGAAATTTTTTTGTAAAGCTATCATTAAATTCTATTATACTTCATTCTTATAAGTCTAATTATTTTTATAAAAGTAATAATCTTCATACAATATTCTATTGCTATTAAAAATTGGAAAGTTTCTGAAAAAAATAATATTTATTAATAAAATTAAATAAATTGTACAATCAAAGATTTTGATTCTGACCAATACCATATCGAATCAGATGATAATATGCATGTCTTACTTGTATACATATTTCTGTAAATGTAGTTAGTAATTTTAAAAAAATATTACAATCGTTAGTAATATATTTTACTTTATCACCAAATATGACAAACTGCGAGAATTGAAAGAAATCGACGTAATATTTTCCTGTTAGTAATAACCATTAAATAATGCTGCATGTGTGATTCTAGCTTCTTTCAATAAAGAATTACAAAATTATATTTCATAAATCGGTTAGCATAATAACATTTTGATCTACGACATTTACCTTGCTTCTTGTTTCTAAAATACTTTTAAAATTCGGTTTCCTCTCATAAATATTAAAAAGGCAAACTTTCCAATAACAATTTAAAAGAAATAAATTAAACCAAGCTGTCGGTTTGTCCGAAAAGTGATTTTGTAAAATAAGATATTTAACCTATAAGTTCTAATCCTCCACCCTCACTGTTAATTCTGCAGAAAGGTTTAAATTTAAATTTTGAGCGAGAACGAATTTCGGTTTGTTCTTACAAAGTTGAAATCTGGCAACTTATCTTGAAAAGGCAACACATACATAATGAAAAGGTTGTAAAAAAAAGGATCAAATTTAGAATTAATAAATCTTTCTAACAAATTGTAAAATAATTAACCACAGAATTTTTATATCATAATTCATTACAATAAATATTAATATTACTTAAAGTCACGATATTCGGATATGTTGTTGAATATGAAGATTTTTTATCTGTTATGTTTTTCACCAAAAAATGATAACTCAATTGAAAAAATAATTTTTTATTTCTTTCGAATTATTATTATCATCGTTATGAATTTTGAGGTATCACTTTTACACAAATTTTCTTGAATAAAAAATTTCAGTGCCAGCTTAATTAGGAAGAAAAATAAATTTTTCTTTTTAAATTTTAGCTAGTCTGTTTATATTTAAAATGAAGATTAAAAGGGGTATGAGGGTCACAGTTCTCCAAAAGCCTTAAAACAGCCAAATGTAGCAATTTTTTTTTCTTAGCAGCAGAACTATTTGGAAACATTTTTCTTCGATATTTGATTTAATGAAATGTTTATGTATTAACAAGTTAATATGAGTCAGATACATATCAAGAACGTCAAAGTGACAGATACTTTATGAAACATTTTTAACCATTTATTAGAGACAGTTATAATGTTGTTGATTTTTTCAATGAATGCATATCCTTTGAAAACGGTGTGAATAAATTAATGAAAAAATATGGTCATGCAATGAGTACAAATTTATTAGTTTTGTTCAATGAACTTGATTAACTAAATTAAATTACACGAAAATTTGCTGTATTCTCTAGTACATTATTTTTGTAAATTAGTTTCAACTACCCATTTTTTTCTGTCTGTAAGATTTTCTGTATTTCATTATTTGATGCAACACTGTCCAACGTTATTTCTTCACTCCCTTCTACAAAATGGACTCCACTAGTAAAATGGACTCTTCCAGTCTAGGACGTGGCTTTATTCTCGAAGGTCACAGCTAAAGTAAGGGGGTGAAATTCCAAGAATTGTTGATCCCATAAGTTCAGCAGCTGCAGTTAGAGCTAGGGAAAAAGAAGGGCTGGCTCTTTGCTTTTAGGTATCGAATGCCGCCTTGACCGCAGAGAGGGGAAGAGAGTGACGTCACTGGGCATCGACGGAATGGCATTATGTATACTAGTTTGTGTTTGATCGCTATATTCTTTTTCATTTTGCCTTGTCCTATGTTAATATTTCAATTCTTAGGAAGTGTGTATCTTAAAATGGAAAACATGACATCGTATGCTGTTGCTACGTGTTCAAATACATAACAAAGTACTAAAGGAAAACATATAATATTTCACCGATTTCCAAAATAAAATTTAATATTTTGGAAGGAATGGGTGAAAAGATGTCGTAATAAATTCTAGAATCTTGAATGAGATATTGAATAAAGATATCGGTGAAATATTTATTTATTATAAAATGAAGCCCAAATTCTAATTATTAATCGAAACGGAGGACAAAAGACAGCACCTGCAAAAACTCTATATTTTCAGAAACTCTTGTTAAAGCTATAATACATTTCACTGGAAACATTAAAACGGTTGCATTTTTTCATTGATAGATAATTTATTTGATATTATGAACAATTCCGTACCAATATCTCTAAGTAACAAGCCTTTAAAAGCTACTTTTGGAGTGCAAAAATAATTTTATGCTAAAAAGGAAACTTTGATAATTTCCCTCTTGATTGCGTTTAATTTACGTGTATTTGGAAAAAAATCGGTTTTGATTTTTCAGTAAAGGAATTTTGTCTCAATTTATTCTCTTTATGAAAACTTTAAATCCATAAATGTAACTTATGTTTTAACAAATAGACTTAACTCAAGATGCATCATTTTCCTTCTGAAGTAATTATTTAAAAAACACATTGCTCACAAATTAATTATCTAATTTGTCACTGAAAGAAAACTCTGTAGAAAATGAACAAGACGTTTATTTAACGAGTGAATTGTTAGATTCTGCATTTAATGTAAAAGAACGCCAAGAAATTATTCATTTGTTTCTTTTATCTTAAGATGGTAAATTAAATCTTGAACTCAATTAAATCAAGAACAGAACTTCAAGGTCGAAAGCGGTTGTGTTAGGAGGTGGAATATATCAAGAATAGCAAAATCGCAAATCCTTCTTTCAACGTGTATAGATAAATGATAATTATAGATATACTATCATTTTCCCTTAAAAATATTTCCAGGAAATAAACAAAATCAACTTTTTCAATAACCTTCTTATATTCATAATAATTTTTCTCTCATAAAATTTTAAACTCTCACAAACTTATTTAAAATTTATATAATTTATAAATACTGAATAGCAAAAAATCTTGTTTTAAAAAAATAGAGCGATGTAATTACTATATGTAATAATAAATCTTTATAAATTTCACAAAATTAACATTACTTATAATATTTAAAAAATGAATTTTTTTGTGCAAACTATTCTAATGCATTTAGTATTAAATAGCTTTTATGAAACGAACTCACATATTTAAATATAGAGAATTACAGTACCGCTTTTATTAATTTTTAAGAAAAAAATTGTTTGTAGAAAGAAGTCAAATCTTATTTTATTCCTGAAAAATGTGTAAGCGTTTTAGAGACGCAACTAATCTTCAAAACTTGATATCTTTTGATGATTATATGAGTTGAGAACCTTTGTCAATACACCATGCTCATCTATTTTTCATAACTCGATTGAATTGTATCAATTAAAATTTGCTATTATTTTTGTTCATTTGTTTATTTATTAATCAAGTTTATTTGAATTGATTCGGCTTAATCCAACTTCAAAGGAATTCATAGCTTTGGTTTTCTGTTTTCTACTTCTATTACTTATCCTTTTCCTTCAAATTTTTAATTTGATCTTTTAAAAGCACATTTTACTTTTTCTTTAAAATATCAATTTTATACGGATATATGTTTTTTCAAAAAATACAAATAATATTTTCATGCATCTATAATAACTATATCTTCAACTTTTTCAACGTTATTTCGATAATATTTTTCACAATAAAAATTATTAACTAATTTTATATTTTTGAAAATTGTACATAAAATTTAGTTTGATATTAATAAATTATTTTAGTATTGAATGATAGTTCCTTATTCCGTAATGAAATTTGAGATTAAGGTGAGTAATAGTATTCCATTTTTTAAAATTTTATTTTACTAGAAAACTCCTTCTTAAATTTCAGTCCTAAAATACCTTCAAAATCAATTTTATTAAAATGTCACAAAATATAATAGAATAAGATACACTGAAATAATCCAATTTCATTCATTTTTTGAACCAAGTTGTGAAAATCGTACACTTGACAGACGATGGCTTTCTGTTTCGTTGTGTACTGATGTGGGAGACGCAGGAGGCGGAGTAGGAGTGTGTTGGAGAAAAGGAACGTTGTTGTTGAAAACGCGACGAGTGGTAGCGGAGGTGCCGTTTCCAGGCAGGGGAAAGTTCTTGTATTTCAAATGATGTAAAAAGGAACCATTTAAAATTATGTTTGTGTTTGTAGTTAATGTTATGTGTTTTTTTTTTTTTGTGTAAAATAAATGTGCAGTAAAAACCGAAGATCTTTTTAACTACCGTTTTGGAGACAACACGTATTCATCGATAGAAAAACCCTTGATTAGTATGTCCTACCATAAAGTATATTTCAAAATACTATAACATCACATAAAATATAATTCATTTAAATAGAATAATACATAGTTAGACACCCGGATTGTGAGCTGGAAGAACACAAAGCATATCTAATTCTTAGAGGGCATTCTAAAAAGTACTTAATAATGCATTGCTTCTTTTCAAACTTTCAAAAATTCTGTTTGGCATATTTTTTTTATCAAATCTTCAAAACAATTTACTTCCGACTCCTTTCATGCGTCATAAGCAACGTTAACAAGATATTCTAAAGATAAAAATTGTCTCCCATTTTTTAAAAATGTTTCTTGTGGGAATTCTCAAAACATTTTCATTCATTTAGTATCCTAAAGTGATTTGTAACAAATTATCAAAATAAATTACATTTTTAGTACAGAGCAATTTTTGCGTATCGTCAGATATAAGAAAATGGTCAATATGGTTTTAACAGGTTCAGAAATTCTAGCTTACATGCTTAAAAATCCACTAGTTTGTCATTGCTGGAAACATTTAGTGAAATAATATAATGTTAAAATATGAGTACACAATAAATATTAAAACATGGCTGGGTTAAAAGAATTTGAACAATCAATTTCAAATAAAAGATGTAATTTTTATGATTAGTTTCGAAATAAATTTCATTTTTACTCTATGTAAAAATTTTAATGCAAGTTAATCTTAAAATTTAGTCATAAGTAAAAATTTAATCCCCAATAAAAAGGAAAATTAGTTATATCCAACGATTTAATGATTTTAAGAATGCCTTTTTAGAAAAAGTGATAGAGAAATTCTGAAAGTTGAGATGTAGTATCCAATTAACAAAAAAATTTTAACTTGAAATCTAATGAAGTGTATATGAATGTATTTACACGTTTAAGTTGCTCTAAAATGACAGATTGTATCTAAGAATCTTAATAAGAAGCACATACATTTAGAATAAATGCAATTTATTGAATGCAACATTTGTGTGAACTAGAAAAAAATATTTTAGATATACTACAGAATGTTTTTGACACACACGATCATGGTATCAAAGCAAAGATTATCAATATCTGATTAGAAAATATTTCTACAGAAGATAATATATAGTAAAATAAGTTGTAAAAATTCATTAATAAGAATTACCTGGCTTAATTCCATTTATTATGTAACAGATTTTGAATATTATTTGTAAGTTATATATATAACATTGAAAATAATTTAATTTTAGTATATATTTTGTAAATATGAAAAAAATTGCTTAATACTAAAAGACATTTAATTTTTTTATACAAAAAATAGCATAATAATAATTAAAAATTCGATTTGCTTTTCTCATGTCTCTCAAACAGAATATTTTTAATTATTTTAAATTAAAATTAGCCGCCCAACTTGTCTAGTGGTCAGCGTGCCTGACTGCGGATAAGGAGGTCCTGGGTTCGAATCCCGGTTCGGGCATGGATATACTTTCTCTCTCTGTCTATCCTTTCCTTGTATGAATGAGGTGTGAATAGTTGCCTACCCTATAAACGAGTACCTATGGCATATGTGTAGAGCAAAGTCGTGGTGCTCTGATTAAAACGAAAGACGCTCCCAATCGACTTAAATTCGCATAGCCAAGGCATAGCGAGCTTGGCTTGTCCAAGTGTCATTAGTATAACAACAACAAACTAAAATTATAAAATATTTCGTAAATGTCTACTAATTTTTTAGTAAAGCTTAGTTAATTATCAATCAGTAAAGGATTTAATTAAATTTTAATAAATTAAATGTATATTTATAAAACTATATAAAATAAGCAACGCCTTATGTTTGTAAAATAATTTTTAAATTTTTATTTTAAAAATCATTCTAAAGTGTGCTTAAAAAATTATATGCTAAATGTGAAATAAAAAAGCACAACATTCTATATGTAATGGATCATCCTTTCTATATGTTATGAAAATCCTAAAATTTCTTCGAAAGAAAACTAATACACCCCACCACTATTTTGAAAGCCCTAAGCCACTTGTAAATGTATTATATTCACAGAACATTACATTTTAAGTCTGTATTTGATTTCTTCCTTTTAGTTTATAATATATTTGAACATATTTTCATTAAATGATACGAGAATTTGCGATTAAGGAAATGTAGTTGTTGTTGTCGTGTACCAGCTAGGCTGGGAATATGGGGTGCGGTGCTCCACTTTTTCAACTGAATCATATTTGGTGTGGAGTCCGACTTCTTCAGTACACATATGCCATAGGGACCCGTTTATAGGGTAGGCAACAATTCACACCTTCATTCATACAAGGAAAGGACAAAGACAGGATAGATAGAGAGAGAAAGTACATCCATGCCCGAACCGGAATTCGAACCCAGGACCTCCTTATCCGTAGTCAGGCATGCTGATCACTAGACAAGTTGGTCGGCTAAGGAAATGTAAATAATGTAATATAAATTTGTTAGATATTATAAATTAATACAAAAATTCTAAAATAGAAATGAGCCATATCAGCTTCTTTTCAAATAAGATTGGCAAAAAGTACTGTTAATAGAAAGTATATATTATTGGGATTAAAATATTTGTGATGCACAATTTTACATCTAACATTTATTCATTCGATTTCTTTATTCCATCAGTCAATAATTTCAATTAAATACATTAAATTGTAATAAATTATTCAAATATGAATCATTATACTCTTAGGTATTTAAATTAATTGCATAGCAATTTCAAATTAACTATATTATTCATTTTTAAAGTGTTGTTATATATATATACATATATATATATATATATATATATATATATATATATATATATATATATATATATATATATATATATATATATATATATATATATATATATATATATATATATATATATACATACGTACATACATATATTAGGTCTACCGAAAAATTCTGTCCGTTGATAGATAATGATGTTGTGAAAACTATAACAGAGCAAGATATTTTTCTCTGAATTTTTAATATTGCTTATTTTTTTAAATTTAAATGTCCTTTTTCTACAAAGTAATCGGAATTTATCACATTTCCTATCACGAGTTGGGGATTATATATGTATATATTTACTCCTAAAAGTGATAAATATTCAATAATTTATACTATCTACTGAGTTTAGTGGGGATTATGTATAACCACCGGCTATTAATCACTTTTACTGTAACACTATCTTATGATTTTACTTTGAGAACTTTTCTCGCTTCAAATTTTCAACTTATTTTTAATGTGTTTAATAAGACTTTCTTTTGATTTTAAAATGTATTTCTTAAAATAAGAACTAATTCATATTAAAAAAGATTTTATTTATATTCTGAATCATTTTATAACATTCAAAAATATTACTAATCTGTAACTTTTTACAAAGTATAATAATTTTGTCTTGTTTCATCATATTCCTTTGAAATGATTTCTAATCTAAACATGCTTTCATTATGTAAACTGATATATAAAGTTAAAGATTAATTATCAAGAAGCATTTTATGTGTACATATAAAAATATTTAATACAATTGATCTTTTAACTTTCCAAAAAAGAATTTTTCAACATAATGCATCAATGTAACATATGCATTTCAATATAAAGGCGACAAAATTATAAATGAAATAAAAACTATTTTCGAAAATCTTTAAATTTTAAATATTTTGATGTCAAATAAATAATTTTAAATAAGCAATTCTATTTTAAATTTCAAAATTATAGATGTGTGTTAATAAACATTATAATAGCTAAAAAAATCTGCTAAATAAGCAAAATGTAAAGAATAAGTGATAGAAAATAAAATTTACTCAATAATCAAAAGTCAGCGTTTCCAACGAAGCCCATAATTTTTAACGAAATAACACTACATGCTAAAGATGAAAATTTGTGAGTTTAACTGGCAATATTTGGGAAATGATGGTATTCTAACCGGGTAAATGCTTAAAATAAAATCAAATTATGAATTTTCCTAGAATTTGGACGTAATTACTTTTCTCTTTCCAGCGTTGTATCATATTTCGATTCCAATATTGCAATTCTCTTGATATGATATTGCAGTGTATTTTGATAAGAAATTTTCTTCTTTTGTTGGGGGTCAGTCTGTTGCTGAACGCAAACATTTTCAGACATAGAGGACCGCTAATAAGAATACATTTCAACGCGAATTTTTTCACGAGTATAACGCTGAGTAGACTTGGGCACGATGTACTAGAATTTCTCCCAGAAGTTTTAAGTCTCGGTAGCATCTTTCAGTTATGTCTTATATTCCTTATATTTATGATACATTTAATGATGTTTAGTAAATGAAATGTAGACAAAAATTAATATCTTTAAGAAATTTGATTCTTTTAACATTTTTAGTTTCTTCATCCTTGTCGGGTCCCTTCTTAGCTTGGTAATTAAGGTGCTCAAGTGAAATTAATTTAATCAGCAAGTGAAAATATTTTAAATATAATTATTTTTAAGCAACATTAATTATTTATAATGAGTATTATTTTTTAAAATAAAGATTTCTTAAGATTCACTATATCATCCAGAATTAGCTTCACTGTAACCCTAAACTATAATCGCGCGATTGCATATATAATAATATATTCAAGTACCAATTATATTTTTCTAGGATTTTATTGAACATAGTCATGCTAGTTTAAGGAACTTATAAGTTAGGTGCTCCGTAAAAGAATGAACTCTTAGATATAGTTTATTTATCTGACAAAATATTCTCTGTACTATAATTCCATTATCATATACTTATTGTCTATTCGAAATTTCAGTGATTAGAATATGGTGTAATTTATATATTTATAATAATAATTGTAAATATAAAAAAGTAAATTGTTAAGAATTGAGAAAGGAAAATATTTTACTCTCATCTATTCATTTTATTTGAAATGAAATTTTTTGTAAGTTTTATACCTTTCTCAATGATTATTAAAAAATGCAAATTTTAAGAACCTTCACAGAAAATTTTTCACTTGTGTTTTAATAAAAGTTTAAAAATTTTTTATTAATAATGTTTCAGTTTTATAAAATTTCCTTTTTAGAGGGTGATTATCTTATTTTATTTTAGTCAAAATAAAATTAAAACTTCCTATTTTTTATTTATAAGAGAAAATATTGTTTATTAAATAAAATGATTTATAATTATAAAAAATGAATATGAAGTTAAATAATATTTTAAAACACGAAAATTTCTACAAAAAAAATTTTTTTGAATTCTTAAATGATAAATAACATTATGCGAGTTCCTAATGATGTATTTGTCATTAAATTAAAAAAGATTAAAATATCAATTTACATATGCATATAGTTGTTAATGCAATAAAGAGTATTTTAAAATTTATTCATTATTTTAAAATGCTTTTTTTAATATTCATACATGTAGAAATGTTTTGAAGTAGGCATTTAAATGCATTGCCTATTAGAAAAATTTCAAATAAATATATAAAATTCATCTGTCTAAGAAAATCGCATACTGACTTTTTATGTTTTCATTTCTTAATTAGATGTAGACTTTTCATTTAGACTTAATTTCGTGGAAAAATCACTAAATATTATGTCTCATCAGATACAAAAATTTTATGAAAAACAGTGTGTCAGTAAAGTTTAATATAAGCTAATTTTTTACTAAATTAAAATATTTTAAATAATTTTCTGTGAGCTATAGTGGATGCTAATGCATTAAAAGGTATACAAGGTATAAAGGTACAAATAGATCACTACTTTGAAATGTTTTGTTAAGTATGTATTTCAAAATGACAGTGAACTGATATTCATTCATGTAGAAAGGCTTAAAAGTACGCATTATATTTTAGAAGTTTTTTGAAATAAATATGTAAATTTTTCTCACAAATATGAAAATTGTACACTGTATTTCTGTTTTATTTTCTTTTAAGTTATGTTTCTGAATGGGGTGAAAATTTTCAATTCTTGCTGCTCACAAAAATAAAATCTTTTTGAAGTTTTATTTTAATCTCTTTGAATTAAAACATTTTAGTGGCTTTGTATTATGAAAGTAAATTTCTCGTTGCTGGTTTTTTTCACCTATTCGTTTCTTCACTTTTTGTTGAAGGAGAATGGAAGATAATTCTTACCTTTAGCAATGTCTCGAGTTGGTTAACAATATCGATTCAACTGAGGATCTAAAAGTATTTCAATCGAATTCCCCCGAAGACAAATTCCATTTAATGTTTCATTTTAAAATGAAATTCTGAGGAGTAAAAGCTTAAAACTTAAGTAAACAATTGCCGATTGTACCAAAATTATTCCAAAATGAAAATAAATTTTCAAGTTTGAAGTATTTATGGAATTCTTAGTAAAAAATACTTTGTTGGCTGTATATTTTAAAATCGTGCTGCCTTTTATATTCATAAGGGTAGAAAAGTTTAAAAATTACGCATTTAAAAGTACTAGATATTAAAAAGCCTTCAAAATAAATATGTAAATTTTTTTTCGTGTTTGAAAGTCTCGCACATTGAATTTTTATATTTCATTCTCTTACTTTACATTTCTTAATGAAGCAAAAGTTTTAAATTATTGTTCCACCCAAAAAATGAAATGCATCTCTTAAGCACATTTCAGTTTAAAATTAAATTCTATTTTTAACATTCTGGTTACTAAATTTTATCTTTTATATTATGAAAGCAAAATTTTTAATTTTTCTATAAAATATGGAGAACAATTTTTATTTATTTATTATTTTTTTTTATATTTTATTTTATTTATTATTATTATTATTATTATTATTTTGCCTTGAGTAGCACAGTAGCTATCGTTTCTATCTAATGCTCTGAAAAGTATTTACATCGAATATTTCCAAAGGCAAGTATCCATTTAGATATTTCATATTAAAATAAAATTCAGAAAAATTATTTTTTCAAGACTTTATGAAATATGTCAATAGAATTGAACACGAGTTTTTCCTAATGTATAATTTCTAAAGGTACAAAAATGCAAAAAAATCATAATTTAAGAAATTTATATCACATTGTCATACATTTTCCTGCCGCTCAACTTGTCTAGTGGTCAATGTGCCTGACTGCGGATAAGGAGGTCCTGGGTTCGAATCCCAGTTCAGACATGGCTGTACTTTCTCTCTCTATCTATCCAGTCTCTGTCCCTTCCTTGTATGAATGAGGTGTGAATGGTTGCCTACCCTTTAAACGGGTTCCTACCTAATCAGGACACATGCTTCGCACTTTAGGACCTCTCATTCAAGAAAACAGAGATGGGCACTGTAGGCCTTGACCCACATGGGTTGTCGTGTCACAGAGTTTAGTTTTACAATATATATATGTATATATATATGCATATATGCATATATATATATATATATATATATATATATATATATATATATATATATATATATATATATATATATATATATATATATATATATATATATATATATATATATGTATGTATGTATATACATGTATGTATGTATGTATATATGTATATATATATGCATGTATATATATAATTTTTTTGGGGGGGGGTAATTTTCTAATATATGAAGATATCATTTAATTGGTGCTTATAGGTTACAAGTGAGGAAAATTACTTTAATAAAAAATTAGCTTATAAAATGTTTAATTGGCTTAGTTAACGATAACTTCGAAAATCATTTATAATATATCACATTATTTTTAAAAGTATATTTTCTTTTTTCTAATCGTTGTTTGAGGCATGGTTTTTATAAATGAAGTTATTCTAAAACTAGAAGGTATTTAAAAATTTTTATTTAATATGTAACATATTTTAATTTACTTGGAAAATTTAATTTTGTGGAATAAATAAATGAATTGACTCTTAACATTATAACTGGGAACCGGAAAATATTTAAACCAAATTTTCTTGTTTTCTTAAATTCCTGTTACATAACAAAAATAAATTAAAGATAAGCTTATGAAAATTAGGAAAAGATTAAAAACAGAATTGAAAATGAATAATATATTCTTAACTATGTAATAGAATAATACTATTTTAACTATATACCTAATATTTTTTCATATAATAAAATAGGTAATATGCCAATCAATATTTGACTTATATTTAATATAAGATTGATTTAATTAAAATTTTAATCCATACAAATATCATAATTTAAGAATCATTCTTAAAACCAATATCTATTTTTAATTCATTTTATATAGACTGCATGCGTGCGACAGAAAATTACTGGTCAAAAATACAAATGGGTAGTTCTTTTCAAGCTTTCACAAGCATCAAAATTTACATCGTATGGTGAAAAAAATTATTATTGTTGGAAATCAAATTGTGCGTATCAGTGGTCAATGTTTTGTTGCTGGCTGGATAATTTAATAAATTAATTAAATTACCCATTTTTTTCCCTGGCTGGAAGTCCTTTTTTTATTTAATTCAATTCCTTATCCCCCCATTTTGACGAAGTGGGATGCCCTAATGTAGGACTTGAAGGAAACCGGTTTTCTTCAAGTTCTGCGTTAGGGCATCCCACTTCGTCAAAATGGGGGGATAGGGAATTGAATTAAATAAAAAAAGGACTTCCAGCTAGGGAAAAAAATGTCTGGGTAATTTAATTAATTTATAAAAATTATCCAGCTAGTGAATACAACAGTTTGCGATAAAGCAATTAATCATATTTTTTAGCAAGTATACTAGAAACTAAGAAACTGCAAAACAGAGTCATCCATAGGCAACACAATTACTATAACGATGGCTGAGTGTCATACGGTTGATCTCTTCGAAGAAAAAGATCCTAGGTTTGATTCCTTCATTTTTGAACCATGGATGTTTTGCTTTCAACATTCACAGTTTCCGATGTGGGTGGGAGAGACTTGAAAATAAGATTTCCTCATTTTAGTTTGCAATCATAGATCGATAGTTTGTAATCAGGGTTCATTTTTTTTCATAATTATTTTTTTAAATTCTTCTAAATAAACTATACAAAATTATTTTACCAAATATTAAATTTGTTCGTTGATAAAAAAAATCAAGTATTTTAAACTAAAATTACAATCTTATCTAAATCTTCCTTATCTTACTTATACGTTTGTCATTTTCTAAAACCGACACTTAATATCCTTTTCAACAATTACAATTAATTTTATAATTAATTGTATATGCTGCATTTGTTTTTCTATATAGGTTACATAAATTAATCAATATATATGAAGTATTTTTTATATTCAAATTAAATAAGAAGATAGCTATTTTTCAGAGTATTTGGTTATCATGCTTTTAGACTCAATATTAAAGTAATTTCCATAGTAAATAGAAAATTAAATTAAGAAATTTCATTAATAGAAATTAGCTTAAATAGGAATGCACTGAGTGTGATCTAATATTCCCTCTAATACCTATCTAATACATGTATTTGTATAAACTAAAATCAGTGGCACGACTACTCACATGGGGCCATGGCCTACAGTGCGCATATCTATTTTCTTGACCGAGGACTCTGGAGTACAAAGCATGTTTCAGTTAGCGTCAGCAGAATGCAGAATCTCCAGAGTTTTGTTCAGCATTCTTGATACTCAGTTTTATCGACCCACTGATCTCTGTAAAAAAAATTACAATAAAATTTTTTATACCAAAAAAAAAAAAAAAACTGTAATATTTACAGGAATACATGACAATTGTTATTTTAGTGGAAACTAATTTTGACAGCTTTTTACATAAAATTTATAGAATTTTATCATGAAAGAACTGCTACATTAATATATAAGATATGTATATTTACAGTTAAAATTGTTATATTGCCTAAAAAATACTCTTCTCATCACAAAAAATTGTTATTTTCAAAAAGTTAAATATATAATATATATATATATATATATATATATATATATATATATATATATATATATATATATATATATATATATATATATATATATATATATATACATATAATTTTCAATTTTTTTCATTATAATAAACTACTGATGTGTCACTGGAAAATTATATCCTAATAATATCATTTATATACTTAAGCAGAAGTTAATATATTTAAGTTGTACGAATATTTTAATGACAAATACTTGATCTGATATTGTTTACGTTTTATCTCAAAAAATAAAACTTTAGATATTTAAATATGTTTTATCGCAAATTCTAAATCGAGTATGTTTACTTCTCACAGAAAACACTAAAGGACTAAACAAAAAGGAAAAAAATACAGTAAAACAAGATGTAAAGCATATTTTAATTGACATCTCATATGAAACTTTATTAAAATTTAATAAAAAATTTTTTAACTACATTTCAATTTAATTAATTAAATATATATTTTTTTGGTTTTACTCCTACAATTACAGTTATGGCTTTGAATGATTAAAATAGGAAAGACGAAAATGATATTCGAAACTAGTCAAATCCTTTTGAATAAAAGCATAAAAATTTTGGATTCAAGTATAAAAAGTCCGATTTAATAGTTATTCCTCTAATTTTTAATTTAACCATTTATAAATAACATAATTATTAAGTAAAATTATATTATTTATACATTATGTAATTAAATAAGAGGTTATATAATATATCTTATATAATTTTAACATTTTTGGTTTAATTTGTTAAGGATTCTTTAATTGTTCCCGGTTATTAATTTTTTATATTGACGTTTTTATTTAATAATTAACAAATGTTTCTTATCAAAATGTTGAAAATAAAGATTAAATATTGTGGGCTGGAAAACTACAAGGTAAGAAAACTTTATGAAATTATACGCTAACCTTTAACTATTAAATGAAAAAATTACAAATTTTTACAAACTGAGCATAGTTAGTAAGCAAACGAAAAATGAATATAATATAAAAATAATTCTGACAAATCCCCCAGCCTGTAACAATGTAAATAATAATATTTATGTTTTATATTTGCCTTTAAGAAGATAAAATCAAAACGGCAACGATAATTGATAAAAACTATACAAAAAGAGTTCAGAATATCTGCAATACCCTGTTCGCACTGCCCTTTTTAAATCAATTTAATCTTAAATCTGTGTGATTTAACTTGAACACAACGCTGAAAGCCTTGCAGTTGAAGCTTATTTAAGAAAATGTTTTTGTTCAAAACCTTATTTATTGGTTGTTATTATAAATTGTATAATATCTTAAATTTTTTTTATAGTTGAGCACGTTTATTAAGCATTTACTGACCAAAATGACTTTAATTAAGATTATGATTTTTCAAATGAGGAATACGAAACCAAAGGATGTCGTTGACAAATCTATTTCTTCTCAAACTTAATATAATTTTTTTATGCTTATTTAATACTTTTGTAAATATTTCTGTGATATTATTATTTAAAATTTTACATCTCTTGTATTTATTTTGATTGATTTCAGATATTTCAAAAAACACTGATAACAAGATAGCAGAAAACATGATGGCGCTAAATCAGTAGAAACGTATTTAAATCAGTTCGCCAAACAGATTTAACTCATAAGTTGCCACTGCAAAAAACTTTTGCCTAGACTTAAACGCGTTTAAAAGGGCAGTGCGAACGGGGTAAGAAGAAAATTCTAGAACATTCTTAGACATGGTACGATATAATCGTTCTTTGTGCTTTCCGTAGAAGTTATATCACACCCACTGTCATTCAAGTAGAAAAGCTGATTCTTGCAAACAATGGTGGTACGAAGCAAAATTGAATCACCAACTTAATCAGTTAAAAAAGTTTGCTTTTTACTGTATAACAATGAATATTATTAGAAAATAAATGGCAGTAGAATGTTCTTAAACTAATATCTTAAAACCGAAAAGAATTTAGCATGATTATATGCCTTACAAGTATGAGAGCATAGAAATAAGACAAGACATCTGTGGGACAGAAGACTCGTGAAAGAAGGTTCTTTCCCTCTTTCTTTTAAAAGTCTTCTTTGTTTGTGAATAATCGATATTCGATTGGTATCGAATTGAATAATCGAATCGATCTGCGAATAATTGAGATTCGGAATGATAGCACAATAGAACATGTTTGATAAATTATTTTAAAAAGGATGATTTATACATTTTTTTGTTCACGTAGTGAGTAAAAAATTCGCATTTTATATTTCATGCTTTCAAAAAGCAGTTAGAATTACTACTAGGAAGAAAACATTATATTCTAAGTTATATTAATTTGAATTGAATAACATAAGTGATATTAATTTGAATTCGTCTTAATACTGAAAAGAGTCAAATTTAATTCCTCCAAATATTTTATTTTAGTATAAATTACAGGAGAATTACAGATTCTCTTTCATATTTAAGTTAAAACATAAAGTGTGTTTTAATCTGAATGTAGACACAAATATGTAAAAGAAGGATCCAGGACATAAAACTAGCTATAGCAAGTCAGTGATTTACAACGTACCACGAAAGACAATATCACAAAAGTAACTGATATAAAAAATATCTTTCACGGAAGGATTCATACGGTATATATAAACCGATTAGTCACAGATTTTTACAAAATAGAGTATTAATAAATGGAATTAATCGATAATTTTAGAGGGAATAATGTAAGATATGCAACAAAAATAAATAAAATTCTATTTGAAGCAAAATTTACTACCCTAATTTCAAGGTATACTTTTTAGCTGATGGAATTTCCATTCTTCGCTCTAATTCAGCTGTAGTTGTGAATCAAGAGGACTCATCTTAGACTGCTTCTCATTGGACCATTACGTATGTAGAAAAAAAAGGAACCTTTCTTTTATCTTATGGACAATAGCCTTTCATTTATGGAAAGTTTACTTGGCTTCTGTTCAACAATTCGTGAGTTTGAATATCACTTTGGAATTGGATGTTTGTAGTCGTTTGGAATCCAATTTAAAGCATGATTCTCGGTCTTATTAACCCTCGTGTGCATAAAATGACCAATGAGTGACAAACGAACCAAACTATGGAAAATTTATTTACAACCAAATATTTAAATGTATTGTGGAATTCTTCAACTTTTCATAGAGTAATTTCTAATATAAGAGGTCATTATTGTATTTTGTAAAGAGCTTCTGCTCTCTATTATTCAAACTTTAAACAAAAGGAAAATCAATCTTCAAATCTTTCAATTTGTTAAAAAAAAATCATGGTGTAAATGAGTTTTAGAAAATTAAAAGTTTAAAGCAAAAAATATACATGTGTGTTCCTTTTTCTTTTGCTAGAAAACTAATTTTTGTGATTGATTATTATAAATTTAGCAATTAATTGCTTGAGAAATTTTTAATTTTTTAGACAATTTTAAATAAATTTAGCTTATTCTTCCATGTATATTTTTATATATAGGAACCATTCTGAAAAATATGCTTTTCTGTCAATTAATAATATTCTTTGAATCCGCTAAAAAATAAATAAGAAACAATTTATAATTAAGCGTTTTGTTTATCGAAATCTTATCCAGGAATTTCTGCATGCATAAATATCAGATTTTATAAGTTTTCTGTACACATTTTTTATTTAATTGAAAGCTTCGAGAAATTTAACATTATAAAGCTTTTTTAAAGTTTATTTATTTCTTCTAGAACTTTTTTTTTGGAATAAGTCATCGTTTGTTAAACTATGTCGGTGTAAAGAAATAATTTTTCTTTAAGTACTTTTTTTTCTGAAGACATCTAACAAATCTTGATGCTTGAAAAATTCAAAAATATTCTTTGCGTCGTCCTTGTAGTAATCTGATGCTGTGCTCACAGTTTTTGCTGTTAAATCTTGTCTTCAGATTTCATTACTTATTGAACAGGATCCTCTTTTGATCAATTTCAAATTGCTTCGTTTCTGTCTTTGGTAACATTTTTCAATAGATATGTTTATATACTTTAGTACAAGTATGTTTATGACAGTTATATACATTCGATCTTACGAAAACGTAAGAAACGGCAAAATAGTTCTTGAAAACGAAAAAATTCGTAAACTATAAAAATATAATTTTTAAATCTTAAAATTGTTTTTGCCTACACTTCTCTCTCTTTATAAATTAAGTACTATTAGAAAAAAATATTTAACCTGCATTATATAAAAACATATACAAAATAAAAATTCATAATAAAAATCAATTCCTACTTTCATTTTAGTGAGGAAAAATCAGTTAAAGTAATCATCTACTGTTTTCGATTTCAAAATATTTAAAAACACATTTTTTTTCCATGTACAAAACCATTCCACTTTTTTTTTTTTCAAAAATACATTAGCCTCATTAGACATTAATTTATTTGTTCCTTAGATGGTCCCAGAACTAAATTTTTTCTTGATGTTTGATATTTGAAAAATTTTTTCCTCTTTATTTTTTAGATTCTCAATCATATAATCTCTAATAATTCTTACCAACAAATTATAAATGAAGACAGATTCAAAAAGTTCTGAAGTGAAACTTGGAAAATAGTAGCCTTCTTTGCTGAAGTTGTCTCACGTATAAATAACCTATCTTCACTCAAGTCATCAGACAAATGTTTTTGTCTTTCTTCACTTACATTATATTATTTAATAACACACACTGGTCAAAATGACTTAGATAACACTTTATTCTGCAGTATCTTTCCAAGCATACATTAGCGTATATATTTCATAAAGCGATTCCAAATCATGATTACTCTTTACAAAGTATCCTACGATATTATTATTTGAAGCTATTGATTACACGAAAATGTAGGTCTGACTCAGATTGTTCAGAATTGGAATTTGCGTCATTAAACCATAAATCAATCAATCAATACACTCAAATGCATGAATAGTCGGAAGTTTGATTAAACGGTAGAAATTCCAACGGATTGCTTCAAAAAAATTCAGGGTGAAGTATACTTGAAACTGGTGCCTTTTAATAACTTAAATGTCCACTGGCTTAAATCACAATAGAATTTAAAAAAATATTTAACTTTAATTTCGATTTTAGAATCGAAATTACTTTTTATTCATTACACTGTGATTAACTTTTAATGTTGCAGTTAGTTATCCACAATTCAAAGATCTTCCAATAATAACGTCGATCCAAGGTTCTCAACCATAAAATGGAAATGGATAAAACATCAATGATAAAAAATAAATGAAAACGAAAAGATCAGGAAAATGAGTTTATAAAAAGAAATTTTTCAAAAATTTAGTTCCTAAATGGGAATTAAAATTATTTTTGAGCTTATAGGACCCTGTTATAGTCCTATAAATAATTATATGGCTGTGTTAGGACCAGCAAACAGAGTTCGTAAAATCATGAGTGTTCATAAATTAGAGGTTCCTAAAAACGTGCCGTAAATACAAAGTCACTTTTTCATCATCTATTAAATATTCATTTTGGATAGTTTTTTTTTCATTCTATGACCTACCGTACATGCTTTACCTTTTGAAGCTGGTCTTATGTGGAATCAGCATAAATTTCCTTCTCTCTTCCATTAAAGGGACAACATACATCAAACATGGCTGTAAGTGATAATACGGAGTAAAATCTGTCACCCCTTTCTGCTTATAATTTTCTTATAGAATGTAGTTTTTTTATTTTATATATTTCGTAAACTTTGCTAACAACAAATTCTTTTGTTATGATTAAAGAACAATTTCTTCCGTTTTTTCGTCTGTGTTATGTTACCATGTAACGTATTAATCGTATACATACTCTCACAATGTCTTGATGACTTTGATAGAACGATGGAGAAAATCAATTCCATGAATGAGACACTGACTGTTCAGTGGGATAAAAGTTTCAATTTTCAGATAACCTAAATCCCTCAAATTCTGTCATATGCATCTAGATAAAAATTATAATTTTTTTCCTTTCTAAGCCTTTGACTAAATGTTCGGAAACAAATCCAACAAAGAATGATGAAGATTTCTATTTATCCATAGATATTATATTGTTTCATGGTTAGCAAGAAAAGAATAAGAAAAATGGTGGCTGTAAAGTCTATATGTCGATAATGTTAAAATCGGTATAGGTTAACTCTTTCATGATAAAATGATCAGCGAGTTAGAATCCTTCAAAACCGAAGATAAACAGGAATTTTCCTTTGGTGTTATAGCTGAAAATACTTATCAC
Source organism: Latrodectus hesperus (assembly GCA_037975125.1). Classification (NCBI taxonomy): domain Eukaryota; kingdom Metazoa; phylum Arthropoda; class Arachnida; order Araneae; family Theridiidae; genus Latrodectus; species Latrodectus hesperus. Next base: position 27,395,226 of record CM075862.1, read on the forward strand.
GGAAGATTCATCAGTTTTTATCACCTGGAAACATGCTCCTGTACACGTGTAAATTGTCCTCTGTGTCGTTCTAAAAAGCTCCAATGACTCAGTAGCTTCCTGACTCTTACCGTAAGAATCGTAGGAACAACAAATTGTAACATTGCTTGACGTGGGCAGCGACTGGAAGGATGATCACTTTCCACATCACCTGATCGGATTTCCGTGAGCTGACTTTAGGTTGACTTCGTCATTTGACAGTGGTTCAAAATTATGGGGTGTTTCATGGAGAAAAAAATATCCTTCTCCATAAGGTACTTGATGATATTTGAGTACCCTAAATGTGTTAACGTAGGTTATTACAGTTAGGCAATAACTCGCCCCACTATGTACTTATGTATTTGTAGCTCTAAAGATAACTCCAAAAATTTGAAACAGAGTCTTCCTAACTTACAAGAAAAAATGTATTTTCAAGGGATTCAGTTGTCACCCTAAAAATATAACTTATGATTGATCTCAAAGGTTTTAAAATGATGAAAGATAATGGAAATTTAAAAACATATTTTACATTTCTTTTAACTTTAAGAAAAATATTTTGCACCATGAAAATAAAGCTGATATTCCGATGAAGAGAAATTCCATTTCCATGTCAACGTGACCAATTTAAATGTTTCCTCTAATGAAGAAAAGAAATCAAAGTTCACAGAGCTGGTATTTTTTTCATGCATTTTTCTTATATTGTGTAGTGACTAATATTATCCTTCTTAAAGTAGTAATAGAATATGTTGTTATTTAATTGCCAGTTACTAGAATTTTCACCTTTCAGCCCAACAAGGGGCAGAAATGATGGTGCTTTATGGAGTGGGGCATGGTAGGTGTGCTATCGTAAGTAGGTCTTCCTTATTCAGAAGCAGGGATCAAGTAGAAAACCCCTAGACTTGGCCTACCACCCTCAAAGGTATCATTTCACATGGAGGGCATTGCGACCACGATATATTTAACATGCCCCAGCCACCATTAGTGAACACGATGGATCTTTGATTGGGTCGAGATTCAAAATCACTATCTTCTGAAATCGAGAGCAAATGCTCTAATCAACAAAGCATAATGGATATAAAATGAGGTTAATTGTAGTTCTTTTGCTATATACGAGGGTTACTCTGAAATTTTTGAGATACGCGCAGAGGAGACTTTACAAAATAAAAATAACGGTTTAATTTTAAAGTACAAAGTATTTTAACACAGAAGCCGATTTTTTACTGACTTACTTCAACTTGTTTAGCGTGGAATAAATTTTAAACAGAAGAGAAAATAGAGTTGACGTAAGAACATTTTAGCGCTATGATTTTCTAAGATTTCAAAGCAAGATTAAATCAAGAAGAATGCGTTCAACGGTTACAATTAGCATTTGGTGATGAATCTCCAGCTCGTGCTACTGTATTCAGATGGTTTAGAGAATTGAGAAGAGGTCGCTATTTTCTTCAGGATGAAGAACACACAGGAAGGCCGTCGTCGGCAGTAATCCCGGATAATGTGTCTGCCATACGAAAAACGTTAATGGATGATAATCGCTGTACCTATCAAATGATACAGAAGGAACTTAACATTGGATCCGCAGCCATACACCAAATCATTCATGAAGAATTACATATGAAAAAAGTAGTTTGCCGTTAGGTTCCCCATACTCTAACTGAGCATCAAAAAGAGGAGCTTGTAAGAATCAGTAAAGAAACCCTTAATATGCTGAATGATGGTGGCCACCGCATCATTTCTAAAATTGTAACAGGTGATGAAACGTACATACCGATTTTTGACGTTCCAACACGTCAAGAAAGCAAAGTATGGGTCTTTGAAGATGATCCCACGCCGACAATGGTGAAAAAACAACGCGCACTGAAAAAAGTGATGTATGCCGTTTTCTTCAGAAGTACGGGATTGGTCAAAGCCATCGAGTTGGAAGGACAGAAGACAGTAACAGCAAACTGATATACCACTAAATGTCTTCCAGAAATTCTTCAAGAACTGAATGTTAGGGGACTAATGCTTCACCATGACAATGCATCTTCACATACAGCCGGATTAACAGTTGAGTTTCTTAAGCAAAAACAAATTAAAGTGATCGAACATCCGTGGTATTCACCTGATCTAGCTATGTGCGACTTTTGGTTATTCTTTAATCTAAAAAAGAACTTACGTGGACGTCGTTTTCATTCAGAGGAAGAGATTGATGTGGCTATAAATGCATTTTTTTCATCTATTCAAAGAAATGAATGGCTTGAGGCATTTAATCTGTGGAAAATCTGGCATTTAATCTACAAAGTGCATTGATGCTGGAGGAGACTACTTTGACCACACCTAAAATTTTGTAAGTATAACTTTAAAAACCTAGTTGTATCTCAAAAATTTCAGAGTGACCCTCGTATATATATATATATATATATATATATATATATATATATATATATATATATATATATATATATATATATATATATATATATATATATATATATATATATATATATATATATATATATATATATATATATATATATAAAGTGAACTAAGCTGCAAATGCCAGCAATTTGCATAAGAGATAGTTCTTGGCATAATTTCGATATATTTTTAAGAATCTGAATCATTTCATAGAAATTAACTTCTTAATAACTTTAATTATATGACTGAAATCATACCATACATCTATAAAAAGTCATAAATATCGAAAATTGCTGTAATCTTTGGTATCCATTACATAATGGGATAAATTCAAATATTTTACAATTATATATTCATATATATGTATATATATATAAACTTGTATATATATAGAATTTATCCATTTATCATAAATAGGTTACCATAGGATATCAAAAGTATTACTTTTGATATCCTATGGTATATAATTAATATTAATTATAAAGGCTTTCTGAATTGTGAGACTACAGTCTTACTTTAAATTTCCCTTTATGATTTCAAAAGATAATATATGTCATTATCTTTTAAGATTCATTTCGATTCTTCGAAAATAAAAAATTCCAAACCACAACAGTTTTAGAAAAGAGTACAAAATTGTTGTGGTTATAAAAATTAATAATAATTTACAGTAATTTTTAAAAAATAGTATTTCTCCAAGACATTGTGAAGGTTGATATTGCTTAAGATCAACATGATTTTGAAAGGATGAAATTCTAAGCTAAGGATCAGTAATCTTGTAGCTCTGATGAGCCAGATCAATGTACTAATATGGTTCACAATGCCGCTCAATAATAAATATGAGAAACAATTCGACTTCCAAGCAGCACGCGCAAAGTTAGGAAACAGAAGTTAATAATAATAATAATAGTATATATAAATATATATATTTCTTATGATAGCTAATTTAACTGTAGGTTATAGTTTAAAGTGAACTCTTAATCACTGCAAATATTCATACAACATTTTAGAGTAAAGCTTACGAAATATTGAGGTGATGAAATCAAATGAAAAGGAAATTTTGGAATTTTGCTCGGCATATTTAAAATGATGTTCTTTTTTAAATTAAGTTTCAGTAGTAGTTGTATTTTATCTTCCTTAGTCGAATCAAATATGTGTTTTTTCTAACATTTTTTTCAAAAAATTATTGTTTCTAAATTTGGCATAAAGTTTTGCTAAGAGGATTTTTTTTCATTTCAGTATTATTTTAAATTTCCATTATAATTTCACATCCTTACACGCAATATTTCATAGACTGATCAGTCTGTAAATTATAAAAAAAATTATTGTTGAAGTGATTTCTTATGATTTATAAAGCATCCTTACGCAAAATAGTTATTTTTACATTGAAATCATTCATTCAGATATATACTTTCGAATTATAAGAATTAAAATTTTAGAAAGCATTATTTCAATTTCAGTTTTAAATTATTTTGTATTATTATCCAATGCTTAGATAAAGCGTCTTTCAAAAGCATCACATAATTGAAGATTAAAATATTTTAATACATTTATGGGTACGGGATAACTTAACAATTTGAAGTTGTAATTTTGAATATCCAGCATATGAAGATCTCGCAGAAATCTCTTAAAAACACATAATATTCCTAAAAAGGAAGAAAAAACTCTGAAAATTTACCAATAACTCTCTTTTCGTTGTAGATACACTACCTTGATAAATGTGCATACTGATATTTGTAATTGAAACCTATTTCCAGTTGGGTAATAATTTCTGGATTTAACTTGGAGCCTTATTATTTGATATATTTAAAAATGATTTTTAATGAGATTATAATTTCGCTTACAATAAAAATCACTCAGGAACATTTTTTAATTGAAGAGTTATTTTCCAATGAAATGATTTATTAAATAATCGTGATTGTAATGAAATGATAGATAAATAAATGACTTAGAAAATATGCTAGAATATTCCTGTGAAAACTATTTATTTATTTTAGATCATTTGCCTATCCTACTAAACTTTCCTAGATATCACATTGGCTTCAAATTAATATTTAAAGTATAATATGATTAAAAATGTTTGAAAGGGAAAGAATGTTGTTTAAAAACAAAATTTGCTTTCAAATAAGATGCCATGCAAAGAATTTATATTAGTAATTGGTACAAAATTTTTTTTAAATTATAAGAAAAGTTTTAATACTGAAAATAATTTTTTTCGGTACATAACTGGTTCAATAAAGGAAAAGAATTATAACTCTTTATAATTTACTTGAAATAAATTATTTAACTTTATTTATTTTTATGTACATTTTTTTACAATCCTTTTGTTTCTAATAGAATCACAAACTCAATTTTCAAAATTAAAGTATTATTGTAAGTATTAAAATATTCGCTGCCAATAAAATTTATGTATCCATTCCCATAAGCCGAATGTACTTCCGCCATTTTTAAAAATGCACAAAAAAATTGAAACACAAAATTTAAGAACCACACTTTAAAATATAAAAATAATACTTCAATAACATGTGCCTCAAAAACCTCTTTGTTCTATCTCCAGAGCTGCTCTAACAAATAAAGCTTATAACATATTATAGTCGATCGTTGTCTCAGAGCGTCACCGGCATACGAGGTAGCACCATGCTGACGTTCCAAGGCATCAGTGGCAGCGAATGTGTTAAGCAAATAAAAATTCTGACATTATCTCTCAATAACAAAATAATAGAAAATGGCTAAAAGTAATGGCTTCATATCTATTATGTTAAAAGAACACAAGGTCTTTTTTAATTTTACCACTCTGTTTTTCTCTAAATTTTATTTCTCTTATCTATTTCATTAACCTGTACTTATTCATAACAATTAGTTGATGGATTTATTATATAAATATCAATTAATAACATTATATACACAACTTGGGTGCACAAACAGATATTGCTTGTCACTTAAGCAATGCGAAATTTTGTGATAAAAAATATTTGAAATCTGAAAAATAATAAATGTTGAAACACGGATCGAAACTAGGGTTACACCAATTCATAATCATCCTTCAAGTTGGAATTCAAAACCATTTTCTTAGATGGTAATGGAATGATTAGAGCTACAGCTTTCATTTCATTGTTTTTGGTCTTGATTCTCAACTCAAGTATAGATGTTAGAAGAAGTTCGGAATCCATTTAAACCATTGATTAACTTTGAATTAGCTTTCTTGCGCAAAATTGAATTTAAAACAACAAGAAACCAAAAATCAGGCCTATTTAGTAGCAAGCATGTAAATAGTTTACACAAAAAATACTTTTTCCTCAAATCCATAAAGTTAGTTTATTTAAAAATGTATAATTAAATATTCACAATCTATAATAATTTACATAGATAAATAACTAATATTTGAAACTAATAATGAATAACTAATAAGAAATAATTAATTAATATTGATTAATCAAAGTTATAAATTTCAAATTAAGTCTGTTGCCAATAAAAGAACATAAAGTTTCTTTTATGATTTTCTCTAATATTGGAGAAATTCATATGCGACAAATTTTAAATCTAAAAGTTAGTTATTAAAATTGTCGAATCCTTATGAAACAAATACTATTAAAAAAATAATTTTACTATAACTGGAGATGGAATGAGCCAGTTTAAGAATATTTCAAAGATATTGCCGACTTTTAAATTATCCCTTAGTTATTTTAGTAAAATGTAATGCTTATGATTAAATAAAATATTTAAAGACGTTTAGTTTTGAAACATCTCTATGGATTTTAAACTTCATATTTTTGCAAAGATCTAAATTATTCATATGAATTAACTTTTCTCATGTTACTATGTCCAGTGCTTATGGAGTCAAAATGTTATTTCACCAAGCATAGGTTATATAATTTTAGATACATAATTTCAACTGGAAAAGTATTTAAAATGAGCCAACAGGTCATCATAAAGTCATTAATTTAATAAATGATCTATGTATAATTTGAAAATTTGATTAAGACCTCTTGAATTTTTACTTAGCGAATTTCTCTTTGGATAACCATGCAAAAACAAAAAGTTCACTGCATATAATCAAGTGTTGATATCATGAATAATTGCAGTTTTTTAAATTAAGACATTTTCCTCATATGTGTTGTCTCTAAAAAATTCTATATTCTAGAAAATATATTAAATTTATTATTGAATTCTTCTATAATTATTTCTATATTAAAACTAAAAGTAAATAGATAATATCAGTTATTTTTACACGTTAATTTTTACCTATATGTGCATTTAATATAAGCTGCTTCTTATAACTTATTTTTAATTTTTGTGACAGTTATAAATTTTTTTCCAGAGTAAAGGGATATGGGTGCCGAAATTAATGATTGTTTGCCATATTGTTTTGTATACTACCCTTATTTGTTGATAACTTCAACTTAAAGAAACAATTCTAATTGGGAAAACTACTAATTTCCTTTTGTTCAATAAAGAAATCAGAACTTATTGATAGATTAAGTTATTTAGATACTGTAACTTCACATTCTGTTGACTGAAGTCATACCCCGCTCCCACCGTACTTTTTTAAATATCAATTTAAAGTTAAAATCTGATTTAACGCAAGTAATATGTTCAAAACAGTGTTTGCATTGCCTTACATTCGTAAATGTTTTAGGAAGTATTAGTTTTTGTTCTAAAATTTATTTATAGTTTGTTAATTTTATAAAATATATATTTTTTATTTTTTATAGTTGAGAACGTTTTTATAATATTTTCAGACCAAAATGACATTAATTAAAATTATGATGTTTTAAATGATGAATACTAAATCAAAGAAGGAAGTTGTCAAATCTATTCCTTCTTAAACCTACATAATTTTTTGATATTATGTTGGTACTTTTATAAATAATCACGCTTCATCATTTTTTTCAAATTTTACTTCTTTTATATTTATTTTGATCGATTTCAGATATTTCAACAAACAGTTACAATAATAGAAGAATTAAAGATGGCGCTAAATCAATTCAATCGTATTTAAATCAGTTCTCCCAACTAATTGAAGATAAATCAATTCAGATTTACTCATAAATCTCAAGTTGCCACAACGAAAAAGATCAGTTGTGATTTAAACGCGTTTTAAAGTGCAATGGGAACGGAACATCACTTTGTAATTTCGAACCAACCATTGTCAAATGAGGAGATGAACATCTGAGTTTATGCTCTGCTTATGGACAGTGAAATTTTTTCCAAATATACACATATTATAGTTACTGAAAATATTCGTAGCACTTTTTGTGGATTTTCTGAGGGACAGAAATTTCACGGAATAACCACAAAATCTTTTTAATTAATTATTATAATTTAAAAATAGACAAGAAATACTGAATTCAATTGAGATGAAGCCTGTCACAATTCATTAGTTGAAGTGCTAAGCGAAATTGTTTTTGTTTTTCTTTTATGACCATGGAAAATGAGACAGCGGCGAATGAATTAAATTAATTTTATATAATATGAATCCTTTATTTGCTTGTGTGATCAAATTCAAAACAAACCTTAATTTAAAGTAATCAAAAGAGAGTATCGCAGCTATTTAAAAAAAATGATCAAATTACAACGCATTATTTATTTAAATTTATTTCCTTGTTGAATGATTGGATAAAAGGATTTTTAAAAGTAATTTAATTAAAATCTTGCGAATTATACTGTAAATATAATATTCAATTAACAACATGTTTCACACTTTATTTCTTCGTTGCCTTTTTTGTAGGAAGCTGCTTATTTTATTAATTATATTTAAACATTTTGAGCATCACGGAAAATTTGTTATTGCGAAAATAAAAAAAAAAAAAAAATTCCAAGAATTTATTACTTTCGAAATTTTTGAAATTCCTTATTATTCATTATATTTATTGTGTTAAGGTTATATTTTCCTTTACTCTTTCTGTTTGATTGTTAAAAATAAAATTTGAGATATTTTTTAAAATTATTTACTATATTTTAAAATATTTCGAAACATTTTTTTAAACAGCTAATTGATTTCAATTAAATTTGTGTAGATTTTTTTATTTATTATATAAAAAAATATAAAAAATTATGAATAAATTGCACTGTATTGACATGTAATATAAGAAAATATGGTTACTTTTATTTTCTGTAATGTTAAACAAAGTGAATAACAAACTGTACTTCTCCATTAATAAGATCAAATAATATAATGCATACTAATTAATGATAAGAGGGATAAAAAATAAATATTTTGCTAGTTTTTCAAAATTCTGCTTATATGGGTCTGCATTTTTTTATAAAAAAATTTACAACATTGCTGTCAGATAAAAGAAAATATCATCATTATATTTATTAAAATTATATTTTACTGATAAATTTTTCTTATAGTTATTAACATTATATTTTTATTGATAAAGTAATACTATAAATTGTTAGATGAGTTGAATTTAAAGTGAGTATATAGATTAAATGAAATATGAAGAGTTAAGAATTATTCAACTTTTAAAAACTGTGATCTACTTATAAATGTTAATATAATTTGAATTTATATTGAATGAATGCTTTCAAGTTTTACATTTTATACAGAATGATGCAGATAGCTTTCTTATTAGAATAGATATTCTTTGTATTCACGAATAATTTTAGATTCTTTAGAAATCATTCATTGAATCAATTTATAACTCACTATTCAGTTATTTTATTAATGTTTTAAATTCCTATTTTTGGCATAGATATTTGTAATGGTTAAATATTCAGTTTAGACTCTTAATCGTGGTTGGAATAGATTTTATGATTTAAAAATGAATGTAGAGATTTTTTTAAAAAAATTTATGTAGAATAAATACAGTTATTTTTATTGAGTATAAATTATTTTTATTGAGTATATTCATTAAAATTTTAATTCTTCTACTTCTTCTTCTTAAAGTTGAGTTTGTATGTCATTGGGCACCTCTGCTTTTATCAGCATTTTGTACCATTAACTCCAAACCCAATGTTTCCTAGTTCCAGTTGCTCGGGTCACCCACTTTATTAATAAAGTCCGATAACCCTTTATTGGAGTCTAGGTGTAACTCTTTAGTATGGATGATGCCTAAAGAAGTTAATCTAGGGAGGGCAAGAGCCTCGCATTCGTGAATGATATGCTCTGCCGTTTCCTCTTGCGTATGACATTTCCAGCAGATAGGGTTTTGCTGAAACAGTCCCATCTGGTCAGAAAGTCAGTCATGCTAGCGATAGCTTCCTGACTTTTACCAGAAGATGGTTTGGAGGTCATTTCTACCTCAAGTGAAGGATTCATTGCTGCCCCTTCACTAGATTACCTCTGAGTTCCCTTGTCTTTTTCAGCAAGGTCTTCTTCAGAGGCTTCACCTGCAAATGCAGAAAGGTTTGTTATTTCTTGTGTCTATTCAGCTACAAGATAACAATTAATAAGCTCAGGTAATATAAGTTCACCCAGCATTGCCTGAGTTACTGGGCAAGGCAAATTACTCTACAAGTTCGCCAGGCAACTAGAGGCTCTGTTAAGACACCATTACCACGGTGCCAAGTAACCCTAGGCACGGGTCGCATAACACCAGGGTTTACGGGAGCTGGTTTGCGGCCTCTGATTCAATATTCAAGGCTATCCTGTCATTCCTACAGGACATTCGGCTATCCACCACCTGCTGACGCGCCTGGTGGCTGGTGGTGGAAGCCCCAGGGAGATACGCGTACCCCCTGGTTCCAGGAAAATTTTAATTAATGAAAGAGTTAATTTTTTAAATTTTGTCCATAGGAACTGAAATGTTCTCTGTTGATAAAATTATAATTTCTTTTTTTATGATTAAAATTGGATGTTGTTTATATCTTAACATAGGTTTTTTTTTAATCATTTGACTATTCAAACTGAGATATAATAATTATTTAATTCTCGAGTTTTATAAAATCTATGAGATATTTTTATGATTGCTTGCTATTTTTTAACTGATAAGCTTTCAACTATTTTTATGTTATTTCAGTTAAATAATGTAATGATAATATAGTAGTTTATATAATGATAATATAGTTAAATATATAATCTAGAGTATAATGTAATCAAAAACAAAAATATTGAGAAAAGTATATTTAAAATATAAATCTGATAAATTGGTATTAATTTATTTAATTTTATTTTAAAATCTTTTTTTAAACACTTTTGATGATTTTATTTATTATTTATTCAGATACTGATTAATATTAAAATTAAAGGGCTATAGCTAGCTAATATTAGCTATGGTATTCTAAAAATGTGACGCATAATCAGATATTGGGGATTACTTTATTGATTGAAATCCTGTTATGTATAATTTTATTTTAGTTTTAAATATAATGGTTACACATTAGTTTGAGGAGAGAATTGCATATGCACTTTTTTTCCGTTTTCAATATTTTATTTCCTTTGCTGCCATAAGAAAAAAATGATACTATTATAGTTTTCACAAGTTTCTTAGCTGTAAAAAATACTTATATATTATATAAATTATTTATATTTTTTATAATTTTGGTTAGCTGATTTCCAAATTTTAATGTATTTTCTGTTTTCTTTTTCAGCATTTGTGAAGATGTTGCCAGAACGTATCCGAAATCATGGAATTAAATAGTTTTCATTTACATCATGTAAATTTTTTGTATTTAATCTATAAAAGCCATGGGTTCTTTGCGATATAAATCCTTTATTTTAGGTATAATATTGACATCCATAACTTGGTCAGTAATCTTGTATATGAAGTCAAAACTACATGAAGGAAAATTTTTGATTGCAATTCCTGCAGACAATATGGTGAGATGGAAATTAAGGCCCAGACTTCAGGATATTGTTCAGGCTGAATCACCCCATCAAAATAAAAGAATGAAAAATAATTTCATTGAAAAAAATCATATTTCTGATCGTGAAACAAATATGATTGAGGGAAATGAATTAGATGCTGATTCTGTTACGAACAAAAATAATCATCATTCCAAAAAGTCTTTTAAAACTCAGAAACTTTTAAATTCCTCGGATTTAGTTCACTTGGGTATGATAATTTCTCCTGAAGATCAAAGAGTGAAAGATCAAGGATATAAGAAACATGCTTTTAATTTATTAATTAGTGATAGATTAGGGTTTCGTAGACTTATTCCATATACTGCACATTCCTTGTAAGTATTTGCAGAAATTAGATTTCTAAACTTTTAATGCAGTTATTTTTAATTGTTTATTAAAACAATACATTGTTTTAATTTCAAGAAATAATTGTTTTTGCTTGATATTTTTTAATTTAATTTTTTGAACCTATTATATAATTGAATATGGATGGAGACTTTTTATCAAATATAAATGAAATATTTTTTGGCATATTTTTAATTTTTGGTTTGTTGTTTATGTCCAGAAAGTGCATGAGAAATATATATTTAAATTCTTATTTTGATTATGTAGATATTTTTTGTGTTAATCATTTTAATATTTTGTATAAATTTAATTTTTTTTTTAAAATTTAGTTTATTGCCAATTTAATATATTTTGTTTTATACATTTTTGTGAATTCTACTCTAAAACAATAATGAACTGGTAATAATTTGGAAAGAAAAAAATGGATAAATAATAATTTTGCTTTGAAGTAAAGTTTAATTAAAAATTATATCCTAAATTCTTAATTTAATTCTTTATCTAATATTTTTAGTTAAACCTTTTTCTTAAAAAATCAACATTTTTATTTAATAATACCTAGTATAAAACTGTGACAATTTAACTATTTTTTTTTCAGACATGTCTTTAAAACATTTACTCTGTGCAAATTATAATAATTTCTCCTTTGAATGTATTTTTTCCTTATAAAACTAAGTAAAAAATAATTTTCATTAATCTTACTCTTCTGTATGTTGGACTCTTATTCTTTGGAACAGTTAAGACCAAGATTATATCAAATACAAAAATCAAAGATTATCTAAAATTATTTTTGTAAAGGCCTTTAAAAAAGTAAATGAAATAAAATATTTATTTTTAGTTTAATGTGAAAAATTCTGAATATATATCTGAAGCTTTTTATACAATACAAGCAAGAATTTATTTAGTTTATTTTAAATCATTAGAAAATGATGTTTTCAATATTATCTTGATGATATCTATTTTTCTAAATTTGTGAGGCTGCTTAATTTAATCAAGATATGGATAATTGTTAGTTTATAGTATTAATATATATTTATTTGTTTGTATGTTACAAATAAAAAGTAGATTTTCAAAAAAAATCTTATCAAACTAGACACACACATTTTATTATTTATTACATGAAAAGTATTAAATTGACATATTGCAATAAGTATGCTGTCTTCCCTGATAATTATATAAAGATAAAGACTTCTTTATTGGTCTATTCACATCTCTTTGTATATATATATATATACATATATATATATATATATATATATATATATATATATATATATATATATATATATATATATATATATATATATATATATATATATATATATATATATATATATATATACAGAAACATTAATATAAGGCAATAAATCCATTAAAGTAAGGAATACAATACTGAAAGTAAATATAATAAAATATGAACCACAATTCATAAATATGACAGAAAATCTAACCAGTTCAAAAACAGCTAAAGAAAGATTTGCCAGTATAAATAAGATGAAACAGGATAAACATTGAAACCAGAAAGACAAAATTAGAAAATTACTAAAATATATAATGCAAATGATAAGAAAGCATAGAGACCACGTCTTCATCAGGAGGGAGATGGTCAGCTATGCAAAATAAAGCCTCTTTTCTGACATGTACGATGGACAAATGTCTAAGAATCTTCGAGCAATTCCCTCAAAGAGTATTCATATTAAAAGAAAAATCATAAGTACTGTTAGTTCAAAAATTACAGTATATATATATATATATATATATATATATATATATATATATATATATATATATATATATGCAGAAAAGTAAACATACTCACAGTAGATAAGACATATAGTAGGGAAAAAAATACCAAAACCAATCTATTTGATTGCAAATCAGATTGAATTTATATTAGAATAAATTCTTTGTATATTAGATTATATGAATTCTTTATATATTAGATCATATAAATTCTTTATATATTAGAATTCATATGTGCTTTAAAATCTCCATTCATTCATTTTTAATTAAAATTAAGAAAACATATTTTTAAAAGATGTGTAATTGAAATTTTTAAAAGCAAATTAAACAGTCATAAATTAGAAATCATAAAAATGCAAATCATCTAGATTTATTTTAAGCTTTTTTATGCATTTTAAGATATTATTTATATTTAAAGTGTCTTTTTTAGTAAATTTGACAGCTTGAGCAAGAGTTCTTTAAAAATCTAAAAATATATTACATCTTTAAACGTGTCTGCCTGTGTAGTAGTTGTATAAAGTATTTCTGATATACACTGAGGCTAGAATGACAAATGTTCAACGTAAAAGAAAATTTTAGAAATTATATAAAATTTGTATATTGGTAAGAATTATTTATGGAAAAATGACTTTAGGAAGAAGCCACATATGACAAAAGTCTGTGTCATAAACAGAATATTGGATCAAAATAAAATAGTCAAGTATAAAACATTAATGTGTGGAACAATGCATAAAAGAGAGATAGATAAAAGAAATGGTAATGATGTAATACAATAAGTAATGATATTTTTATTAACAAATTATTTATAATGTAATTAAAATAAAAATCAAATAATATTTTTATTTTTTCTAATTTTAGGAATAGCTGTTCTGAGAATAGATTTGTAGTTTAAATTAATATTTGTTTTTTATGTTTTGACATTTTTGTTTTAAGCATTGTCTATTTCGCACAATTTAAGCTTATACAATTTGTTTTTTTTATCTTGAAAGAATTAAGACTAATGTTTTATTATGCTTTTAAAATGTGTATTTTAATTATGTGTTTTAATTTCATGCATAAACTCTTAAGTATTTTATTTTAGATGTAAAAATCAAGTATACTCTCCAAATTTACCAAAAGCCAGTATTGTTATTTGTTTCTATAATGAAGCCTGGTCAACATTGCTTAGAACTGTGTATTCCATACTTGATAGAACTCCCAGTCACTTGCTGCATGAAATTATTCTTGTTGATGATTTTAGTGATGATGGTAATATTTAATATTTTTGTTGTATATTATGATTAATTTTGTTTTTAAACTAAATTAAATTTTCACTTTAAAAAAATAAAAACATGTACTTTTAAATATTGGGTTGTTTGGAAATTAATTTAGTTTTTCTTTGTGAAAATGAAAGATAATTTTCATATAATAAATAAACATTTTTTATTAAATGATATATTGCCTATTCTTTTCCATTATTTTTGCCATCTTTCTAGTTGAACAGGATTCTACACTCATAAAATTTTTGTTCCTTTCTGGTAAAAAATTTATATAGGTGATTTTTGATCTCATTTGAATTAAATGTTTTACCATCTAAAAAAAATTTGCAATAACAAAAGGAAAAAAATCATAATCTGAAGGTGCAAAATCTGGAAAGTATACTGGTTGTGGCAGAATTTCTCATTCATGCTGTAAAAACTGTTGGTGAACGGTCAAATATTTATTAAGTCTCAGATATCTTGAATCTTGGTGGAACACAACACCTTTTCATTTGAAGTATATCATTCACTTTGTCTAGCTGATGATAGTAGACTTCTGAATTATTAATTTTGTGTTATCTGGTAAAAACTAAAAAAAAAAAAGATATTTTTTGAAATTCTACCAAGCAGACAGCAATATTTTTTTATTGATATTGGTTTTCGAGATCTTTGAATCTGTTCAACTTTTTTTGCACCATGATCTCTTGTGTTTGATATTGTCTCCAGTAATAATGCCTTTCAAAAATGGATAATTTTTTGTGAAATTTGAAAAACAAACCAAAGACATCAGTGCTATGATACAAATTTCTCTCTGGGAGAATATGGGGAACACATATACGGAGCTTGGAGTTTAAACAAGGGCTTTCAAGGGACAAGCAATTGAATTTGGTAAATTTAACCTCTCACTGATCTCATGTGTTGTTATTTGTAGAGTTGCATTAACTAATGCCTTTATTGTATCTTTATCAGCTTCAATCGAGTTTGCAGAATATGGTGCCTTTTTAACATAAAAATTGCTGGATTGAAATTTTGCAGACCAATTCTGAAACTGGGTTACTGTCAATACATCTCCTCCATATTCATTGATAAATTTTTTCTGGCTTGAACTGCAATTTTATCTTTTTTATTGTAAAAAGTAAATTATGACTAAGATACTTCTTTTTGCTCTCTTAATTTAAAAAGGCACCAACCAAAAACTTCTATGTAGAACCAATTTGACTTTTTCACATACAAACTTTGCTATATCAACTCTCAAAATTTATAATGATTATCCATCTTACGTGAGAAATTGGGTGTGAAAAAATAGAATTAAATCCTCTGTTGAGAATAAAAAACAATATTATTTTCTGAACAACCCAATAAAATGTATTATATTGGTTATGTTTTTTCAGAGATAAGACTAACCATTTACTGCCATGAAAATTTCAGAAGAAATTACATATTTCAGATTTTTGTCAGCAGTTTTAAGATGTAGATAAAAAAGCCAGAATATTTTAATGTTGTATATCTATATTAATACTCACTTTTTCAACTAGGATGTTTATGAACAAAATGTTATGTTGGAAGTTTTAAAGTTCAACTACTCATGATGCTAGATATTTTTAATATATATATATATATATATATATATATATATATATATATATATATATATATATATATATATATATATATATATTAATATATATATATATTAAAATATATAATAATTTTAATATATATATATATATATATATATATATATATATATATATATTAAAATTATTACAAAATCAAATATGATGGATGTTATAGTTAAATATATTTTGATAAGAACTTTGTTTAATGGTGTAAAGGGATTGTGTACTAGGATTGTTTTTTAAGTTTTCCAATTTTTCTAACTTTTTCTGGCATTCTAAGAATTCAGTTCAGTGCTATAAATATCAGACTTAACATTTCTTAATGATCCCTTTTGAGTTTTAGTTTCATTACTGCAAAATATATTTTGTTCCATATGATAACATTTGAATAACATTTGAAATGTAATTGGAGAACTCTGATTTCTCACCAATATTGTCACAAAACATAGCTCTTAGGAATATTATTTTTCCTAAATTGCATTACTTTTGCTTATATATTAAGTAAGCTTTGTCATCAAGTTTGTTATTTGTTATATTAACGAAATTGGTGATAAAGCCAATTTTTGTTTGTTAGTGATTCTGTATTATTGCAAAATTGTCTTTTTATATTATATCTGTTTTATCACAAAATTTTCTTTTTATATTTTATCACAAACTTTTTATATTATATGACAGCCATCTAATATATGTGTTTGCAATATTCAATAAACCTGAATTGCATACATATTCAAAATGTTAAAATCTTAATTTAGCTTAAAATACTGCTAAATTTTAAATTTCGCAAAAGACTGTAAAATTACTTTACTCAAATTTTACTCTTAAGACTGTTATTACATGAAAAATAATTATTTAAAATTGTTGAATTTGATTTCTTAGAAAATATTTGTTAACAAAATTTTTTAAATGTTTCAGAAAAGTTCAGAGAAAAATTAAAACAATTTCTGAGGAGCAATGTTGATAGCCGAAAAGTTAAGCTGCTACGAATTCAGAGAAGAGCTGGACTTATGCGTGCTCGTGTTTTTGGAGCTCAGCATTCTTCTGGTGAAGTATGTGAAAATCTCATCAGTTAAGCTATATAATTTGCATGTTTTGATGAATTTGTTTTATCCAAAACTTTTTAATGTCACCAGGATTATGAGAGTTAAAATGTAATTTATAATATTAACCATTTCTTAAAGTTTTTCATTTTTTTCTTTATTTTTTTTCATGAATAAATACTATAATAATAAATCAAGATTGTTTCTGTAATTATAATGACATTTAATGAATTCTTACTTTTTGATATTAAAGTTTATTGAAATCTTATCCCTAAAATCTGAATTGAAATCTTATTTTCCTTGAAATAAGGATAATTACATTTTGTCAAATTATTAAATAAAATTATTGAATGTTTTATACTTTTTAAATTACTTCAATTGAAAAGTAGATTTTTAGTATAAATATATGTTAAATAAGCACGTATATTTCATTGTTATAAGCAAGTATTACTTCTGTAATACATTTTTGTTCTTCAAAATGGTAAAAATATCATAGTTGACAAGAGACATACTAACAATCATTTGATGTTATTATATTATGTTACATAAGTTTATAAGAATAGGAGATTACTTTAAAATATGTATTATGAAATTAACATAAATAATTTAAAAAGTCATGTAATTTGTATTCATTAAATTGGTTTTTAAGTAATTTTTCAATTTATTTTATATGTATTTAACTTTTATCCTCAATTTACTATTAATTTTTGATAATTCTCAAAGAAATGCTATATTTATAAGTATTTATTAATATTTTATTTGCACTTTTATATAACTGAACATTTATTTAAAAATTGCTTTATCTCTTTAATTTGAATTCTCCAATAAAATTTATTTATTCTTTATTATTGATTCTTAAAAAGGATAAATAACCATTACTTTTGTTTATAAACTAACTACACTATACAGAAGAAAATAATAAATGATAACTTTTTTAGACTTTCTTTTTATTTATAGTATTTTGCTTATATCTAATTTTGTAGAAAACATACATAAAGTAGATTATTTATGTTAATTTAAAGGCATGTTTATGTCAACAATATTTAATTTTGATATTTCAAGTGTACATATTTATTTTTAATGCATTTTTCATTTTAATGCTCTTATATTTTAAATTAGAGAATTTTTCTTTGCAAGACTTAATTTATTAATTTTATTTGATATTTGATTTTTTGCTTCACTTTTTTTATCTTCCAGATTCCTCTCTTTTTTAGTTATTCTTCCAATATTTGAATCAATGAATATTAAACTGTGATTATCGTTTAACAGATTTTCTTAAATGATGCTTATAAATTAAAAACTTTTTTTTAAAAGAATTAATGTGTAGTAATAATTAATATTTAAAAATATATGGAGTATTAAATGGAGTACAGCACATGTGATTTTATTAAACAAAATTATGTATATGTTAATATTAGATTATTTTTGAACATATACCTTTTATAAAAATTTTAATAATTTAACTGTGTCAATTAATTTTATGATTACACTAATCACAGATTCTAAATAAGATATTATTTTAGGTTCATAAGTATTTGTTGTCTAAATATAATTTTCAAATAAATAATGCATAGGAAATAAAACATAGAATCTGATTTTAATTCATATAATTATTTAAATCAATATGATTTGTAAAAAATCAATTTATAAAAACAAAAACTAAAAACTCAAATGTTTGTATGAAATTTGAAATTAAGTTAATTAAAATATGCTTTGTTTTAGTTTTGGTATTAAAAAGCATTTGTTAGTGATAAAATAAAAACATAATTTTAGTAATTATAAAAAATATTTAAAATTTTCATATTGCATTTTAAAGAAAATGGTTCTTAACATACATTGTTACTATGTAATTTTTGGGGAATACCAAATATAATTAAAAAAAAAACATTTTCTTTTTATCATTTTAAGTGTTTTGCTGAAAAGTATCTTTCTAATTATGTCAGGAAAATATGTAACATGTAATTAAAATATTATATATTGTCTAGAAATACTGTAGATTGATATTGTGTAAGTACAATGAAATTTTATTTTCACTGTTATAAATTTATTCATTATGGTAATTTCATGTAATCTTTTTTTAAGGTTTTGGTATTCTTAGATAGTCATTGTGAAGTCAATGAAGACTGGTTGGAACCTCTTTTACAACGTATTCAAGAAAACCGTACTACTGTTGTTTGCCCCATTATTGACATAATTAATGCTGACACTTTTGAGTATGTTTCATCACCAATTGTACGAGGTGGTTTCAATTGGGGATTGCACTTTAAGTGGGATTCTGTACATTCTAACCAACTTAACAGTAAAGAAGATTTTGTAAAGCCCATCGAGTTAGTATTCACTTGTATGCAAAAATAATAAAAATTATATAAATATTTTCTTTATAAAAATGATGTTAATCTAATATAAACTTAATTTATCTTGAAATTAATTGTTTATACTTCAATGCTAAATTTTTATATTTTAAATTATTCGTCATATTTTATAATAGGGTTTTATAATGTTTAACTATTAGATTTCTCTCAATCCTGTTAACATTTAATATTTCTGAAGTGAAATTTATTTTATATAATATGTTTATTTTACCAAATATTTAGGAAGATATTCTAAAATGAGTATATTTGTGTAATTTTTTTTATCTTTATTGAATATATGTTATGCTCAACTAAGCAAAACATATATATATAATCAATTCTGTAAAAGATTAATGTTTCAAAATTAATCACTTTAAATAAAATGTAATAATAAATTTATAAAATAAAATTAAGAAATAAAAGTTGAAAGTAGTATAGTTTTTTAAGAAAACAAAATATTGCATAAGTATTCATTTTTTAATAAAATGAAATATTGCATGTATATAGTCATCAATGATTGGTATTAATGATGTAAGTCCTGAGAATCAATTAAAGATAGTTCTTGAGAACATTTCATTTACTGAATATTAATGGAAAATACATTCACTGCCATTTTATTTTTTGTTATTGTAATAGTCATAATGCTTTTAAAATTGCATATGAAAAGTTCACATATTGCATTCCTTAAAAAGCTTAAATTTATGCATTGGATATTTTATTTTATTTTCAAAGTAGTTGAAATCCTTTGAACTGTGAGTTTGAGTGATTTATTGGAAAATGGAAAAATGAATAGTTTGTAAATAAAAGGCATATATATTGATTTTGTAAAACATCACAGCATAAGATTACATAAATGGTATAAAATTGAGTTTTTATGAAGTAATTAAAATTATGTGTCTTGCAATTAAAAGCTCTGAATTCTGAACTTACTCTGTAAAATTTATGATATATGTTTATTTTGTGGATTATGTTTGAAAACTATTGGAATTGCAAGAAATTTATGCTAAATAATCCATTCAAGTAAAGTAATTATTGTAAATAAATTCAAATTTAGGACAGTTGTATTTGTATTTCAATGTATCTGCCCATTCTGCATAATATTTTGTTATTTATATATGATAACTAAATGTACTATGTAACCATTCATAAAATTGTGTTTCAATGCATTTGATATCAGTACGAGTTCATCTATGTCATTATTGATATGTTTTAATTTTTATAAGAATATTAAGAATATTTTTCAGATACGATAAAACAATTAGCATTTCTTTGTATTATAAATTTGTTGTAGGAATCTTTGAATATGCAAGTTAATTTTCTCAACAAAATGAAGAAATATTTATAGAAAAATAAAAATACATGAAAGAAATATTTTCTCAGTAAATATTTATAAAATGTTTTAAAATAAATATTAGTTTAAAATTTGAAAAAAAAAATACTGGTCACTGGAGAAATTAAATTTATTTGGACATTTTTTTAGCTGTGTTAGTAGAATATGTTTGTTATATTACATGGAAACTGTTTCTACAAAACGTTTATAAAAAGTTTACAATAAAGCTGGATTTAACTAATGAAAATACTGATAAAAATTAAAATTTATTGAAATATTTTCAAAAAGTCTGCAAGTATTAATAATTTCAGGTTTTTAGTAAAACAGTTCGATTTTATTTTCACACAAACAATTCAGTTTATTAATCATTATAGTTAACAAAATTACCTTATATTCTTTAATTCTTATATACACCAGATCTAATAATTTCTTTTACAGATATTCCTTTATCTATTTAGTTAAAAAAAACAGTGAAATCTTTAATTTATCAAATCTTCTATACTTCGATGAAGTGATTTGATAATAAATAAGATTTTATCTTTGCTAAGATTATAAATATTTAGAAAGGATTTTTTGCCATTAATATATTTCTTTTAAAAGTTTGTATGCTATATTGTTAAAATTAAAATGAGCAATATGTAGTCTTGCTCATTTTCTGTTTTATGAGCAATATGTAGTCTTGCTCATTTACAAAGTATTTTGCTCAATATGTAGTCTTGTACATAAATACTCTTAAAATAATATATTTATGATTATTTTTGTTTGTACTATAACTTCTCACATCCATCCCATATACTTCCATTTTTTTGTATAATAGTCTGAATTTTTCGCTTTTAAATGCTCTTATAAGCTAAATTTCATTTAAATGTTGCATGATAAACAATTTTTATATAAAAGTTAATACAGTTATGCATGGCAATTTTTCATTAAGGTTAGATTAAAATTATTGGGTAATTATTTATTTATTTATTTGTAAAAATTTTTTTTTGCTTTTAACTTAAAGATTCAAATCTGAATTTTTTTGTAAGTACAGTTCTTGATAGTAAATGAATGCAAATTATGCAAAAAAATTTTGAGTTTATAATTTATGGTGCTTATGTATAATATGAATTGTAGGTCTCCAACTATGGCAGGAGGTCTTTTTGCTATTGATAAGAAATATTTTCACACACTTGGTGAATATGATCAAGGAATGGATATTTGGGGAGGGGAAAATCTTGAAATATCCTTTAGGGTAAATTGATTTTTTTTAATTGCTTTTTATATTTGAAATGATTTTGTAGTTGTATTTCTAACATGTTAAGGCATTGCAGAATATTTTTAGGAAAAATAACTTTGGTTTTTTTTCTTCAATGTAATTGAAAAGGAACCTATTACTTTTTTATATTTAAATTCCTTTAAGTATTTTTATAAGACAAAATAAAAGAGAAAGCGTGTAAAAAGAAATGTATCTTGTGCTGTTTAATATTTATTCCAAATAATTACTCATTTCTGCATCAAGCTTAGTTTATATTGATCTATATATTTTATATTACAGTATGTATACACACATTGTATTTCTAATAGCATATAGAGAAATTAATCTTTTTTGTTTTGTACATAGTGCACAATTCATCAATATTGTCATCTCATCCTTATTGGTAGGAAAAGCAAATCATTAATTTTTATGTTACAAATTGCATGCCAAGTTTGTAAACTCAAGTTTTCATGATTATTATTTCATTACATTAAATATTCATAGTTTAGATTTTGTTATGAAAATATTATATTTGTAAGTTTTTTCAGAATTTTCTTACATTTATCTCATATTAATATGCTATTAGAGCTTGTCCTTTTTTGGATGTTGCATCACAAAACCCAACCATCCAACTCATGTTGTTGTCTTGTGAAGGCTAGAAATTTTTAATATTATCAGTTGTTTTTTTATATATGAAGTATACATATGTGTGTTTAATTTTAATAATCCTACTCTGATACTTAAAAATATCTTTCCTTTTTTATTCATTAAATCAAAAGTTACCTTAGTTTTTATGATTTTTATTTATTGAACTCCAATTCATAAAATGAATCTCATAAAAACTGGTTAATTTTTTAAATTTCTGTTCTTTAAATGAAATTATACATGTGTACATACCAATAAACTGAAATAAAAAATTTTAGTTAAAAAATTAATTTTCTTCCTTTTTTGAATTTTATGTATAATTGCTCTCATTTTTGGCTCCAGTTTACAATTGTAGGAGTCAAAAATGTCTGATTAAAACGTAATTTGATATGGAAGATGTGTGACAAATTTCTCAGTCAATCTTAGTATGTGGAGTTGCAGTTCATAACCCCATCTATACAGTTTTTAGAGCAGTTATCTTTAAATTATGATTAGGCTGTTAAAATAACTAAGAATATATGAAGCTGATTTAATTTAATTCCATCAAAGTACATGCAATTGCATCGCTTTTTCATTTTCACTCTCATTTATTCTTGTATGTCAAAAATAATAATTTTTTATGATGAGAGTTTTTACCCGATTAACAACATGTATACCAAGTATTGTTTGAATTATTATAAAAAGAATATGCATTTTTTAAAGTATCTTTGAAATTATTGGAATTTTTATGTCAAGTTTTAATTAAATTCTTAAATGAAGTTGCATAACATATAGTTTTTTAGATTATTTTTTTAGAAAAGTTAACTTTTCAAAATAACTAGAGTTCAAACATTTTCTATGGATTTGAGATAAGTATGCTATGTATTTTCCTAAAATCTGATAAATTATTTGGAGGTTAGAATTCAAATAAAAAAGTTAAAATTTATATGCAGTAAATTTATTTTCTAAAGTAATTTGAACTAAGACTGCAACAATTAGAAAAAATCAAAAACTGATGTTCATTTTATGAAGTGGGATTCATAAAAAGTAATTATACATACATACACAAAAAACATATACATAATGATTATTTATTAATTAGATAAAAATATACAAAATTAGTTTAGAATTAAGCATTTTTTTTATTGGATTGATTTATTTTCATTTTTCTTGCAATAATACTATATGTGCTTCATTTATCAATTCATAGATATGGATGTGTGGTGGAAGATTAGAGATTATACCCTGTTCTCGTGTTGGGCATGTATTTCGTCGAAGGAGACCTTATGGTTCCCCAGCTGGTGAAGATACCCTAACTTATAATTCATTGAGGGTTGCACATGTGTGGATGGATGAATACATTGTATGTATCAATTGTCTTATGATATTTAATATTCATACATAAAAATGGTGTATGTAGCTATAAATGAGTAAGCTATACTAAATGCAAAATATTAAACTTCTAATAATTGAACAATTATCTTAATTATTTGTGGAGTTGAATGAATATATAAGCTTTTATTTTAGGATGATTTCATTGCTATATTTACCAACTGTTTGTTATTATAGTACATATAATTATGTTTTATTGGTAATATAGCTGAGCATCATTTTTTAATATAGTTTTAATTTTCAAATATTAGTTTCAATGTGAATCTGTTCAGTGAAGTTTGTTTGATGTTATTTATATATATACATTTAATGAATTTTTCTAGATACTAGGTTAATCTTTCAAATTTACATGAGTGAGTTTACACAAATTTATAATTTGTATAAAAACACTGCAATCAGGTTTAAGGCATAAATATTTTAAATATATTGTGATTATTATAAGTTAATATTTAAGTACAGAACCATATAAAGTTAAACATATGGGAAATTATATGAATAGAAAAAAATTTCAATAAAATATGATATTATAAAGAATATTTAAAGCTGCATTCAAATGTAAATTATTTTCTATCATGTTTATTTTTAACATCAAGTTGGTTTGATTGCAGATTTTTAATGTTTTCATGCAGTTTTTTGTTCATTGAAGTGTTAAATTGATTTGTAATTAATCACACATTTTTTAAAATTATAATCTAGTTATGATTAAATATATTATATATTGATAAAAGCATAAATACAGTAGTTGTTGTAAGCACTTTTACTTTAAAAAAACATGCAGTTAATACTTTTAATGTTTATTCTTTGTAATTGATGACTTTTGATGTATTAAACTGACATTTATTTCAGAAAGTGGTTAACATTTATGGCATCAGTTTAGTAGTTCTTGAGTTCAATTTCCATCTCAGTCATTGATATTTGTAGCAATTCACAATCCTTTTAAATTGAAGATTCTAATCGGATTAATGCTCTTGTGTAAAATGTGAGTGTAGAAAGTCAAATAAATCATATTAAAAATTGGTGCCATGCAAAATTTGGATATAAAATAACAAAATAATTTTAAAAATTGTGTTACACATTACTTACAAAATGAATAACAGTTAATGTGCAGAAATTAATACTAGATATTGAAACCTTTTTATTTTTTTAATTATTATTTATAAATATTTTAAAATAGACTAATTTGAAGAATGTTGACTCCCAATTTTATCATTTGATGTATAATTTTTAATTTTAATTTGCATAAATTTCTCATATATGATTTAATAAATTGTACAATCAAAATAAAATATTATACATTATTTTTATTTTCTTTACAGGAAAACTTTTTCAAAGTTCGCCCTGATGCTAGAGACAAGAATTATGGTGATGTATCTAGTAGATTAGAGCTACGTAAGAATCTTAAATGTAGGTCTTTTGATTGGTATATGAAGAATATTTATCCAGAATTAGGTCCACCACAAGTTAAAACTGATTTATCTGAAAAAAAAGCTCATTTGGCTCAGATGAAGAAACACTGGAAGCATTCAACTACAGAAATATTATTTAGATATCAGGTAAGAGGCTAAATTAATTTAGTGGTGATAATTTATAAAATTAATTTTTATTTAATATATTTTCTGTATGGGAACAGTTCCACTACAATAATTTTGCAATGATTTTTATATTCCACCTAACATATAGAAAAGAAAATTATTTTGAAGCATAAAATAGTATGCCACATTTTTAGTATTATTAAACTTTTTGCTAAATTTTTTATGTATTTAAAAATAATTTCCTTTATATTTTAGATTTTTGTACCATATTTTCCTTATATAAACTGTGGATGTGTTAAAAAAAATTGCTAATTTTCGTATGCCTATTACATGCAACCTCTGATTATCTGATAAAAATCTTTCTCCACCAGAAAATCTCACAATAAAGTTTTGAAAGTAATGCTGTTTATGTTTTATGAAATAAATAACAAATGGGCACCCCAACTCGACTGACTTATTTCAGCTTTAATCAGTTTTCTTAAATTGCGTTAAAAAACAAATTAGGTTCCTAGGAAAGATATTACAGTTACTATTGACTAGTGTCATTTTGCATTTTGTCTTGATCTAAGTTGTATGTATTTCAAATATTTAAATTCTTATTGTCATGTGAAAGCATATAAGTTACAGAGCAGATTTTAATCTAAAAGTTATAAAAAAGATAAATAAAAAAGGTGGTGACAAATGTGTTTATGTAAGATGAAAAACAAAACATGTCCAATACAAAAGAAAAAATGATCTAAAGCGCAGTTAAAAAATAATTATTCATTTAATTATTAATGAAAAAATATATTTTAATTTTAAAATATCTAACCTAGTTTTTAAAACTACAAAATGAAAAGTTTATTAGAATCTTTCTTTTCAGAATTTTTGCTCTTGATTGGTCTGGTGCTTTTATCTCAGTTTATTGCACTTTGTGATGGAAATGCATCCTAACTGATGTTTTTCATTATAAATTTTTTTCTGTACAGTTTATTATATGTGACACATTATTAGCAGTATATATTTTCGACTATTTGCTAAAACATTGCTGCAAATTATATGCCAATATGGATTATGCAATGCTTTCTTTCTTCCACTGAAAAAAAAGTCTTGCAGATTGTATACAGAAAAATATGGTAGTTTTACCCTAGTGAATTTTTAAAATAAAATTAATGTCATATTTTTAACTAATAATGAATACAACATAGTAATTTGTATGGTCATATAGTGATCTATAGCATTGGTCAATTAAAAGAAAAAATTAATTTTGATTTCTTTAAAAATTGAAATTATTAAAATTATTTAGAAAGTTAGTGTTTTATCTCTATCATAAATAAAAAAAGATAAAATTATTTCAAAGATAAAAAAGATGAGTCTAAAATTTATATTTGTACTTGCTTAATTGCAATAAAAAATGAATAATTTATTATGTTTAAATTGAAATAAATTAAAAAAATTATGACATTTAGTTTTTTTTTCAATATATATGATAGTAAAAATATTAAAAACTTATTCCATATTGTTTGGGTAATAGGCAATTTTCAAAAAGGATCATGTATGTGGAATGACTAGATCTATCTGAAATCTTGATTTTTAAAGTCAACATGGCTAACTTTGTGATGAAATATAGTAAAATTGTTTTGTTGAAATTGAATTTTTATGTTGAAATTTGTTAAAATTGCAAATAAATACCAATATCATTATATGAAAAAGGAAATAATAACATATGATTTGTATGTGTTTTTCCCTTGAACAACAAAAATTGCTATATACCTAAAACAATTATGTATGAAATCAATAGATTATATTTAATTTTGATGTACAATAGCAAATGTTCATTATTTTGTTGTCTGTAGAAGTAACTGAATATGTGCTATTGATCTACATACATAGAGGGATCATATTGAAGAATTTTTGATTTCAGATCCTTCATCCTGATAGAAAATTTATTCTTTGCAAAGGATTAGTGTTGTTCTCTCAATTAGGTGTTAAAGGATACACCGAAAAGTGTTTACTATTGAGTACACAGATAGGTTTATATGTTTCATATTCCATTTTTTGACTAGATTCCTCAAACTTAAAATGCATAGTTACAATTTTCGTACTAATATTCTTTTTTGTGGTTTTGTACATCATGATCATTGATTTTGATATTAAGCTTCCATTTTTTAGGATGCATTAAATTATAAAAATTTTATTTGCTGTTGGTATAAAATTTTTTAATATCACTTATTTTCTTAACTTATTATGCAACATACAGTCATTGATGCCAGAATTTTCCTATTATTAGAATATTTATTTGAATCTCTTAATGAGAGTTTAAACAGTTTGATGAATAAAGTTGTTCAGTAAGTTGGCTATGATTTTGAAAATAGAATTTTCATTACAGCCAAAAATCATGTCATTGATAGTTATTAGAGTAAGTATTAACATAGTTTCAAAAAGTCAACTTTTCTGATTAGTTTTATTTATATTGTCACAGTAAAAAAGCTATTTTTTACATTAAACTGGACCTTGTTTATAAGATAATTTCAATCAAATAAATCCTTTTTTTCAGATACAATTAGCTGGATCTGAATTATGTATTGAGTCAGAAGATGATGTTACTACTAAGGGGTCTTTGCTTATATTGCAAAAATGTTCACAAATTAAACGCCAGGTATTTTTAATTTTGTTAAATTAATAATTCAGGTATAATAATCATTTCTTGCAATCTGATATTAGATTTGTTTAAAAACTAAAAAAGAAATAAATTTCATAAAAAAAATTAAATATCATAAAAAAAAATTTATATATATAACTTTCATTACACATTTTTTTTATCATGAATTTAATGTTTACTTAATCGTAGTATGTAATGAATTACCCTTTTTGAAGTTTAACTCTTAGAATTAAAAACAGCCCATAAAAGTAAACATTCAAAGCATGCTGGCCAGTCATGATTAATTTATTGCGATTATTAGTTGAAAAATTAAATGAATGGTGAAAGCTTTTAAAAAATTTGTATGTATGTAAGAAAAAAATCAATGTGTGGCTTAGTTATGAATAATCAAATTTTTGAATGTTTTTACTGTAAAAATTTATTAATGGAAAAAAAAATGGTTTATATTTTCATTTTTTTTAATCTTTAAAAAATATTTTTAGGTTAAAAAATAATTTAGATCTCAACAAAATTTTTTATAAAAACATTGACATTTGAATATTAATGTATTAATCAAATCACTATCAATGTAAGAATATGTAATGTAAGGTTTCATATTTGTTATATTTATTTCTTGTTTAATATTATAACCTGATCAATAAAATTATGTTGTAAATTTTCATATTTTTAATTTCTGCAGAACTTCATATTTTTTATTTTTAAAATTCAAAAATAAAACTATTTAATCAAATACATTTGAAGTAATCAATTATTTACTTTTACTTTTGTGAATAAAAGTTGCATAATCTGTATCTTTATGACCAGTAAATATTTTAAATATTATAATTGGTATAGTGGTTTCCTTCAGAACATTTAAACTATCTATAAGCAGTATTTCATATTATGAGTACCACTTTTTTATTTTTGCTTCTTCCTGTTTTGGGGTTAATTGAATAATCTATTTAATCATCCTTGTGTGATCCAAACAGAGGGAGCTGTTTGAAAGTCTATGTATGTGTTAAATATTCTAAAGGTAAATGTAGTCTCAAGAATGACACATGGAGAGAAAAATGTCATTTGGGGTATCAGCCTTGTCACTCGGCTATGTTAAAAAATTATGAGGTCCTTATTATCTTGTTATGCATATGTATGGTCTAATATGAATGAATTTACCATTCATGAAATAGATGTATATTACGAGTACTTGCTCATGAATTAAAAAATTAATTTTCATGAATTAAAAAATTAAAATTATTTATTAAAATAATTTTAAAAATTTAATTTGCATTTTATTAT
Source organism: Latrodectus hesperus (assembly GCA_037975125.1). Taxonomy (NCBI): domain Eukaryota; kingdom Metazoa; phylum Arthropoda; class Arachnida; order Araneae; family Theridiidae; genus Latrodectus; species Latrodectus hesperus. Next base: position 27,424,787 of record CM075862.1, read on the forward strand.
TATTAATAGTGTGATATTTACCGATTTCTTTTCCTTAAATAGATGTGGTATGAGAGTGCCAAACATGATATAAGATTAGCTCAACTTCTTTGCTTAGATGCTGGTGAACAATTTCCCCGTTTATCCAAATGCCATGAAATGGGTGGATCACAAGATTGGAGACATGCAGACACAGTAAGAAATTTAAGAATATTATAAATAAGAATTTATTTATATTTTAGCAAATATAATATTTGGAAATTTATATATATATTCCAAAGCAGCAGTGGCTCCCAACTTCCTGGTCCATAGACCAGTACCGGCCTGTGGATAAAATGTACCAGGCCACCCATTTCATTGAAACTGAATCTAAATTCCTAGGTTTATACCCTAAATTAAAAACATCTGTGTTCCAATAAAACTTTATTTATTTTAAAAAGGGGCCTCTGAAGGTAGTGACATTATTTTTTTAATGTCTTAAAAATAGAAAACCACTGCAACTATTTTTTCTTTCAATTAGTTTTAATAAAAACAATAAATCATCATAACAGTAAGAATCATAGATAAAAATGAAAGGGAGGAGTTAAATTTACACTGGAACTAATGAAGAACTTTCTTTCGATTGTGACTTCACATTCATCTGCCTAAAGACCATGATTCTTCTACTGTTTTGTGTGCTTTATGCTGTTTTATTTATGATGATTTAGTTTGCTCAACATTTAAAATGAGTGGATTTTCTGAAATTAATTGTTCTTGTATCTCAAGAGTTGTAGCCTTGGTAAAGAGAAGGCGTGTATTGCTCTTCTCTCTGTTCACCAGTATTTTCTCATGTTTAACAGTGCTTGGTGTATGTGAATATTATGTTTATTCAAATTTAACCCACAAATGAGTAAGTGTCATTAGAAACTTTCTTTGGGGAAAAAAAGGTTCAGTGAAGAACAGCTTTTAACATCAACGAAACACGTAACTTTTAACAGACAATACCATGATTTCTACTGGAAATATGGTTTTATTGGGACAGGTGTTTTTCATAAACCAAAACCGATCTGCATAGTTTGTGGTGACCAGCTCTCTAATGACGCAATGAAACCTTCAAAACTGCTTTGCCACTTGAACGCCAAGCCCCCTAGATTAAAACAAAAGTCCCTGGAGTATTTTGAAAGAAGAAAACAAGAACATGAGGGACAGAAGAAATTTATGTGTAAAATCACATCAATAAAAAAAGAATGCAAAAAGCATCATATCTGGTTGCTAACCGTAACTAACTTTGCCAAAGCTAAAAAGCTATTCACAATTGGTGAAGAATTAATTGTGCACGCATGTGTCTGTTGGTTTGTATTATGACTAGGCGCATTGAGGAAATAGACACAGACACAATTATTGTGATTAAAGTATCACCTTGGTATGCACTCCAGGTCGACAAATCTATAGATATCGACAACAAGACAATACTACATGTTTATGTGGGATATCTATATCAGGAGAATGTGCATGAGAATTTGTTACGTGCACCAACTTTGCCAACCAACATCATAGGAGTAGAACAGTTCAAGTTACTGAATGGCTTTATATCAGGACAAAAACGGTCCTTTTATGTAGGCATATGCACAGACGAAGTTATTGACATGACCTGACGATTGTCTGGTTTAACTGCTTGGATTAAGGAAGTTGCACCTGAGAGTGAATTTACTCATTGTCTCATTCACAAGGAAGTGCTTGCTAGGTGGGAAATGACATCGGAAATTAACAGCGTTTTGATTGATGTCGTTAAAACATCATTCTCCCAGTTGGTTCATGATCACCTGTTTTTGTTTTTAAGAGTTTGAGTGCTACTACCCAACCACCAAAGGCCCATGAACTGGTAAGAAATGGATCTGCGACCCATTTATCAAAAAATCAGGCGAATCTAGTATGTCTGTACAAAAAGAAGATGAACTGCTGCAAAATTGCAAATGACAGCAGCCTTAAAACTACAGTCAAGACAACAACTCTGCTGGTGTTCTGGATTAAAATTATGGCAGAATACCTTGAGATTGCTGCCACAGCACTTATTACCATTTCTGACAACTTATCTGTGTGAAGCAATTTTCTGTAGTAACAGCAACCAAAACAAAGTAACGGAATAAACTAGACAGAAGGAACCCACTTTGGGCCTCATTGTCTCTGATTACCCACAGGTGGAACCGTCTCATTGCAAAGAAAGTAGCTCAGGGCTCTCATTAATTTAACGTTCTAGTAAGTCAAAATGTTAAATCACTTCATATTTATTTTTCGGTGTAATTGTATTTTATTTTGAAGGCATGTTTAAATATAATTCAATTAAAACAATCTAAAATGTAAACAATCAACGCCCCCCTAACGGACCACGTTAAAATAATCAAATTTATATATTTATTTTTAATCATGAATATTTTAAAAGGTAATTAATTAAAATTTTGTACATAATAATCAAGATTTAAATCAGTTCACAATATGTAAAAGTTTGAGTCATAATCAAGTTTTCTATTAAGCTCAAGCCCTTTATCTACATCAGTTTTTAAGTTAAACCTCAAGTGTACAAACTATGTTTTTAAGACTTCATGGAATATTTCTCATATAAAATATTCTTTTCAGGTTGATTCCCCTATTTACAACATGGCTGCAGGTTTATGTCTTGGTAGTCATAAGGAGGTAGCAGGAGAATACATCACTCTGTCTATTTGTAGCCACTCAGAATCTCGAAAATGGAATCTCCTATTTCATTCCCTACCTTAAACCATTGTTCATTCTCTTAGAAATGTTCTGTGATAATACTCCTATATTTAAAGCCATACATTCATTTTGTAGTACAAAACCAATATTGGTTGCCTGTATATGAATCAAAAATGCTTTTAACTCATACATTTTACTTATACATTACCATTGTTTATTAAAGATATGTGTGTTTATAGCACATACTTATATCCCAATGCATTTATTATAGACATTTTAACATATTTAGTATAGTTAATAATGAAAGTTTCAACGAATTTATACAGTTATAAACAATGTGTAGAGTGTTACTCAGTCACAGTATTGTTATTTTAAAATGATTTTAAGTAATAAAATATTTTAACAAAATACTCTTGTCTTTCCTTAAGATTTTAAATAGAGAAATGGAGACAAGGAAGCATTTATGAAGCTTGGATTTTTTCTTCCACTTCATAAGGTCTCAATCAATATTATCTTATAATTTACATTTATCTCTTTATATAATATAAATATATTTATATATTATAAATATTTATATTTTATAATTTTATTACTGTTATTTATATACTGTTTATATTTTATAAATAAGAAGGTATAATATAAAGAAATAGATTTATTTCATTTGATATGGGGAATTAGTTTTGTGTAATTATTAATGTAAATATTACAAACTTTGTAGCTGTGATAAATTTGATTTAAAAATAAAATGACGAACATTAGAATTTCATCAAAATTAATATAATTTGCAATTAATAAATTATTATATTTAGAGATACATGTATATAATATTAATATATGTAGTTGTAAAATTATGTGAGGCTTACATTTTTATATTTAAGAGACAAACATAAAAGCAATGCAGATACTGTTGGAATGGCAAAGTCTTATTTCAAAGTAGTGAAATCGATCATTAAAAATGGAATGTTGGACATTAACCAGTGCACAGTCGTCTTTGTGTTACTGCAACTAATAACCAATATACTATGTTAACAGTGTTTTAGACAAAATAGGCAACAGTCAGACATTTGTTTTTTGGAGACAGGATAATCTAAAATAGTCACAAGCATGTAGACCATAGAAAATAGGTGAATTACAATGATGTAAATTAATTGGGATACAAAGCTTGAGAAGGGGGCTCACTAAATGATTTTACATTCATGGTAGGGATAAAAATGAGCTACAAAAAAAAAAAAAAAAAAAAACTGCAATAATTAAAAACTTAAAAAAGTTAGAATATTTTTGCATTGCGATTAAACATTTTCTGTGGGGAGACTTCATTATTCACAGGTTGGATGGTTTGGTTTGTTTGTCACTCAACAGTCATTTTTTGCACCAAATTTTGTTAGTTAGAATTAAAGTGGATTCCGAACCAATTCGAACCCACGAACTGTTGAAATGAAGGCAAGAGCGCTAACCATTTGGCTGCCAGCTCGGCTTCATTATTCACAGAGATTACTGCATTTTTTAATTATTTCTAAATTAATTATGAAAAGTTATCCAGTTTTCAATAGTATGAATTCTTATTATAGTTGCAATATGGTGAAATGTCTTTTCATGATAATCTGAAACTTCAGATTTATTGCTTCTATTATTACAGTAATTCAAATCTATATATACGTTTCACATTTTGATGTTTCTAAAAAAAATAATAAATGTATTATAACTGATTAATTCTTTATTTTTTACATGAAATTTTCTATCAAAGAAAAAAGCTTAATATAATATGATTGTATTCAGTTTAATACATATTTTCATAAAAGAAATTTTTCTTGACTTAAGACAATCAAAGATATTACATATAATGAATAAAAAAATGAGATGTAGTCATCAGAAAATTGATTTTATTATTCAAAATTTTTAATTTTATTATTAATTTTGCTATTTATAAATTAACAGAAAAATTCATTAATAACATGCTATTTTAAAGAGTTCAGTTTTTTGTGTACATATAAATTTTGAAAGCAATGAAATAGTAAAAATTGACACCTTTTAAAATAATGAAACTGAAAAAATTAAAGACTTTTATTGTAAGTTGAATACAAAAGGTGAGAAAAAATGCAAATGTGCATAGCTTGAAATTATTTCAAAATTAATTAAACAAATTGATACATACTACAGTCACAAGTAAAAATTATATTTCCTTTAAACATGTTATGAAATTTCGTTAGTAAAAATAAATAGGAAAATTTAAAGTTTCATTCATATAGAGAACATTAAGTGGATTTTAAAGATTACTGAGCTCACAATATATTATGAAAATATTGTATATTTAATAATAAATCTCATAAAATATCTCAACTATTGCTGTCTAAGATGATCTTTATTTTGATTTTATCATTTAAATCAATATTTTTATACTAAAATATCACTTTACCAATAAGCCCTAGTACCAGCTAGGGAATTCATGTGCACACATATAAAAATTTATATTTTAAAACTAGCTCATTTTTCAAAATATGAAACTAATAAATGTTTTTAAAGGACGGAATATTATATTGCTTTCTATATTTTCGTTGCAAAGAAATCTACATGATGCTACAAATTGTACTTTGTTTATGATTCCAATTAACTTCCACAAACTTTGCTCGTCTTCTTATGGCTGAAATAATAATAAAAAATTACATTTAAATAAATAAAATGATTTTAAGTTAATATTTTTTTCAAGGATATACTTCATTACACAATTATATTAAATTAGCTGTGTAATAAAATATTTTTCATCACACAGGGAACAGTTACTACTAAACTTCAATAAATGTATTAGGTTATTCTTTACAATGTTGCCAAATGTGAAGTGTATTTTGTACAATATAGCACTAGATAAATTCTACAGTATATTTAATGACAGGTTTCACTGTGTTCATGAAATATAATTTAAAAAATTTTCAGTGTAATTAAACCAGTCACATTAATTGGTATTATTACAAAATGACAGGATGCATGATTGTCAAATGTCTTTATTTTAAGCTTATAATGTTGCGAGTAATAAAATATTTAGAGGTATGTCAGTTTGATTAGAAAATTAAGACCTTTAAGAACTAAGCCTGTAGGAGTCAACAAACTCTGAAATTTATTAGGAATTAGAAAAAAGAAATTTGTTTTTGCATGTAATATGGACTCTTTGTTATAATAAGAATTACATACAAAATATATTTTGTGACATAAATTTAAATGAATAATTCGTATGGTTGTTTTCCTCGAATTTTATTAAACATTGAATTTAATGTTATTATGTTAGCACTTAAATAACATGACTGTTTATGTACATGAGGGTTTGTACAGATTTCCAAGAATCAAATGCCAAGAGTTTTTAAATGTTTTATTTTATTTTACCAATTGTTCTTAAGCAAATATGCATATAATTATGTATATGCAATATTTTTCAATTATATTTATAAATAATAGACATAAATAATTGTAAAAATTAATGAGAATATTTTTATTTAAGATAGAATTATATTTTAATGATTACTTCAAAAGCCTTCAATGAATTTACACAATTATAACAGAGAAAAACATTTATTTAAATTTTCAGCATTCTTTACATTATTGAGCTACACATCATTTAAAATAATGATTAGTTTTAAAGAGTTTAAATACCTTCATTAGAGTTCTATTGATTAATTTATTGGATATTTCGATATGAGTGTATAACAACTTCTTTTAAAATAAATATGCTTATAAAAACAATTATTAAATAATGTTTTCAAATGACTTTTTTCCCAATTATTTTTTAATAAAAGCTATTCTAAATTTTTTAGCTATCTTCAAAACTCTTTTAAAACTATACAATTGCACAACCATATTCTATACTTTATATTTCTTTAATCATTCAACAGATTTTGAAATTTCTTGGTTATATATACAAACAAAACATTGCTGACAGAAAATGCTGTCTTTCCAACTCTGAAGCTTTAACTATCATTATTAATAGTGCTTCACTGAAGCACCACAGTGACATGTGTTTGATTTTGTAATTAATACTAATTTACCAGTTCTTTCAGCTTCCTCAGCATACTCTACTATGTATGAATTTGAAAAAATTATGTCATCTCTCAAACACTTCTTTTTTTATTTTTAAGTCATCAAATCTTAAAAAAGTGCTTTTCGATTTCCCTCTGATATCAGCTGATTTTTTTTTAATGCATCTAAATATAATTTATAGATTTGCCTAACACCAGCAAAAAAATTAAACAAATCTTCGCTCATTATTATATTAATGACACCTACTATGTTTCGAATGTGATCTTCGGATGATTTGCTTAGCCACAATTTATGGATTATTTAAATTTTCTACCATAAAATTTTTGTTCACAGAAAACCCACGTTCAACAGATGCTCGACCATGAAAGAGCAGTAAAAGCAATATAATTACTTTCCATAAATTTATTTATTAGAAAGTAAGTTAAAATAAAAAGACTCTATTCTACCTTTAATAAGTTTCTCATTAATACAATCTTGAAATTTTACAGGTGATGAATTTGATTTAAACTCTACAAAATTTTGAAATTCTTTTAATACAGATTCACATTTTGACATATTTATTTTAGACGCATTAGATAAGAAGTCACCAAGAAGGGCATGGAAAGTATATTTTAACTTAAAAATTTTAAATTTAAATATCAACATTCAGCAAATTTTATGCAATATAAAAAATAGAAACAAACAGGAAAATAATCAATTAAAATCCCCTGCTTGATTTCACCACATGGCAATCTTAATAACAATTACTTCATTTCACACACCATAACTCTAAATACTATGTCCGGTCCTGACAACTGGTTCACCATGAAACTATTGTGGCTGAACTAGATCTTTATTTTTGGTCAAAAGTTATAAGTAAAATATAAATCTAATATTGATCATGGTACTAGTAACATTAACTAACACTCAATTTTGGTTTTTGAACAACTTTATAGAAAATTTTAAAATATTAAATAAAAAACTCAAAAAATTATACTATTTTCTAACAAAAAAATAAATACACCAAAATAAGCAAAGATTCTAGGAGTAATTCACAATTTTCAAGGAGTTAAGTCAAAATTCCAGGAGTTGTATGAATCCTGGTATGTCTTTTTTCATTAACATAAAATCCTATTATGTTTATAAAACATAGAAAATGAATAATTTTCTTAAGCTAATTCTGGCATGACATTCATTTTATAAAATATTTGATTAAAAACATAAGTTATATGAAATTTTAAGTTAAAAAATTCATAACACAATTATTTTAGGATGAAAGATGGCACTATCTCATATAAATCGATTTTCTAATAGCAAATAAAATTAAGACAAAAGCTATAGTAAATAAGCACACACATTATACATATTTATTGTTTCTCTTACATAAAATTTGTAAGATTTTAACAATTTATTATTTCTACAGTATTATTTTAAATAAACTATACTGAAATCTGATAAATAACAGATATAAACAATTACTATAGGGATCTATTTAAGCTTTTGTTAAAATACAAACATTTCAGACATTCTCATTAATTTTACTTTTATTAGCTTAGTAAATTTTAATAAAGAATTTTCATGCAATTTTAAAAATGATTAATAATTTAATAGCATTAACATATTGTGTGAAACAAAACAAAAATAATATATTGTGAATATAGTACTACACAAGAAGTTTTTAGAACAAAATTTCTATTTAGTCTATTCATTACATATACATTCTTTTAAAATTTTTCTAAGTAAACATATCCATCCATTTTTTTTTATTTCCTATTATTTAAAAGCAAAGGCAGTATCTTATTTACGTAATGGTAAATTAAATCAACAAAATCTGTTAAATAATTGCATGGTAAAAGTTTTTTATACAATAATTTGAGTTTCTCTGCTATCAAATATTTTAAAAACCTAAAATAAAAATTGTATTAATCAAAATAATATTAATAAATTGTTTCTTACCTTCTAAATAAACATCTCTTTTAAATATTCCAGCTGCTAAAGGCACACTGAAATAAAGAGTGTTATATATTAGAACAAAGCTTTCAGAATTGTAGATTAAATTTTAAATATAAATGAAAACATTAACATACAGCAGTTTCCCCTCGTTTAACCAATAATAGTTATAATTTTTGTTTAACATATAGCTTTGTGTGAAATTTTACATTCTATAAAAGCAAAATTTGTTAATTTTATTAATTTATATTTTGAAAGCAATAAATTTTTGTTTATCATTTAATTATATTATTATCCATGAAATAACTAAAGTAAATTTTTAAAGTAACCTAAAATAAAATTAGAGCAAATAAAAAAAAAAAGAACACGAACACACACACACACACACACACATATATATATATATATATATATATATATACATATATATATTGTTACAAATTTATAAATAATGATTATATTGTCTTAAAATATCTCGGACAGATCAAAAATTCTCACATTTTGGGCAAAAATTGCGGTATTTAGACGTATTGTAGTTTAAAAGCTGATTTCCTAATAATTTGGCGACTTGGCGACAGTTGGCGAGATTCTTGGCGACTTGGCGACGGTTGGCGAGATTTTTGGCGACTTGGCGAGAAATCGATACTTCTGGAAACATCCATCACCTAAGCTCTAGGACCAATATTTTTCGAGATAGCCTAGAAGCTTCCAGAATCTTGGCGAAATTGGTAGATTTCTCCGCCAAGTCAGGTATAAATACCGCAGCCCGACATGGAAGAGTCAGTTTTGTGAAGACAGTCAGTGAGTGAAGACGATTAGTTGTGACTGCTAGTTGTTCTCTGTCTGAGGTATTTGAGACCTGTGATTGGAAGCTATTTCTTATTGTATCTGACGAATTGTAGCTGTATAATTGTGATTGTTACAGCGGGAATTTCGTTTATCTAGTGAAGTTTTTACGAATAAAAGTCTTGTGTTCATTAAGTGGTTGCTTTATTCAACTCTCAATCAACACGAACCCGTGGAGCTCGGTACAACTGGTGTCAGAATCGGGGTTGAAGAGTTGATGCAGCGTGTCACAAGAAAAATGGATATGGATTTAATGAAAAGTCTTCTCGAAAAATTAGCGGAGCAGATGGCTGAGATGAAAGCTGGACAAGAAGAGATGAAAGCTGGACAAGAAGAGATGAAAGCTAGACAAGAAGAGATGAAAGCTGGACAAGAAGAGATTAAAACCGAGATGATGAAAGAGATAAAATCTGGACAGGAGGAGATGAAAGCTGGACAAGAAGAGATTAAAACCGAGGTGATGAAAGAGGTAAAATCTGGACAGGAGGAGCTTAAAAAGGAACTTAAGAAGGACATTGTAAGTGTTAAAGAAGAATTCTCCAACATCATTCAGGAAAAGATGAATGCAATGGAAGATAAGGTAACTTCCGTCGAAACTAAAGTTCTGGAGATAGAAGAAAACGTTGAAGAAGCATTAGACAATATGAATAAGAAGATTGAACGCTTGGAGAAGCAAATGTCAAACAAACATGAAGAACCCAACGTGGCACTTGTGCCTTCCCTAGCCAATATTAAACTCTCAACATTTGATGGGAAATCATCCTGGCAAGTATGCAAGACCCAGTTTATGATGGTAGCGGAAGCTAATGGATGGAATCCCCGAGCCCAAGCTTTTCACCTGGCGGCTTCTTTAAGAGGAGACGCGGCTGACATCCTCGAGACGCTTCCGGAGGAGCAGAGGCACGATTTCCAAGCCCTATCGAGTGCGCTTGAGCTGCGGTTTGGAGATAAGTACACTAAAGAATATAGCAGACTACAGTTAAAGTCCCGCTATCAAAAAGCGGGTGAAAGTCTGCAAGAATTGGCTGCCGATATTCAGCGACTTTCCCATCTAGCATTTTCGGACTGCCCAGCTGAGACACGTCAAGATCTGGCTCTCCATCACTTCATCGATAGTGTGCGAGATCCGGAGATACAGAAAACACTTAGACTCGCCGATGTCAAAGATATTGGATCTGCCCTAGTATACGCACATAAGATAGAGGCTGCCCAGCAGGCCGCGCGTAAAGACCGGCACTCAATCAGAGCCGTCTCTGCTACTGATACGGACTGTAATCTAAGAAAGCAAATTGAAGATCTGCGGCGAAAAGTCCGTAGCTTAGAATTGAGTAAAGGTGGCAGAAACATGAAGATTCAGTGTTGGACTTGCGGTGCAGTCGGACACGTCCATAGAGACTGCCCGAAACGAAAAGATGGTGGAAATGATCTTCCACCACAGCAGGGAAACTAATATGTGGCCATCTCGCGGGGCGGAGATGTCCAGAGAGTCAGAAGCCCCATTTCAAATTGTTTCATATTTCTTCCGTAAGTAGCGGCGACAACGGACTTTTCGTTATAGGACATGTCAACGAAGTTCCCTGCAGAATGATAATCGATACTGGAGCCAACGTAACTATCATTAGGACAGATTTGGCTCGCAAACTTGGTGAGAAACTCATCTGGACGCCGCCCTGCATTACCCTCCAAACTGTGACAGGTGATAAGATTAAAGTGCATGGAAAAATAAATCTAAACATTGCATTTGGTAATGCCGTGTACCATCATATGGCATATGTCGCTGATATAAATGACGAATTTATTCTCGGATTGGACTTTCTCAAAGAAAACCATTTCAAGTTAGATTTTAAAAATAATGAACTACACTCATGTTCTGAAGACATAGCGATTTTTAAGACGAAATATTCAGATATTAAAACAGTCCATCATATAACTGCGAAGAGTGAAACAACATTACCACCAAGAACTGAGACAATAGTTTGCGGAGCTCTTTCAGAAGATAATAATTTTCATTATGGATTGACTGAATATCCAGATTCCGACAATAGCGTTAAAGGAGTACTAGTGGCTTCTTCACTCGTCGACCTTTCACGAAATGTAATCCCGGTAAGAGTTGCTAATCTAAGTAATAAGGTAAAACTTATAAAAGAAGGAGAAGTGCTAGCGACTTGCACTCCAGTGACCTGTATTAACCGAAATTGTCAAGCCACACTATCTGAGCCTCCTGACACTCTAATTAATGAACTCCTTCAGAGAGCAGAGTTAGATGATAAACAGAGGAATGCTGCAAGAAATTTATTATTAGAATTCGGAGATCTCTTTTCCAAGAAATCAGATGATGTTGGGCGAACCAAATTGACGCAGCACCGAATCAATACAGGAAATCATCCACCCATTAAACAACATCCGAGAAGATTGCCATTCGCTAAGCAGGAAGAGGTGGATAATCTTCTGATGGAAATGCAGCAGAATGACATTATTGAGCCATCAGAGAGTCCTTGGGCTTCGCCTATTGTTTTAGTTCGGAAGAAAGATGGTTCTACTCGATTCTGCGTTGACTATCGTCGGTTAAACAACATCACTAAAAAAGATAGTTACCCTCTTCCTAGGATTGACGATACACTTGATGCTTTATCCGGAAAACAATGGTTTTCGACTTTGGATCTCAAGAGTGGTTATTGGCAAGTAGAGATACATCCTGAGGATCGAGAAAAGACTGCATTCACCACAGGACAAGGACTTTGGCAGTTCAAGGTTATGCCATTTGGGCTTTGCAATGCACCTGCAACGTTTGAGCGCCTGATGGAGACAGTATTACGAGGACTTTCCTACGAAGCCTGTTTGGTATATTTGGACGATATCATTATTGTAGGGCGCACATTCGAAGACCATTTAAGAAACATCCGAAAGGTGCTGGAAAAATTAAAAATGGCCAACCTGAAGCTGAATCCTTGCAAATGTAATTTATTCCGACGTGAAGTAAGCTATCTGGGACACATTATCTCTGCTGAAGGTGTAAGAACAGATCCTGAAAAGATCTCCGCAGTTAAGGACTGGAGTCGTCCAAAAGATGTCCACCAATTAAGAAGTTTTCTTGGACTATGCACATATTACAGGAAATTTGTTAAGGGTTTTTCAAGTATTGCCAGACCTCTTCACAAGTTGACAGAAGTTAAACAGAGATTTCTATGGACAGATGAATGTGAGAAAGCTTTTAAACAACTGAAGGAGGCGTTGACATCTTCGCCCGTTCTTGCATATCCCCAGCCCGAAAAATTATTCATTTTAGATACGGATGCCAGCAACGAAAATATCGGAGCTGTTTTGTCGCAAGAAATTGATGATAAAGAATATGTCATTGCTTATTGGAGTAAATGTCTATCGAAACCAGAGCGGAATTACTGTACAACCAGGAAGGAATTGCTGGCAATCGTCAAAGCCATAGAACATTTCCACCATTATCTCTATGGAAGAAAGTTCTTGCTCCGGACCGATCACGCATCCTTAACCTGGCTTTTAAATTTTAAAAATCCAGAAGGACAGGTAGCCAGATGGATTCAACGACTCCAGGAGTTTGACTTTGAAATACGTCATCGCAAAGGAACTCTTCATGGAAATGCTGATGCACTATCAAGGAAACCGTGCAATGAAAGCTGCCGATATTGTTCGAGAGTAGAGAAGAACTATCAGTTAGTAAATCCTTCGGTACGCCAAGTTACTGTTTCACCTCCACCGAAACCAGACCCATGGAGTGATAAAGGACTTAGAGAAGCCCAAAAAGAAGATTCAGATATAAATCCAATTTTAGAATTAAAAGAATCTTCCAGTATGAAACCAAGTTGGCAGGATATCTCCACCTACAGTCCTGCGACTAAGCAATATTGGGCTCTTTGGGACTCACTCCATATAAGAAATGGTGTCTTATACAGGAAATGGGAATCCGATGATGGACGTAATTTCAAATGGCAGCTTGTTCTTCCAAAATCAAGAATTTCAGATGTTTTGAAAGAATTGCACAGTAGCTCAACTGGAGGCCACTTCGGAGTAATGAAAACTCTACAGAAAGTTCGAGAACGCTTCTATTGGAGCAAAACGAGACAAGATGTAGAGAAATGGTGCCAATCTTGTGATGACTGTGCGGCACGTAAAGGACCGAAGAAACGTAGCCGAGGTAGGTTGCAGCGGTACAACGTAGGAGCACCTTTTGAGCGGATAGCATTGGACATTTTGGGTCCTTTACCACGATCCTTAAAGGGCAACAAATACATACTAGTTGTCATGGACTACTTTACTAAGTGGCCTGAAGCCTTTGCAATCCCCGATCAAGAGGCGACTACAGTAGCCGAGGTTCTAGTGCATCAATGGATTTCCAGATTCGGCACACCCTTACAAATCCATTCTGATCAAGGGACAAATTTCACCTCTGTTGTGTTTAAAGGAATGTGTCAAATTCTTGGAATAGACAAGACGCAGACCACGCCACTACACCCACAATCGGACGGCATGGTAGAGAGATTTAACAGAACCATCTTGAATAATCTCTCACTTATGGTTTCCAGAAATCAGCAAGATTGGGATTTGAAGTTACCGCTGTTTCTGCTTGCATATCGCAGTGCTGTCCATGAGACTACCGGATATACTCCTTCACAGATGCTCTTTGGTCGCGAACTTCGTCTCCCTTGTGATCTTCAGTTTGGTCGTCCACCGGATACATCTTCATCGCCAGAGGAATACCTTCGAGACCTTCAGGCACGTCTTGAAGATGTCCATAGCTTCGCTCGAGACCGAATCAACCTGACGACCGAAAGAATGAAGACAAGGTATGACACAAGAGCGACAGGACATGAATTTCAAGAAGGTGACAAAGTTTGGTTGTGGAACCCGATTCGACGTAAAGGACTTTCTCCAAAGTTGCAAGCCAACTGGGAAGGTCCCTACACAGTCCTAAAAAGACTGAACGACGTCGTGGTTCGTATAAGAAAATCATCTGCTTCAAAACCAAAGGTAGTACATTATGATAGATTAGCTCCATATCGTAATGTAGAGTAAAAATTAGTAGACCATGGTCTGTTTGTAAATAGTATAGATAATTTTAATCTTTTCTATTTTCTTGTATTTTTAGTTGCTTGTGTATGTAATGTGCTCTGTATCCTCTTGAAATGTAAATTCTCTTATATTAAATTTGGCCTCCTATCAGGGGATTGTACTGCCCGGGACGTGCAGTCCTTGAGAGGGGGCAATGTTACAAATTTATAAATAATGATTATATTGTCTTAAAATATCTCGGACAGATCAAAAATTCTCACATTTTGGGCAAAAATTGCGGTATTTAGACGTATTGTAGTTTAAAAGCTGATTTCCTAATAATTTGGCGACTTAGCGACAGTTGGCGAGATTTTTGGCGACTTGGCGAGAAATCGATACTTCTGGAAACATCCATCACCTAAGCTCTAGGACCAATATTTTTCGAGATAGCCTAGAAGCTTCCAGAATCTTGGCGAAATTGGTAGATTTCTCCGCCAAGTCAGGTATAAATACCGCAGCCCGACATGGAAGAGTCAGTTTTGTGAAGACAGTCAGTGAGTGAAGACGATTAGTTGTGACTGCTAGTTGTTCTCTGTCTGAGGTATTTGAGACCTGTGATTGGAAGCTATTTCTTATTGTATCTGACGAATTGTAGCTGTATAATTGTGATTGTTACAGCGGGAATTTCGTTTATCTAGTGAAGTTTTTACGAATAAAAGTCTTGTGTTCATTAAGTGGTTGCTTTATTCAACTCTCAATCAACACGAACCCGTGGAGCTCGGTACAATATATATATATATATATATATATATATATATATATATATATATATATATATATATATATATATATATATATATATATAATTTTAGAATTATTTAATAAATAAGAAAGTAATGAATTTTCTTTATCTTATAAAATACATTTTTATATATTAAAAATGTATGCTTTTGCATTATAAAAGCACCAATTACAAATAATTAGGAACAGTTAAAAAAGTTTTGTTGAATTATGTAAGCTACACACTATTCATTTCTCAACTTGCTTTTCAGAATCATAAAATTAAAATTTCTTAATTATTATAAACCTTGAAATTTATTGAAAATCAGAAAAAAGAATTTTGTTCTCACATGCAAGATACGCTCTTTTTCATAACAAAAACTACATATAAGAAAAATTTATTTAGTAACATAAATTTAAACAAATTATTTATATAGCTATTTTTCCTTCGCATACTCAGTTTTAGTCAATTTAACTACACGACTTTTAAATAATATGAACTTTATGAGATTACAAAAATTTAAGTTGCTAAAAAATTTATAAGTCTTGCACTTTTGAAAAGAAGAAATAAAATAATTCTTACATTTAAAATAGCCCCACATAACAATTCATCTTCATAAAATGTTGTCAATAATATGTGCACTCCATATACAAAAATTCTCCTCATATTATATATTTTATGTATAATGATGGGAGAAATCATATATGAAAATTCAATATAATTTTCAGGTTTAACTTTTAATGACACAAAAAATCTTATATTTAAAGTGAATTTCTTGAGTAATAATCTTTCAAATACTTTTCATCTAAAATTTACTTAATAAAAGCTTTCAGTTGCTTCTAACTGATACAGACGAAAAAAACATAACATTATGATATACTTAAAAGATCAATTCACATTAATGTTAGATAAAATTGAAGTCATTAAACAGAGAATATTAATACAAAGCAAGCATTTAAATTAATATTTCATAGCTGTTTATTTTTAAATAATTTTTTTTTGTATTTTTTCAATAGATTATTCTGTA
This sequence comes from Latrodectus hesperus, assembly GCA_037975125.1. NCBI lineage: Eukaryota > Metazoa > Arthropoda > Arachnida > Araneae > Theridiidae > Latrodectus > Latrodectus hesperus. Next base: position 27,441,085 of record CM075862.1, read on the forward strand.
ATAAAAAATAACTAACTTATCTCTTCCAGGTTTGATAGTAACAGTGAATATGGCATACACTGGTTTATGGTCTGAAGTCACAATTTTGGGCACACAGTTGTAATGAACACACACTATTGAAGACGCATCTTTAGATCGATACAAAATACGGTCCTAATAATATATTATAAATTAGTATGGAACAAACTATAATTATTTACACATGTAGTTGAAATAAATATTCAGATAATTTTTGGCATACATATCTTATATCTTTGCAGCTGAATATATATATGCCAACAAAGGTATATCACCCGATAAATATTATGCATGATAAATGCATTTATGCAATATATCACCAACTAAATTATTAATATATTAAGGACTAATGTTTCATTTTGTATAAAAAATATTTTATAATTAAGTTTCTTTAATCAAAATTCTTATACATAAATTATACTTACAGTATAAGAAGGTACTCTTTGTTTTGTAGAATCAAAAACATTTGTACCAACATCAAATTTGAAAGATGGGTTAAAATTAATAATTCCTTCTTTAAAGCCAAGAAATGCTGCACCTAGAAAAATTGAATACATCATTGAATCATGAAATTATAGATATCAAATATAGCTTTTAGTTTGAATTAGAAATGTTACACTCAATAAGATGCTAAATTTTAATATTAATTTTTAGGTGTTGTTTACTTAATCATTGAACAAAAATGAAACCTGCAGATTTTTAGTATATTTCTATATGGTATAAATTCTTATTATAAAAATTTATATACATCTTTTTTAGTACTATTAGATTATTGAATGTTAAAGACAAATTCAGACACTAATTCTATTCCAAACTTCCCAAGATATTGAGGCTTCAAGTTAAAACTACTTATGATTACAAATTATTTTTTACAATTTAGGGTTAGAATATCAACAATTATATTTTCAATAATTAAATTTCTTATAAAAATTTGCATTTTTATATATAATCATCTTTTAAAGCTATAATGCATTGTTAGCTCTTAAAATTACAGCACCAATAAGTTTATACTCTATGGAAGCAAATTTTACATTGCAAGAATAAGGTGCTCTGATATACAATTGGTTTATTTTTCAAAGCCTTCATGTAAAAGTGTTGTAATGATACATACCTGTTTAAATGAAACAAATGTATAGAATGTTTCTCATATATACAAATTATATTTGAAAATTGTTCAAATGAAAAATATGATACTTCATGTACAGAAAGGAAACAAGATTGCAATTAATCATAGAATAATATTGCTGCTCCCATTAGTAGAGATTCAATAACTGCAAGTTTGTTGTTGTTTGTAACTTAATGGTAATTATTTTGCACATGGGAGCTAAAAAAGTTTTGTCAATGACTACAACCTTTGTTACTATGTCAATCACTGAAGTCAACAAATTATAACATTATATCAAAGTTGCTTGAATATATGAAGTTTTATATGCCATCAAATCTCTGTCAAATTCAATGTTCAGGTGTATATTTTGTTATTGCTGCCACAAGTGTTTGTTTTGATTAATGATTTCACAAGATCTATGTTTCCCAATTTCTTGAAGATTTAGTTGCTTATTTTTAGTATAATATGTTTGTCCAACAAAAATGTTTAATATTTCCATTTCTTTCCTTTATTACTATTACATTATTTACAATTTAAACAACTGGTAGTGTAGCTATTGACAATATTTTAAAAAATTTTATACATTGAGAGTTTAAAACATACTACATGGAATCTCAAACTTTTATATGCATTTTAATCGATTTACAATAACTTACTCATACAAGTTTCAATAAAGAACTATAATGATATTTTTAATACTTACATACTTTTAAATATACTCATATGTTAATTCATAGATTTTACAAAGTTCAAAAAGTTCAATAAAGTTTTAGTTTTATAAAAAGAATAAAATTTTATATATATCTCAACAAAAACTTACAAAATACTATGTTTAACATTTGAAAAAGAAATAGTAAATGATAATTATAAAATTATACTTTGGCAAAACTAGAATAAACACAAGATTTTTTGTTTTAGTTTAATAATGAATTTTAAGACAATACATTTAAAAACATTTTCAAAGATGAAATTTTAGTTGTATTAAATTATACAAAAATTTCTATTAAATTAGTTTACTTTTATTAAGTTAAAGAAGTTTTTAATAAGAAAAACTATTTATAAAATTAAAAATAGTAACAGAAAAACAGAACTAATAAAGAAAGATGTTATGAGAGAAAATTGTTCAAAATAAATGTTAAATTAAATATAATTGAAATGAAGATAAAATTAATGTACTTTATATAATAAAGTTAGATAAAACTTAACATGATTTCATTATTTAACAGTTTGGAAAAAGAAATGCTTACATTATCACATCCTAAATTTAAAACATTTATTGTTACATCTTAAATTTAATGTTTTCAGTCAGCAATTCTGAATTTCAGTATTTGCAAATTCAGTTATTTTTTAATAATTCAGGAAACATTAAATATGTAGTAATCTATGATGCATATGTTCATCATTCTTCATTGTATTTTGTTTGCAATTTGCTTTTCAAAATAAAAAAAAAAAAAAAAAAAAATTGCGACTTTTAGTTGAAACAAAAGGATTTTTACTCAACTTTTGGATTTCTAAGAGAGGAAAAAAAGATATTTATTGCTTTCAAATAAGATCATTTTTATGATTTGGCTATATAAAAAGTGGCACAGATTTATATGCATTTAATATATTTCAATGTTATATGTAAATTTAAAGAATTGCTGGTATAAACTACAATTTAAAACATAATTATTAATTAAGTTCTATAAAACAGCTATTTATATTTAAACCATAAACATTTGACAACTGATAAAACTATATTGTAAGGCAAATTTAATAGTGATTAAATTATTGATTTTGTTTCAGAATATTGTACTCTTCACAGAAATACTAAATAAAAACTGCAAGAGACTGAAGAAAATTAATATAATAGAAAACTATATCAAATAAAATAATCAAATGCTGATTTATATATTATTATAATTTATTTACTTTAATTTTAGGAAAAGAGACAACTACAAATATTTACTGAGTATGAGTTCAATTACTTTATATATATAATATAATTAAATAGAAGCTTTTGAATATTGAACAAATTTTCAATGAACAATGCCATATATTTGATTTTATTATTTTTCCCTACTGAAATACAAGGAATGTTATATTATATGCATAACTGATTTTATTTAAACAATATAATCTATAATTTTCAAAATTTTAAAATTCAGAATTTTAAAAATTAAAAAAAAAGTTTTAAATGTCACCAACTGGGGAGAGGGATATGCCCTACTAGTTCCAAATTTAAATCACCCTTGCCAATTTAAACTAATCATAAAGGGGATGTTTTGTCTTTTGATTTTGCTTTTTCTTCTGTTTTATTTTCAACATGTTCAATATTGGAAGTAATATCGCTAAAGATTTGAAAACTTTTACAAACAGAAAAAATTATTATTAAAAAAATACTTCTTTATTACTAGTAAAAAAATAATGAATGGATTTTTTCTCATTGCTGACAACACTCAGACATTTGATGGTGAGTTTCGGCTTGTTTGCTCACGCTTGAAGAATGTGATTTGAAGGCAGGCAGCAAATTTTTTGACAAGTTGGATTTACGACACTAATAATATGCGACACAGATGATGTTATCTGACGTCATGGATATTTTAAACCAATGAGAATTGTAATAAAGTTACGTAATCATTATCTCAACTGGAATAAAAAACAACCAGTTTATTGTTAAAATAAAAACTATTACACACAGAATAGAGAAATGTTATACATATCTTCAATCAAGCAAATATTTTTCCGATTTACTTTAGTTTTTTCATGAATTTGAAATAGAATGTAATGAAATAGAAGAAACAATGTACTTCAATATAATTTGCTGAGAAATTTTAGATAATTTTTTAAACATAAAATAAATTTTTCATACATTAATAAGGAATTTAAAACTCAAAAAAAAAAAAAAAAAAGAATTTAATAATTTCATTAGATTGCATTAAATTGACATATAGGATATTACAGAAAAAATCGATTCACCTTCTTTGATTGCATTTTGAAGCTGATCATGTTTTAATAAATCATCACACGATTGATGGTTAGAGTGGAATTTTTCCTTCAAAAGTCTTAAGACATCTAATCTACCACAAACGATTCGGAAATTCAAATCACCACACCAAAAAACACAATCAAATCTAGATGTCACATCTAAAATAATAATTTCAAGAAAATAATGTATAAGTAAATAAAGTTTTAAAATCAACATTTAACTTCTAATTAGCTATACTAAATATACATATATATGTGTGCCTATGAAAGTATATATACTTATTAAATTTATATAAAAGTTTAATTTGCATGAAACTTTCTATTTATTTGACAAGCATAATTTTTCCTTTAATTTTCAATGAGTATGTAGATTTATGAAAAGTGTTATGCAAAGGTATTAGGTAAATTATAAATGAAAAAATCAGACACACACAGTATTATATAATATATATAATTTTAATCTTTACCGTAATAATATATCTTCAAATGATTAGAATAATTATTATTAAGGATGATATATCTTATTTCTATTTTTCCATTTTGTGTATTTTTTTTTGTAAAATTCTAACTTTACACATTTGATTTTGAAGTTAATTATACTTAATTGAGTAAAAATTAAAATGAAAATTAAACATTAATTTCAATACAAAATTTTACTTATTGATGAAATATAACTACATCTACATATATTTATGTATTTATTTTAGATTACTGCTTTTAAAATGTATACAGCAAACTTTAGCAGCAAGAATCAATGCAACACATTAATAATAAATTATTAAGATGATTGTTGTGGTGTGAGGGTTACTTTTAAAACCTAGAGATCAAAGATGTTACAAGCATTTTGATGACAAACTTCTTATAGTAATGTAGACATACTTCTTTTTTATGAGGGACTTTTTAAGCAGCCATTCAACTACAAGAAATTTGGTTGAAGCATTTACATTTTCTTAATTTCAGTGAAAGCCTCTGTATGATAAATATTGACACAGTGTAACATATTTTATTGATGGAGTGAGATATTAAGAAAAGGATGCAAATTTAGGTGTTGATCAAGATCACCTGATTGTGGCTAATAATTACAACACATTTATTTTGGTGAAACTAATCAGTACCAAGCCTTCCCATAACAAAACAAATGCTCTGTTTTAGAGTTAATTTTTAAGATAGAAATATAGTTGTATTCTAAAATTTAAAATATATTTTTTATGGATGAAAAAGCTTTCATGCAGTAGGTGGGTGAAGAATTATAAAAATTATTATTTTCTGTTTTGACACATTCCAATATAAATACTTCTTAATCTCAAATACCTATATATGGGTTTTTATCTTTTATCCATAAAAGGGAAATCAGTAATGATTAATTAACTTTGTTATCAAGATCATAGTCTGTCACATTTTGATGTCTTTATCAATGCTTTAAACAATGTTTTTATAGTTAATTTGTATTAAATACCAGTTAAAAAATTTTGCAACCAAACTCTTATTTTTTAATGTATTTAACAAACTTATTTGGAAATACTTTATTAATTCATACTTTTTATTTATGCACAGAATTGCTAAGAATTTTTACACAAAAATCAGTGCAATAAGTACATTTATATAAATAATGATTAAGAACACATATTTGCATATAAACTAGAATTAAATAGAGACAAATGAATTAATATGTGACATTAATTTACGTATTTATTAATAATTTATGTATTATAAATTACACAAAATGTAACATATAAATAATTTATTAAATAACACATTGTGGATTGCTTTTATTTAAAATACATAAAAAATTATTAAATGATAATTATTTAAAAAAACATTTATGGATTAAAATGAATATAACCTTATGAAAGTAATAACCTTAAAATGCCATTACTTAAACGAGCTCAGTGACATAATTTTTTTAAGTACAATATATATAGATAAAATGTACTAACTAACCTTTATCATTACAGCCAGGTTTTACAGGAATTGAGCGAGGCAAATCTAATCCTGAACAAATTTTCTCATAATCTGATATTCTATCCACCAAATTATGCTCATGAGCTAAAATTAGATAAAAAATGTATTAATATTTTAGAATATGAAAAGGAATAAGGATTATTCCAAAACAGAAATACTTGCATAAAGAGAACATTAAAAATAAGATTTTTTCAAATAGAAAAATTAAAACTAAAAACAATAAAATTAAAATTTTGCGATACACTTTCTACAATACAAATTTTAGAAGATTCTAATATTTGCATTATCAAAACTTTAACTAGAAAAAATTCTTGATTTTAAATTCTATATATTTATTGTAAAAATGTAGATATACATATTTCTAGATTATTGTGAAAAATGCATATTTTATTCATACAAAAGTAAAAATCAAAATTGTATTTGTTTATCACAATTGCTACACCTTATAAATCTGTAATTTAACTAATTCAGTAGAGAGTTTTTTTAAAACATACATTATAACACAAGAAAAAAATTAATAACATATAAAAACTTTGAATTGTGTTTCAAAGAAAAATAGATTTTGAAAGCTAATTAAATTATGTTTTCATAATTGTAAGCATTTTTTTAAAAAAATTCTTAACAATTCATAAATTAATAATAATAATTTATAAATTTCAACAAACAATTTTAATTCAATCATTGAAAAATAGGTGCTTGATTAAAAGTAAAGAATATATTTTTTAAAATGGGCAATTAAATGATTTATTTTAATTTTATTAATGAATAAATAGCATTTCAAAATAAATATTTTGATAATCAGATATTATTAAAATACAAATATGATTAATTAATAATCCCAATTAGATAATGTAAAATGACTGCTTTGACACAAGATATTTTAACAAGTTTTTGAAGATATCATTATTTCATAATATTAGTATTTTTGATTTAGCTTTTATGGAAAAGTTTAGTAGCAAAATATGATTGAATTTGTTGTTAATTAAAAAAAGAAATTGTTCATAGATTTACAAGTGATGACACATCTGATGCACTTTTTGTAATACTATATGGGAGGTGGGTGAACATAACAAATGACCATTAACCTTATTTTACATATCCTTAACAACTTTTCTTTGAAGCATTATACCTCGTAAAGGAAATGACAAATATGCTAGGAAAATACAAGGATAGAAATATTTTTACATTATTTCTTGATTAAATGGATATTCATCATATACCTGCTAAGTGATAAAAATAATAACGCTGCTTATGCCCATAAATACATTTGATGATTCTGATTATATCTGTACATTGTTGTTTTAAAGCATAAATAAACAAATGTACTTTTTGGTATTTAATTTTTTTTAATTTGAAAACGGTTTTTACCTATTTTTATAAGTAACAATACAAAATTTTACAGCAATTTTTAAAAATATATAAGAAATTGACAATTATTTTTGACAATAATTCAATTATTAATACAAATTAATAATTTTTTAACAACAAAAAGTTTTTTACCAGTCAAATGTGAATTCACAAATAAAAAAGATGTTCCAAACAGCATAAAACACACAGCAATTGCACCTTTAGTCTTCACCATTGAACCAACTCTAGTTGCAATGTTTGCTTCCTCAGGAACTAAAAAACAAGTAATTTCTGCATTGAGTAGATGATGTAAAAATACATATTTGGCTATTTTATATAAGCAAGAATACAAGTTCTCATACCAATACAAATATATTGTTTTTAATTCTGTATTTGTCATAAAATAACTCTTAATAAATCAATATAACTTTAAAAGACCCATGATGACTATGTTATTTAAAATTATATTGCTTACATTTTTGCATATACTGACATTAAAAAAATACCATATGAATAAATGCATAGGAAAAAAATGAAATAAAAATGTTATTTTTAAATACATTAAAATTTTCTCCCTGAAGAGTAATATCATTTTATAAATGATTTATAACTGGAGGTAAGGCTGGGCACCTGTCTCCAGAGGGTTTATAAATTTAAAGGCTAGGTCCTCCAGGTTGGGGGTAGGGCATGGGGTTAACAACACCACTTTGTAAGAAATTCCCTGTTAAGAAAGAACATAGGAAAAATTTTGGATGGATCTTCAGGAGATAATGTGGAAATAGACTAAAGAATTTGAAACTCAGACAAAGGAATGTTAGATCATTGTATAAATCCAAGGGATTATAAATGCTCATCGAACAAATAGATAGTTATCAAGTGGATCTGATGGTACAACAGGAGTTGAGAGGGATGAGGCAGAATATCCTGGGAAAGAAGAAATATACTCTTTATCATTAAATACCTTATATACGTTTCAAATTTGAGTATAATAAATCGGATGATTGGTTTGATAATATAAAGAAATAACGTCTAATAGAAACATTGCATATAGTAATATGATTCAAAAGAAACACACTTGAGTTACATTGAAATGCTATAAAAATGCAAGATGGGGGAAAAAAGGTAATGGTAATAACTTGATGATCTCTTGAAAGATGTTGAACATCTAAGAAGATCAAACAAAAGCAAAGCTTTTTTTTTAACAAAATAAATATTGCCCAAGAAGACTTTAAAACCAGAATTACATTCTGCAGATCTAAAACTGGAATCATCCTCACAAATACTGAGGGGCTCCAGAGGTGGAGGGAACATTTTGACGACTTGCTAAATCGGGAAGCATCCTTTGATAATAGCATTGACATTAATAATATTGAGGAAAACGAAATACTACTACTGAGTATGGAAAAATTCAAAGAGAGTGAAAAAAGAAATAAAAAATATAACAAGGCAATGGCTTCAGATCAAAGTCCAGCTGAACCATATGACCTTGTACTTAACATATGGAATCAAGAAATATATCCAAAGGATTGGAAACAAAGTATAACTTATGTTATTCACAAGAAAGAAGATCTACTAAACTGTTCCAATCATAGAGGCATAAGTCTATTGTGTATGGCATATCAAAAAATTTTATCATTTATTTTATCAAATAGATTAGCTCAATTTGTCAAAAATATTATTGGAGAACACCAATGTGGATTTCGGAAGGGAAGATACATTGTGGATCAAACATTTAATCTACGACAGATTTTGGAGAAGTGCAGAGAACATGAAATAGCCACTCATCATCTTTTCATCGACTTCAGAATTTCCTATGACAGCCTAAATAGAAAAGAAATAACTAATGCTATGGTAGAGTTTGGTATTTCTGGAAAGCTTATAAAATCAGTCAATATAACAATAAGCAAAAATATTACTAGAATTCATGACACACATAAATGCTATTCAGGCTGTTAATAATAAACAATGGTATAAGATGAGGTGACTCTTATGCCTGTTTATTTTTTAACATTCCATTAGAAAAAGTTGTGAGGGATGCTGAAGTCGATACCAAAGGTACAATCTTTAATAAAAGCATACATATTTTGGGATTTGCTGATGTTTCCAATTTGATAGCACTAACTCCAAGTGCACTCAGAGAAATATTCTCAACACTAGAGCAAGAGGCAAGGAAAATGAACCCCACAATTGTATCGTAATCTTAAATCTTGTATAATCTCTGAACTATTTTGAAACACAATGTTTAATAGGAAATTTTAGTAAGAAAAATTATTTTTCAGTGCATTGGGTGTGAGAGAGGAGACATGGAGTTGAGACCGGAGGAGGTGCTTGAGAGACTGACTATTTTTGGATTCATGGGGCTGGTGTGATGGTACTGTCAAGCCAGTCGGGGATAAGCAACAACAACAGTTAGAAAAATGTTTTTGAATAAAAATTTTTTTACTTAATCTACAGATTTCTATTTAAATATGAAAAAAATTATGTATGCTTTTTTATATTATTTACATTTATAAAATTTAAATTTTAAAAAAAGATTAGTAATTAATAAGTTATTTAGCTAAAATTATACAGCGCTTTTATCCCATTTTCATTAGTTTACTTATGATGCGCATAACATCATTTAATTTAAATATTAATCTAAGTACATAGCAGCTTCAAAAATGTTAAAAAATGCACTAACAATCAACAGTGTCTTTCCCAGCACAAAAAATCGATATATTGATAATATAATGCATGATTTGAGTTACTATTTAATTAATATGGAATTAATTTTGAAATTTTAGTGATAAAAACATTGAAAAACAACAAGTCCGTAAAAATGCTGTAAAAGGCGATTTAATAAACAAATGAATAATCTAATTAATGTTATCTATGAAAAAGAAATGAGCATAATTAAAAACAATATTACTTTTTTAAAAAAAGTGTTTACTCCTGCTCACTGCAATCTAGTGGTACAAAAGTACTTTTCAGATAAAAAAGACTGGCTTTGAACAGGGGATGGATGTTGCACTGTTACTTTCTACAAACAGATCTATCAGGGGAAGGGTACTTGGGAGTTTTCAGGGATTACTCCCTTATAAAATGTAAATATGGCCCACTATCCATGATAAGCCCTACTGGAAGGCAATTATAAGGTGAACTATAAAATGCCTTGCAATAGCCTTAGACAGACCACAGCATAGCATCAAATTACTTATTACTTGAACTTAATGTGATATAGTGACAGAACATTATAATTTTCTGAGTGAAAGTTACTGTGTTAAATTCTAGTGACTGTTGAACAATGACAAATTGATCTGACGCTTCTGCTATCTGCACAGAAATCTTTTGGGTGGATACTTGAGTGTTTTCTGTGTTACTTTCCCTCCCCCTAGTAAAAAATGAGCTCTTCTCATGTGAATACTTTTCCACTATCTATGAAAAAGTCCACCAAAACAGCAATTTACAAGATTAAAGTGACTTACAATGATTTTCAACCATTAACATGTTCATGGCACAGTCTCAAAGAGTTAATTTCTTTAAAAAATTACTTTAAAAACATAAATTAAGTTGAATATTTTACGAACAGTCTTTACATTTCAATCATTAATATTCAATGTCTTAACATTGCCAAAAAGTCTAGATTAGGGAATTTTGAAAAGTGATATAAATTTTCAGATTTAATGGACAGAAGTTAAACCAATATGATACTTATACAATTCTTTTGTTATATAAATTTAAAACTGCATTTCACTACTCATGCTCTGTTTAATAAATTTTACTCATTAGAACTGATTTATTTTTGAAAAAATTACAATATATATAGATATATATATCATGAATAAATCAACTAATTTTATTCATTTGTTCTTTTACACCAATTTGAAAAAATGGATATATAATTTCTGAATTGAAATCTGAAATCCATGTGCTTTTTCTCTTTGCATATTGTTCTTGCTCAATTTTAAGTCTAAATTTTAGTGTCAATTTTATTATGAATTTAAATAACTTTTGCTCTAAATAAAAGGTGACTTCACACATTTTTTAAGGTTCTCTTCTTTCAACATATTATATTCAGATTTGCTTTAAACTCTACATGGAGGCACACAGTTACATACACCATATAACCTAAGGCTTATGGAAAAATTTTGAAACTATAACTTAAGTAGTTCATTAAAATCTACCTTTCATAAATTTTAAATACCTTATAATTTGATTAATAAGAAACTTTTTAGGAATTGAGCCTTTTATAAAAGCATTATTTTATTTAATTTTCACAAAACAATTTGTAATATGTTGATTTGTAAAAGATAAATTAATGAAAACAATTATTAAATATTCTTAAATTGCAATATTTTCAGCAAAAAACAGAAACATACAGTTGTTGATTGAGATATAATGTGCAGTTAAAAAATTAAAAGTTTTTGTGCAATGTGTAAAAAAAAAGAAGATACAAATAAAATTTTAACTTAATTTTATTTATACTTTTCCGTGGATTCAGTGAGTAAGCAAGTAGGTGTGAGTGCAAAGTGTGCCACCTTACCTGAACAATACCAAATAAGATCTCGTCTAAGGAAAATGGCTAAATGCAATGCTCCCAATGAGGAGGAAGCAAAAAGCACATGGGATGGACCCAGTGTTGTCTGGAGCAAAACTTCCCATTCTGATCTATAATCAAGTAGCAAAGTGAGGCAATATAATAATTCTTCGAAGGAAATTTTACTGTATTCCAAGTGTGATCCTCAATAATCTGATTTCAATATTTAATTTGCTTTTTATGATTATAAATATTTGTAGCCTTTCCAAAAGTTTTAAAATTACTAACACTAGAAATGGAATATTTCTCAATATGAAATCTTGTATTGTAAAATACATAATGAATTATTAAAAGTATCTAAACAAACACTAAACATCAAATTTAGATGTTTTTCTACAGACATATACATTAGTACTTATGAATACAATAAATCCTGAACATACATTCTATTAAAATAAACTCTCAAATACTATTTATTGTGAAAGAGTATTGAAAACAAAGGTAAAAAATTACTGGCATCATTATAAAATTTAAATATAATTTAAAATAAATACATGACAATAATTAAACAATATAATGCATTGCTATAATTGTAAAATTTTTCCATTTCTACTGTTCTAATTAAAAGAAATTGTGTAGACAAGGAAGTTTAACTAAGGACAGAAGTATCTGGAATTTTTTATAGCATTTTCATGAAGAACAAGATTGAGATCAAACTTGGAGAAGTAAACTATTACAAATTTTTCTGTTAAAAACACTGGAAAAACTAGCAAAATAAAAAAAATGATAATTACTAATTCAAAATAAAATAAATTTAAAATTAACAAAAAATTAGTTTTGTTATAAATTAATAAACATAAAGATTATTATGATAAAACAAAATATAAATTAAGGATCTTTAGCCTGAAACCATGCAATTCCCACAAAACTTGAAGATGCACAAACTTAACACATATTATATGACAAATGTACATAGATGTGGGCAAAATATTAAAATAAATAAATAAATAAAAATAATAATTACTAGACATGTAAGAAATTATTGCTTAGTACTCACAAATGATCAAGTTGAAAATGCAAATATGAATGAATTTCAATAACTCAAACTTCTGCATTCCTTCTCCTTTTATTTCAAAATTTCAATTATATTTCTTTTAAATTAATAGTGATTATCAAAAAAATCTCTATTTCAAAATTTTTATTGTTTATTTGGAAACTAAAATAAAAGATAATAAATTGATAAAATATGAAAATATTGATTTACTAAATAAATATTTCCAGATGTTATGCAAATGTTTCTTCTAATAAGATATAATATAGTAAGCACACAAATTACTCTTAGGTGAACATTTAAAACATTTTTGCATAAAAATTATATAATTCTGTTTCAATAGATTAATATTCACTTGCTTTTATTATAAAAAAAATATAACTGAAACATAAAAGACATAGATACTTACTTCGATTGCATACTTTCTTGCACTCCAATGGCATAAATATCAGGTAATGTGTCAGTTTCAAGTGGTAACAAAAAATCATCAATATTTTCAGGTGAATCCTACACAAAACAGTAATTTATACTTTAATATTCCTATTTTTAGCAATTAATGAGACAGAAAAAAATACATATTATTAATACCCTGGAATTTTATTTCTTTGTAAAAAAATGACATGATATTACATATTTATCAAGAACAATTTGATACTAGAAAAGAAATAATAATGTCTCAGATTTTAACAAAAACCATAGCAATAAATTTAATTTGAAACATTTCTAAAAAGTGAATTAACAACTGCAAAGTTTCCCACCTCTTTGCTTTTTTAGAAGTTGAATATTTAAATCATTTTACAGTACAAATTCAATTCATAGAATAGGATTGATATATAGAGAATTTTTTTTCTTGAATAAAAGAAAGATATGTCACAAGACTTCTTGAGAGAAAAATGTTTCACTTTTCTCACCTTATCATAATAGATCAATTATAGTAGGTAGGTTAATGTGAGATATTCCTGGCTGTTTATTTCTGTTGACATAAACCCCTAAATACAGCCAAATTTTCATAATTTTGAATCACTAGCAAGTGACAAGGTTGTTATATAAGCTGACACTTTTCTCTTCTTAATCCCCCAATGGATAAACACTGGACCTTACAGAACATCTAATATGTATAAACTCTTTTAGCATGATAGTCTTTAATTGCAAGTATAAAATATAAAAATTTGGTCCAGGGAACAGTTTTTTCCATGGTTTTGAATCAATCATAATCACAGAACATAAATTGTATTGAAGTTTTAACTTATATAATATTCAAATATTTACTTACTAACAACATTTTCTCCTTTATATATCTATCTCAAGAACATATTTTAAAGAAAGTACAAAAATTCTAAAATATTTAATTTTATATATGCCAAAAATTATTAAAATTTAAGTATTTATTAAAAAATGATTACATTTTGTTTTTGTTTTACTTTATAAATTGATTAAAATACAGAGCTGAAACATAAATATAGACTTAATAATAAGTATTGTTTTGAATCTAAATAAAACTAATTTAGTTTTATTTAGATTCAAAACAATATTTATTATCATGCTATAATACAATAAAAGAAAATAATTAAATGAATAAATTTTAATTTAAAAATATTGAGCAGATTAAAAAATCAACACAAGAATTATACTAAAAATTTCTATTAAAACATGGTTATAGCATTGAAATCTTAAAAAGAAAGCCCTTTGGATTGGAGACCAAATAGAACATGCTGCTTTCCCTGCCTAGAGGTCATTGTGCTTGACTGAGGATAGGGAGGTCCTGGATTTGAATCTCGATTTGGGCATGGACATACTTTCTCTCTCTTGTCTTTGTCCTTTCATTTTATGAATGGGTTGAGCATGGTTGCCCAACCTATGACTATGTGTGTACTAATAAAGTCAGATTCCACACCAAATTACGGCTCAGTTAGAAAAGTAGAGCAGCACACCCCTTATTGTCAGCCTAGCTGGCACAAGACAACAACAGCAGGAACTAAATAGAACATGTCATGGGTTAAGTCATCAGTTATCCTTTCTTTGAGATAGCTAATGAAAGATAGAACAGGATGACACTATTAATTTAATCCTTTATGATACATCAACACAGCAATTTGAAAAGCAAACTGAAGTTCATAAGTAAATGCACACATCAAATTATAATAGCATAAAACATATTGCTAATGGATAGTAGAAGAAAGGCAAATCATGCTGAATATTATGGAATGTTTATAGACAGATGAAAAGGTGTACACTATTTCCAGGAGTACTTTTTTATACCATTAGATTTGGGAGTGGATAACTGTCAGAATGGCATTAATTATTATTTATGTCAAATTGACAGTTTGCCTTTGTTAATTGTCTAAATTCTAATAATAAAATAATTTATAGCAGTCCCTTAGGGTTGCATGCATTTCAACATGATGGTGTTAGTCTACTTTTATACCAAAGAGTATGGCTAGTCAACAAAATTGCATTATATAAAAGGAGGCCAAAAATAAAAAAAATTTTTTTTACACAAACAGTATATCACAAAGGCAAAATGAACAAATTATAATTCTTAAATTGTAAACAAATAAAATTACTCATTAATCATAAGGGTTGCACACAAAATGAATTTCGCACATATGTCATGGGATCATCTTATGTCATTAGACGAAAATCTATTCATGCAAACGATGCATTTTGAATCGTTAAGCCAATTTTGCGCAGTTTACTCTTTGTACAGTTCTCTAATCTTTAGCTTAATTTTCTTTTGCTACAGCTTTAATAAAAACACATAGGATCACTGAGAGATTTTTTTTTCTAAAATTAATTAATATGTAAATAGATATAAATTTAGTGAGTTTGTACAATCATATAATTTTAACTAAAATCTATAAAGGCCAAAGCATACATGTTGTCAGCATGGCATACTGAACATGCATGTTTTTTTAAAGCCTATAATTAGATATCAGATCAACATGACACTAATGTACAATAGAATTATTAACTAAACTGCAGAATGAAAGGAAGACAATACCTGTATGTGATAAATGACAAATAAGACAAAATACAATTAACCAAATTATATGGATTTTAAAGAAAGAAAACCTCCTCTCTCTCTCGTACACATGTACGTTCCTAAAACTATCAATTTAAAAATAACATATAACATTTAGTTGAACATACTGTAAAATGTCTTATTTCAAATTAAAATTACTTTATCCGTTTGAATCTTCACAATCTGATAGTCATGTTATAATACAGGAAAAGTGGATACTAACTTAGCTGACTTTTAATAATTGATCTCACACAACAATACAAACAATACAGGAAGATTAATAAAAAAATTTTCATTCTTAAAATTTCCATGAAAACAAATTTAAATAAATCTTTCCTGCATTTGATGTAATTCTTCTTGTCCAATTTATAAACACTACTTTACAGTTAAATCTATTAAATTCAGATATCAATTATTTAAATAACAAGTTAAATATAAGAAATTTCTTTTATAGATAAATAGATTGTTAAAGCAGATTGCCAAATTTAGTGAATTCAAACTCAATTGTGACCACTGACTTAGATGACTCTCAATAATAAGTTTCTCTTTAGTGAGGACAAATTCTTTATCTACACCTAAAAGATAATAAATTTTGTGACATTGTTTAATGCATACTAGATTAAAAAATTATAATAATTTTTTAATCTAGTATGCATTCTTAATGGAAACAAGAAAACATTTTAAACATGTTTTCATTTCGTAAATATGTAAATGATATTCAAACAAATAAGCCAATATATAAAAATTTTGGCAGCAAATATTTACTATATGGGAAAAAAAAAAAGATTTTTAAAAATGCCTGTAATAGTTCTTAGTTTTAAAATTGAATTTTTAAGACATAATCTTTATTTTCTTGGTATTTTGATTCCTATTTTTTGACAACTGTAGACACTGGATGACTAACCCTTCACCAAAACAAAGCTGGAAACTGATACTCATTTATCGTTACCCAGTTGGCACCTATGAACTAATCACAGAGGCGAGTAGCATTACCCATGCCATACCACTACAAACCTGTTTATTGGGTAGGCAACTTACATACATTATCACAGTAGAAAAGACAGAGAAACACAGAGAGATAGAAACATCCATGCTGAAAGTGGGATTCGAACCAGGGATTCATATCCCAGAAGCCAGGAAGGCTAATTATTCAGCCATCGGTTGGCAATAAAAAATGTTACTTCAATTTTTTTAGCTTAATCCCAGCCTACGTAACGCGATGGATTTCACGACATTTGGGAGTGCAATAAATTTAGTGATATGGGCTTTAACCTATGAATGACATAGCTGCCAAATTTGTAGATTACTATGTGAAAATGTATTTTTTCGGCTATTCTATGGCGTAATGCAATGTGCATGCATTGTTTGTAATTTTAGCAACCTTTGAGCTTATGCTGCCTACTAAGTTATTTTTATATGGTTGTGAGTGTGAAATTATGTTTCTTTTCGCAAGTTTAAAAGTTAATTAGCTGTTATAATTTTTAAGTTGCTTAACTTGTAATTTATATTTTTAAAATTTAATTAATATTTTTGAAAGTTCTTTTCAAAAGTTTTTTAAATTTGGAGCATGAAGAAAGTTGATTAGGTAAATACTTTTACTTTGTGTTATTCTATTTAATTTGCTTTTTTATATAGAAATATATGCATAATTTATTATGTACAGTGTATAAATATCTGAGATGTTTCTTGTTAAAATCTATTAATCAATGAATTAAAACTAGAATAATATATTATTTTAAAATGGGTGTCAGACCTTGGTTGATTAGAAACCTGAGTTTTCATAAAAATGTTATTTTATTTACATTTTTAATTTAGAGTTATAATGCATTGTTAATATCTGTTTGGTTTTAATCTATATAGAGTATTTTTAAAGTGTTTTTATTCTTTTGATTAAAAAGAAAATTAAGAAATTGATCGCGATTATATTTTCTATCCGATTATGAATAATAGTACTGACTTTTAGAGATTTATATTTGTTTTGTAATATGTAAATTTTGTAAAATGTGTGTAGTTAAGTTTTAAGTTTTTAGTTCTTTACTAAGTAAATATAATAAAAGAATCGAAATTTGAAATTGAAAATAGCGTAAGATTGCAGTATTTAAAGTTGGAGATAAAGCATAATCGAATTTTGAAAGCAACGATTTTACTGTGACTTGTTGATATGGTGAGATTTGGTAGGTTATTGCTTTTTGGGCATTTTGTATTTGTAAATCTTGTAATTTTACCATTGGTGATATTTTTGAAAACCACGCAAAATGTGTTACATATCCTAGATTTTTAGCAATATTTTTTTACTTAACATTACTTTTTAGGATTATAAATAATATGTTCTTCATGCAGACAAAATGAAATTTCTGACTGTACTGACAAAAGTTACTATAATTGGATATAACTCTAGTTGAATTACAAGTCTATTATTTTTCTCTTTAGTGGTATTTGAATGAAATTTCATAATAGTTTAGCTATCTTTATTTTCCATGATTTATACTCATTCAAAGATTAGTTCCTTTTTATATTACACTTTTTAACATTTAATACATAAAAAGAAAACCACTAAAATAAAATTTATTTAAATTGTGACTTACATGAGAATTCATATTCCATGTTCCAACAAAGACAGATATTTTATTTTGAGGAAATAATCGTGACAACTCATCACTACCTAAAAGAGAACCCTTCAAGCCTTTGCATCCAAAAACATAATTCCTAATGTGAAAAATAAATAAATGTTAATGAGAAATATTTAAATTTAAAATTTTTTTAAAAGTGTTGTTTAAATACATGGAAAACATAGTACTTAATATAATTATTACATTAAAATTTTATTTTATCAAATTAATTAGGATTGAAAAGGGTTTAACAACACCAAAAGTTTGAATACGAGATTGTAATTAACAACAAATAATCTTAGTAGAGAGTACATTAATTTACTTCAAACTATATTTATTTATAGATTTAAAATTTATATTAATGAAATAATTGTCAAACATGTGCATGCATTTAGAAGAAAATAATGAAATAGTTTTTTTATTTATAAAAAATGATTATTTTTTGTGTGGTTACTATATTTAATTTATCTTTCCTCTCAATATTTATCACAAAAATTGCAAATCCAGATTTAGTTGAATAATTATCAGAATAACTTATATATATAGGTAATGTCCATTTTTTATAGAAGAATTTCTGAATAAAGATAATTTAAAAATGACAATTGGAAAACCACATATATACTTCAAGTAATTCTATATGTATAATTTTTAAGCATTATAAAGATTACCTCATTCTGGCTTTCATCATGGCTAGAGGTGGCAACATGTTTACAAAAGGCACATCTTCCCCTGAAGCAACAGAAATATTTTTTAATTTATTCAAATTACTATCTTCATTTTCTATTTGATCAGAACATGTAGAAGAATCTTTGAATAATAATAAATCAGTGGTAAGAGTAGCTTTATCTGAAGATAGAGTGATATTTGATCCAATATTTGTTTGTGAATTATTTTCACTGATTAGTGAGTAAAAGTCTACTGGCATTGATACAGTTCGCTTCAAATTGAAGGAATGTTGAGAATTTGTAATTTCATGCATAAATTTTGTATTAGATACAGTACAGCCTGTTTCATAATGTAGTAAAATACTTTGATCTTTATGGTTTTCAAAATCTTTGGAGGGAGAACCATTATAAGTTTTATTGTGAAATTCAAAATCACCACTTTCCGTACAACTGTTTTGCTCACTATGGTCATATGAATGTGCAGCATCATCTGCAATATCACTTTTATTTGAATTCTCTTTTTCTTCAAAGTTATTACTTTCTTTGATTAAATTTTCAAAATTTAGTGATTCAATCTTTTTAGTATTAACACTGTTAATATTACAAAACGGATTTAAATCATCAGTTTGGATTTCTGCATCAACACTAATCTTAATATAACTATTATTACAATTACATTTTAACACAGTTTCATTAAATTCTTTTTCACATGGCAATGTATTTAAAGTTTTATCGCTTGTTGCATGGACGGAATTAGCATCACAAAGGTCAATTACAGAATCCGACTTCTTCGTTTTGCTGTCATTGTTATAGATAGTGGAATCAGATTCATGAAGAATAGTGATGTCACCAGATTGTTGTAAAGTATTATTTTTTACAGTAACTGAATAGAGATCGTCAGCAGGAATTATTGATGTATTATGCTTAGGTGACAAGTTAAGTGGTATTGGCATTTTTTCCTCAACAGTAACTGATTCCAAGATATCAGGGGCAGTAAATTTTAATTCATAATGTTCAGGTGTCAGGTCAGGGAGTGTTAAAATTTCGTCTTGCAAATCAATGACAGATTCAGCGGCATCAATACCGGAAGTTTTTGAATGTAAAGACTCCGGAGGTAAATTAGAAAGCATAGGATTTACATCAGGTGAACTAATTGGAGGGATAACATCACTAAAATTTGCTTCATAACTTTTATGGTCTTGAGATACCATATCATTTTCTGTAGAGACAAAGTCATTGTTTTCATTTGTTGAACTTATATAATTATCATAACTTTGAGCATCATTACTTATAAGTGCCGAATTTTTTGTTTCAGATTCATGTCGACTGTTAGATTTCAAGTCTGTTCCTAAAAGTTTTTCCTCAGATTTAACAACTGATTCATTTTTAGTTAATCGAAACTCTGAAGATTCTGACTTATCGTCTAAAGAAATTAATGTTTCATCAACATTACTTTGAACAATATTATTCTCTGTCACAGATTTTTTTCGCTTTCTTTTTACACATGGAACATGTTTTTGTCTCGGTTTAGTTGAAGTAACATAAATCTTACTAGCGCTAGGAAGAGAACTGAACATATTTTTTGAGGTTTGACTAGAATTTGGGCGACTAGACATGTTTCTTTGTTTATATATTTTTATCAATTCAATCAATGGATAAAACAAATAATCAATGTTGATGAATCAACGTTTCAACATTTATTTAAATAACATTAAAGAAATAGGCAGAGCTGGTAGCGCATAGCAATCAATCAAACAAGCAAATACTAAAATTTATATTTATAATTTTTTTTCATTATTTATCTTTTCTTAAAATGTGGATTATGAAATATTATAAATGAATACATTTTAACGAACCTTTGTATTTTCTACTAGTAAAAAAATTTCAAAATAACATGAAGGCTAAATGTTCATTTTTCAGTGATGTATTATTTTTGAAATTGGTATGAGCAGGGTATATTAAGTAACATCACTTAGTGGATTCACCATATGTAAATAAATAATGTGAATTCTGTAATAATTCATTGTAAAAAAAAATTCCTTAGTGAAGACTGACGAAGAAAAAAAAAGTCATATCTATGTGATTATTTCAAGTTTAGTTCATTCCATATGAGGTACATTGATCTTTTACAGTTTTAAGGATCACAGTTCATTATATTCCATCGTATTGGTATCAATTTAATAATTAAAGGCTAAATGTTCCAAAATTTCGAATTGCATAAATCTATCTATTAGGATTGAATATTTTCTAAACACAAATTTTCAATACTGTTTTTATCAAATTTCTTTAAAAGAGAACTGAACTCTAATCCTGAATCTCAAAGTATTAAATGTGTAACATTTAATGTTGTAGAAAATTCATTGATCAATAATTAATGAAAGATCTATAGTGATCAATAGTTATACTCAAAGTTTATTTAAGTTACAATTGTAATTCAGTTTCGATGATTTAATTCATTAAAATGTTAGCCGTTATTGGGAGGTGAGTAATTGACTGAATCACAAAATATCTTATAAATCTAAAAATATTGAGATGTTTCCATCTTAAATGATTTTAATTAAAATTTTATAGCGACAAAAGAAAAGATATAATGAATTTTGGTAAGGCCAAATAATTTAATTGGTTTTCAGTTTAAATGAAAAATATTTAACTAATTTAAAAAGTTCCATATTAAATACTTGGTTGCAGAGTAACTGTTCTTTTCTATATGAAATTGAAAATAAGTATTGTGATTAAATTCCATGTTAGAAAAATGGTTATTATGGAAGCATGCATTAAATTTCAATGTACTATATAATTTCAAGTAAATCATTATTTTTCTTTGAAAACTATCACATAAATTACTTGATAAAGTAGAAAAAAATATTTTCTGATTGGTAATAATCAATCAGAAAATTTCTTTTAATCCAGAATACAAATACATATTTAAATAGTGATTTAGATGCTAACATTTCTTCTAAATTGGATTAAAATAAATGGAAAATGTAAGTTAGCATAAGTTAGCTGAGTCAACAAAAATTAGTTATCTTAAAAGTTGTTCATGCAGTTGTCTTTTCCCTCCTATCTATAAGTGAAAGATGGTTATTTATAAAAAGGAAAATAAGAATTTTCTTCCTTTAGAAACTGCTGTAAAATCATATGTTCTACACAATATTTGGTTATTTAAATGAAAAATACTTTCAACCAGAGTGAGAATGTATCAAAATTAAAAAAGTTAAATGCATATGAAGGAATATTGTATACTCTAGGAATGATTTCTTAATGTATTTAATCAAATAAAATACATAAAAAATTCTTAGATTTCATTTAAACTGATAATTTTTTCATTTAAAAAAATTAATTTTTATAACTAATTTAATTTTAGTATGATGTAAAATAATTGATATTGTCTTTTTTTAATAATCCTTAGATTGTAAAATAAGATATATTAAATGAAAAAAGATATCAAGATTTTTATTCCATCTTACTGTGCTTTTTATTAATTTTATGATATATTTGGTATATTTATTATATAAAATATTTCATAAGGTAAATTAATAAGTTTTATTTAAACATTTATGTATTTTATACAAATACTTTGAAATTAAGTTCAAAAATTTACATTTGAATAAATTAATAGAATTTGAATTTTTTACATTTTTTTCTTGAATCACTTCTAAATTGATTTGATTGGAATGAATATTAAGAAATATTTTAAATATTAAATAAATATTATATCTATGAAAAGCAGATTACCTAGATAGAAAAAGGAGTCTCATTTATAAGAAGAGCATATTAACTTAAGTTTAAAAATGTTTCTGTTAATCGTATATGTATTTGTCTTTTATGTGCTTATTTTTAGTTATGTATATATGAATAAGAATAATTTGTATTTTTTATTTCTAATTGCTATGTGTTTGTGAAACTTGGTTTAGTTTGAATCATGATATCAGCAATTAAATAATTTTTCAAAATATTCATTTTTTTCATTTTTAAATTAATTATTATGATTTGCTGTTACAACATATTAAAAAGTGTTTCTTTATTGAAAAAATAATTATTTTGAACTTTGTTTTCCTTATAGCTCAGTTTACTGATAGAGCTCCTACAAGAAAGAAAAAAAAAGAACTGTTTTAGCTTGTAATTTTTTCATTACTTAGTACAACATCATGGATGTTGAGGAATCAACAGGTGTTTTGGGAATACTCATGAAATCAGAGGAAGACACGTTTAGTGGTCGAGTTTTTGTGGATCTGTCACATGAGTTGTTGTGTCACATCTTAAAATTTTTACCTTTACGAGATGTGTTGTCTATGTCAATGCTATGTCGAAAATTAACTACTGCTGTCGGGATGCATCTTCGATTAATCAAGTACATTGATTTTTGTGAGGGTAAAATATACAGTTCTATGCCTTCATCTATAACAGATGATCATATGCATGCCCTATTTAAGAAATGCCCTCATGTTGAATTTGTCTATGGGTTGCATCCTCAGAAAGTGGAAAGAAGGAGGTTGCGTCGAAGATCTGCTTTAACTGTACCTGGCATTATAGAAGCTTTAAGCCTATGTTGTAATTTGAAGGCAGTGGAAATTAGTGATTTGAGATTGCTTGAAGCAGTAATGCAACATTTGCCACAACTGGAAATTATTGGGAACTTTCAGAATCGGGATGGTGTTTTTCCCCCTCATGCTTCACATAGACTGAAACTTCAACCCTATCCTCGTGTTTCATCTCTTCATTTAGTTGGTAGGAAACAAAAATATTTTTATTATTTTAATTTTTTCATAATATTCATGTTACCTTTTTCATCTTGTTTTGTAATATTATAAATGTTTTAAAAATACAAAAACTTAACTACAATAATATTTTACTATTTCAGTTTTTGCAATAAATTATTTATTAACCAAAATATTTATTGAATTTACTACAACATAGAAACTAATAGCAAAATGAAATTTAAATACATCTTCTTTTTTCACAAATTTTATAAATGAAGCTTTTTAACTAGATATTATTGCTAAGAAATTATAACTTAATCAAAGTGACTATTTTGCATCAAACAGTGGACAGTTGAACATTTGTCATGTTTTTTAAGTGACAGCTAATTTTCAAAAAATTTTTTGGTCAGTCACATTTCTGATGAATCTGTTTTCTATTTAAATATTAATATTATATAGTATTAAAAAATGCGTTTTTACATATTAGTAGATAAATTGGAATTGTTGGAAGATTCTTTACTTTCTTTCTTTACATACTTTACTTTTACATTAAAATCACTCTTGAACAGATTTTGTATTATTAAATTGCATTGTATATTATCATAAATTGTATTATTAAATTGCATTATATTTTGAAGCAACATTATAAAATAATTCAAAATTTTTAAATAAATAATTTTTTATAATGTATCAGAAAATACAAATACTAAATATATTTATATATTTTTATTATTTTTGAGCTGCATTTCTTGTATATTTTTAGATTTTTAAAGAAACTTATATTTTTATTTGACTCAATATTAGCAATATCTATTTGTTTTTAACTCTTCCACTTTATTTGGAATCTACTAAACTTTACAGTTAATGAGTTTTTTTGTAATATGACTTTTAGAAATTTTTAAAAAATAATTTTACTGTATAATATTACAAAAACAATTGTATTTTAATTGTTGTAATATTATTGTTTTTGATTATATGGTAGGAATAAATGGGATGAAATAAAATATGCATATTCCAAATGTGTCTTAAAATTGTTTTGATGAAAGTTTTAAAGATAAGAAAATTTTCTTTTGCAGATAAAAATTTTCTTCTCAAATAATCAAAATAATCTTCATAAATTAACATGTTTTCACTTATGCTGGCAGTAATTTTAATTCTAAAAATATATTTCAAATATATATACAAATTTTTAGCCTCACCATTTATTTGTGTGGTTAAAAGTCTTGGCAACACACATACACAAATATCTCTATATATATAAAGTTTTTTTTTAATTTTTTACATAATGGCTTCAAAATCAAATATTATATCTGATCTTTTGAAAATTTAAAGTTATCAATCATTTGTGCTAAAATTGATAATTAATAAATGCTTGAAAATGTTTTTATGGGTGTTAACCCTTTCAGGCACTCTACCCTTTAAAGTTCAAATATTAACAAAAAAATCTGTAGGTTGTCTATTTAGGCCTTTAAGAATATACAGTGAACATTTTGTAAAGATTGTATTTACCATTTTGATTTTGTGGGTGTTCCATTACATGGAACAGTGCGCTGCAAGGATCGTAAAAAACAAGCATTGCAGTGAAACTCGCAAAAATGTTTTTGTATATGAATAAAGAAACTATGTATTATTCCTATGTAGCAGATTTAGCAGGATCCAGGGTGCATCACAAGGAGGCCTGTTACTCTACACCCCCTAAAAAGAGTAAATAAATAAAATAATGATTTCTGTACAATTTTTTTAGTTTAGTTATACAAATAAGGTTTTGGGGCTGCTTAGAGGAGACTTGTTGAGATAAATCATCGCCACCATTTTCACAGGCATCTGACACAACATTATCAGACTGAGATTGATTAAGTGGTTTAGGAACATATTTTTCTGTATCACTATCACTATCCATATGTTCTAATTCACTAACAGAAGGTAATATTTTAAGCATTTTTATTGCTTCAGAAGAACTAAGACCTCTATGTGCCATTTATTTGCAATTAACAAATTAAAAAAACTAACTAGAAATTAAAATTATATTTGCAAAAAATAAAATATAAGTACATAAATTTAAAAAAATCTATACAATATTATAAAATGAATAGCAGCGAAAAGTAAAATCAAAATCATAAAGATAATGCTTCTATAACTAGAGAGGATTTGAACTAACTGATATAATCGTATACCACACTGAAGCTTCCCAATTTAAAAGGCCAAAAAGTGTGTAGAAATATTACCCATACAAATAATCCTTCTTTGTAAATTCCTCAACATTAGTTTATTTCACCCCAAAAGGGAGAAAAAACAGTAAAAAATAAACACATATATTTCTCTCGTCATTGAGCTCAAGCTGGACTAATCAAGGCTAATCACGATCTGAATTGTGTAAAAGAAAAGTGCCGTTGCTGTGCGGTGTTCCAGGGGATGAAACTCCTTATTTTATCATATAATTCTGCGTATACTTTATGTATAAAAAATTTAAAGTAATATAGAATCAATAGTTCAGGGTACAGGCAACAAAATAACACAGAAATTTCTTTTCAAACAATTATTTTTGTATCTGAAAAAAATTAAGAAATATTCCTTCAAAATATAGGGGTTTAAATAATCTGCCACTTCACCATTGTAGCTGTTATTGTATTTCCCAACAGCCTGGCAAAGCTTGAAACTCTTAGAGTATACTCATGCACCAACATTTCTAATGGCATTCACAGCTGAACCATCTGTATAGACATGGAACCAAACAGATGTTGGATAATGCTCATTGGTAGTAGCTAGGGTAGCCATCCTTAGCTCAGAATCAGTGGAGACCTTCTTACTAACAGGTAGTATCAGGTCTAGACAGCAATCAGCTCTATAAATATGGTTTTGAAATATAGGGGGTCTAAATAAAGGCACTCTATCTGCATCTGGGATCTTATACCTACCTGACAATTCCCTGGTCAAAGTCAAAAAGGTTCTCTGTGTTTTCAATCTCTGGAAAACAGGAATATAATTTTTCCAGAAATCATCATCCCTTAGAAGCCTTTCGGAGAGTTTCAGGGCAGTGCTTTGTCTTTGATCTGCCAAAGGTTCCAACCCAGTCTGAATTTGCATTGCCTCAATAGGTGTAGATGAAGCCCCACTGGAGATAAGTCTAAGGACATTATTCTGAACAGTCTCCAATTTTTTCTGGTTGTTATCCAATGCAGTAATCAGGAGCTCAGCTCCATATTCAATTGCAGGTCTGATGTAGGACTTAAAGGTGGTGCAGAGTAAGTCCTGTGAAGCTCCCCATTTCGCTCCTGCAAGTCTTTTTAAAAGTTTACTTCTGGATTTTCCAATGTCTATAACTTCAACAGCTTGGCTATTCCAACTTAACCTTGTATCCAAAGTGATGCCCAGATATATGGCTCTAGCTGTTTCACACAGACGATGGGGACCATAATATAAACTTATATCATAGGGTTTTGTACTTAAAGTAAACAGCTGGTAAAATGTTTTATCAATGTTTACTATCATTTGATTCTCATTAGACCAATGAAACAGTTCTCTTAAAGTCCTGTTAAGGGAAAGCTGGATGTGCTGTATATCTCTGCTGGTTGACCAAATGACCAGATCATCTGCAAAAAGAAGGGCTCTAACATCCCCATCAATATCCATAACCCTCTGGATTACATCATTTATCATGAAGTTGAACAAGATAGGGCTCAACACAGAGCCCTGAGGAAGTCCCTGTCGAGTTTGTCTGTAGGAGGAGACAGATCCACCAAACCTGGTTCTGATAAATCTCTGGGTCAAAAATGACTTGATCCAACTGTACATGTTTCCACAGATTCCCATGTCTATAATTTTCTTAAGCAGTTTTCTTTTCCACACTCTATCAAAAGCGGTTTTGAAGTCTATAAAGACTGCCACTGAACTGTGTTTCTGATGAAAACCATCCTTAATCAGTTGTGTAAGTCTAGCCACCTGTTCAACAGTATTTCTGTTTTTACGAAAGCCTGCTTGTCTATATGACAGGCAAGAATAATTTTCCAAGTAGAATTCGAGTCTTACCGAAATCAAGCCTCTCTGTCAATTTACAGGTAGCGCTTGTGAGAGAGATAGGTCGATAGCTAGAGATATCCCCAGGATCTTTACCACTATTCAGGACCGGAATAACTTCGGTCTTACGCCACTGACTTGGAAGGCCCCTGGTCCAAGACATATTTATTATCTTAAGCAGTCCATCCAAAGAGCCCTTTCCCAAGTTCACCAGAAAGTCTGATACAATATTATCCGGTCCGGGACTCTTACCCCGGGACAAAGTCTTTAACCCACACTTGAGTTCAAATAAGGTGAAAGGATAATTGAACAAACTATCCATCTCTGGAGTTAAGCATGTCTGTGGACAGACCAATTCTTTATCATATATTCTATCTGAGGGATGGTAATTGCTAATATTTGCATAATGTTTATTAAAAGCCCCGGCAATTTCTTTGTCTGAAGTGAGTAATTTATTGTTCAATTTAATTGGCTCTTTCCTAGTATCTTTCTGATTGTTGATTTTAGAGAGGAAACGGTGGGCCTTTAAGGCATCCCTTCTGTAATCTAAGCCCATTAAGAAGTTATGAAAAGTGAGTTGTTTGGCTTCTTTAATAGCTCGTTTAATGATGGCCTGTCTTTTGCGAAGTTCAATACAGTCAGTCATTTGTCCAGTAGCCAGAGCTCTGGCTCTAGCCTTGTCACGGCTAACTTTAAGAGATTGTAAGGGAAAGGAAGATATTGATCTACATATTAACATATTGTTAAAATAAATTTAAAATGCTATTTCAAAATAAAAGATGTATATATATATATATATATATATATATATATATATATATATATATATATATATATATATATATATATATATATATATATATATATATATAATTATCAGAAAAAATAATAATACACTTGATCAAGTATGTCTCTGAATATTTTTTTTAAATTTGCAAGATTTTATTTTTAATGAAAATTTTTTGAATTGAATATTAGAGATTGAAACTAGATTTAAATAAAAATATTATAAAAAAATATGCATTAACATATTCTTATGTAGTTATAAATTAAATGTGCTAATCATATAAGCTTTTATCTGAGAAGTTGATAAATATTATATATTTTACAAATTTTGTTACTTTATGTAAAATATTAAGAGGTAAAAGTTTTGAGTACAAGCAGTAAATAACTAAATGACACATGTTTATTAGTCTCATAATATAGATTATTTGTGTATGTGTTTTATTTTTATTTATTTTAATATTTATTATTATTTATTTATATATTTCATTATTATTTACTTTTTTATTTTACAGTAAAATAGCAATTTTAATTGTGAAAACCCTTCTATTTTGAATTAATTACCATTAATAATGTTTTCTTCATGTATTAAAAATTATCCTGCATGCAATATTTTATGATGTATAAATATTTTTTATTAAGCTATTAAATACTATTTACCATACTTTTAAAGGTGTTGAAGTACCTGAATTGACAGCTATGCCTCATCTTGAACACTTACACCTGCAATGTGTTCGTTTCACAAAGCTTCAGCCATTTCGAGCTTTCCTTGCACAAAATCTGAAATCCTTTGTTATGAAACATTGTATGGGGCCATCTATGTCTTTAAGGTATTAATCATTAATAATAATGATGATATATATATTGTTGATTCTCCATATGTCAACAGTTTATATAGATTTTTTTATCACAACTTTTTAAAAAGTTTAAACATTTTGCTAAATAATTAAGTTGGAATTTCTTTTCCAGTGCGAAATTTACTCCATTTACCTAACTGCTTTGCTATTTTTGAGATTTATTTCTCTATCATTCTGTTTATCAGAAAAGTTCAAGATTTTGCTTTTAGTACATTTAGTAAATATTTTTGTAGATTTCAGAACAGAATTAAACTACTGTATCAAATTTGAAATGATTCTGATGTATTAAAATTAAAGGGAAAATTTCAGGAGATTTGAATTAGTTTTTTTATAAGTAATTTGTAGTATATTTGATTGTATTATGGTGTTTATGTTCTCGTTTATGAGTATAATTTAGTAATTTTTATGTTTGTACGTAAAATGTACAAAATAGTATAAATTACTTTTAAAAACTTAATATAAAATAAAATTTTAAGGAATCTCAAAAACTTGCCTAATTGTTTAAAAAAAGCATTGGAACTTGGGATGAAAAATTTTAGTCCCAATATGATAAATTTTAAAAGTGCATTTTTTTAATTTATAAACAATATCCCAAAATATGAAATAAGTAGTTAGTCATTTGGGAAAAATGATGTGTAACATTTTACTATCATAACACAGATACTGTTTATACTATATAATCATTATTTTTCACTTTCATTGTATTATTCTGACTGAATTTATATTTTGCTATGTATTTATTATTTATAAGTTTTAAATTGAGGTGATGAATATTTTTATTTGGTTAAATTCATTTGTTAAGCATTTTTAATTTGCCATCTAAAATAATACTTTTTATTCTTAATGATATTTTTCAGTTTACAAATTTGTTACTATCATTCACTATAATAAACAGAATTAGTAAAGTAAACAAATGAATGTAACTACCAGCAAATCCTTTCGAACCTAATCATTGCTATTGTGCAAATGTCTAATATAGGGAAAAACAACCCATTTTTAAAACTTAAATTGAAATATTATTAATGAAAAAATAATATGAAAAATAAAAAATAACTATATTTTTTCCTGTAATTGTTTTTAAATTACAAATAAAAAATCAGTTAAACTTTGTATGTTATTAAAACTGACTGGAGACATTGAAGAATTTTGAATGCATTTACATAATAAAAACATGAGATTTTAATGGAGATGATTTATTAAACTCTTCTAATAGCAAATGTGCTGTTTAACACTCTCATTTTAAATTTAAAGATAAATTTACATGCAATTAGAAACATAAGTGATATGCCAGTGTAGTAAAAGAATATAATTTCGACAGAAGTTTGATTGAAATCATTTACTATTTTTTCGAAAGTTGTGTTTGATCATGGTTTCAAAGAACATAGCATTTTTGTAGTAATTAAATGAACTGAAATTTTTTTATGTATAATAATTTTAACATTTAATAGTTACAAGAATTAAACTTTTTGGGAAATTATTTACTAGTAACTAGCTTTTGGGAAGATTATTTACGAATAAATCCAAATTTTATTGTTGTAGTTTTTTGGGAAAGACGATTTTAGCACATTTAAGTTTATGTCACTATAATAAATATTATTTAATCAGATACAATATGTTAGCCATGACACTGAATTGCTTAGTTTTTGTCTTTAAAATATAATAATTTACAACATATTCTAGTTAGATTTGCCACTGTAACCAATAAGTATTAAAAATTCTTTTGCTACATATAAAATATGTATTATACTTATATCATACATATATTCTCAAAAATTTGCTTTTACTTTAGCATTTTATGTAAGTAGAAAAAACTTATTGAATTTTTATTTTTTTGAACTAGAAGTTAATCTAAATTTAACATAACATATACATGAATTTTTCCTTGTTCTTTATAAACAATGACACCTGCAAAAAGTTAACAATTAAATAATATTTTAAAAATGGCAAGTCATTTTACATAAATAATTGCAACCACATAATCAGCATTTATTCAAAATAAGAAATGAATATTAATAAATTTAGTTTAATCCAATTTTTAATTTTGATTTTTGATGATAAATATATTTTTATTTTATTTAATGGTGTTTTTTAAGATTTATACCCAAACCTTTCTGATTTTGTTTTATTGTGCACCCTACTTTATTTTAGAGAAAAATATTTATTTTGTTTAATTGTGTCTTAATATATTTTATTTCTAAAAAACTGAATTATCAACATATTTCATTTAAAATCTTATAAATATGTAATGCATTAGTTTATAGTATTGTGCTTTAAGTTGCCTTTAAATATTATCTTTTACTATATGGCTGTTAA
The DNA here is from genome assembly GCA_037975125.1 of Latrodectus hesperus. NCBI lineage: Eukaryota > Metazoa > Arthropoda > Arachnida > Araneae > Theridiidae > Latrodectus > Latrodectus hesperus. The sequence goes on from CM075862.1 coordinate 27,473,014, forward strand.
TTTTTTTAAAAAATTGAAGCATAGTTGGTTACTGAATTGTTTTATTCTAATGTTGTTTTTATTTCAGATATTTATCACTTATAATTGCTTTAAGCTCTTCACCTTCTTTAACTCGTTTAGAACTTGTACGTGTACCTTTACCTGGAGGATTATTTCAAAGAGCTATTGAAGATTCTTATCGTCATAATGGATTTGTAAATCTGAAACAGTTAGTTATTGCTGGATGCAAGGTAACTTTACATTCATTGAAACAGATTTTTTACTATTTTAAATTTTATTTACTATCAAACTTTTGTTGTTCCTGTGCAATTTGAAATTTGACATTTAATATAAGTTTTATGTTATTATTTATGAATTAATTTATCAATATGTTTTAAGTTTCTTTTGATTTGTTGTGCTTTTAATGCAATTCTGATATGCTCCTTTCTAAAGTATCTTAATTTTGTTAATTTCCATTTGACAATGGATGTTTTTTAAATAAAATTTAATCTCATAAATAATTTACTAAATTTTCCTTTTTAAAAAAGGGAACCAAAGAGCAATAAAAAATTTTAGCCTTTTTAATGTATGTACTTTTGAGTTGACAGTAAAAATTACTTCAAAATGGGAAGAAGAAATTTACTTTTGTTGAAAGATACTTATACTATGGAAAAACTTCTTATATTTATTGAATGTTATATTTCTAACATGCATCTTAAATTATTGTGCTTAGTATTTGTATGATATTAATTTAAAATAATTTAGTTAGTTAAAAAAAATAAAAAAATTTGTTTCCTTTTAAATTGCTTTTTTTTTGGCAGATAGTAAAGGGAATTTTAGTTTTAAAAACTTTATTTTATTTTAGAAAAATTTGTTTAACTTTTTATATAATTTTATAATTTCATAGTAGATTGTTTCAATTGTTTTTGTTATACGAGTTTATTATAGATATATGACCATTTGAAATTTTTTTAAATCAGAAAAATTTACATTAGAGAATTTAACTAAATTTTCATAAATGCATGAAATAAGAATTTTATGTCAAATTTTAAATTCATTAAGACGCCAAGTTATTGCAGCCTTGTTTTAGTAAATTAATAAATTAAAATTGTTAAAAATGTCCCTATGACATTTATAATCTAAATTTTTTAAGTACTTATTATGTGTTTTATTGGTAACTTTTCATTTTGAAAGCAATTATTAATGAAAAATTTAGTTACCTATTTCACAAGACAGTTGTACTATTAATATTAAACTCCACAAAAAATATGATAAATATTACAGAATCGTTATATGTTTTAATGATGCTGAATTTTATTATTTTCAAAGTACAGTGATTGATAATTGAGATATTTTATTTGAAATATATTTACAAATGTTCATTTAAAATAATATGTAATATTAGAAAACATTCAATAATGCTATTTTGTAAATCATTTTAACTAATTATATAGCAATTTTATATTCTAAAAAATAGTCATAGTGCAGTATTGCAAGTAAATTAATATTCAAAATTATAACATTTTTCTTAACTAAAAAACTGCATTTTTAAAAGATGAATTTTTGAAAAAGAAGTAAGATATATTTCTTAAAAAAATAGTATTGAATGTTAATTTCTCTGCTATAATATTTAATGGAGGAGAAATTAAATATTTTTCTAAGGTAAATTTTATTCGATTTTAAAATTACCTTACCAAATTTATTTTAGAATTAAAATTATAGGTCCACACAAGTTAAACTGTATTTTTCTGATTTTATTTTCAAAAATAAATCTTGATAACTTTATAAGATCACCATTACTTGATTGTTATAAATACACTTGATGATAGAAAAAATTCATTAAGTGTTTGTTAAAATTTTATGAATATAGAATCGATAAAATAATTTCTTAACAATTATATTTTCTCAAACTATATTTACTTTTGCAACAGTGAATGCATTTTTCTTGATTCTTATTTAAGGGAGTGTTGGAATCTGACTTGGGACACCTTATGATTGTTTCAAGCAAAAATTTAGAGAGCATTTGCATCCAGCCATCTTTGACACGTGACAGTTTGTTTGTTTCATTATCATTTGCACAGTGTGAATTCCCAAAACTAAAAAGTTTACATTTGGGTTTTGTAGATAAACTAAGCATTTCTGGTAAGTAATAAAAATATTATGGTGAGCAATCAATGTTAATAATTCTAATATTTAAGTAGAACATTAAATAAATTTAGCTTTTTTATTATTTCTATAATTAGAAAAATTTAAATATATATTATAAAAATGAATACACACACAAACATACACATTCTATAATTAGATTTAGTATATATGGATATTCTATATTTAGAATTGTTTTGCATTGATCTAACTTGTTTTTTTATAATTTATGAATTATTATTATTTCCTAATGTACTTGTGAATTCTTTTTTTTATATATATTTCTATTAAAGAAATCAATATTTGGTATCAATTGTACTTAAAGAAGATAATTGAAGCAATAGTGTATTATATTAACATTCTTCTTAATAAAAAGACTAAATGAGTTTTTGTAACCTCTGAGAAATAAAAAAAAATATTCGCAACAATTTGTTTTTCTACTAAGAAATTGTTTTATTACTAACAAGTTGATATTATTTTTATTAAATAAATAATCATTTCCATTGAGTTTTAAAAGTTGTAATAAATTTTATATTTTAATAGGAATTTTTTTATTTATATTCATTTTTTTGGTTTCAATTTTCAACTTAATTATTATAAATCATATAGTTTTAATAAAAGATTTTAATTAAAAAATTTTATAAATATCTCTGTGAAAAAACTACATATTCATAGATATAAATATATATGTGAGAAATCAATAAATAAAAAAAGAAATTTCAATGGTGCAGTTTTTTAATATATGACCATGACTAATGAAATTTTTGTGTATACTTAAAATGTAGCAAATTTATATTATTTGTAAAGTATTAAGATGCAACACATTTTCTTGGTAAATAAGGAAAGTTTATTTTGAATTTATTGTTCACTAGTGTGTATAGCAATATTAAGAATGTAAATTTTTAGTTTAAATAGTATAAAATTGTTTTGTGAATTTTGTACCTGTTTCATATAGCAATGTATTATTGTTAATTTCTTAAATAGTTAATTTCAAGGCATTCTTAAGCATGAAAATTTCCAGTATAAAACTTAAAATGATAAATATTTTTAACTGAAATATTAAGCTCGTAAAACTTATAATTTATTAATTTTAGGTGACTGGTCTAATGATACATTATTAACTCTTGGTCTTGCTGAAGTTCCTGATACTCCTTCATCTTTAACCGATAGTGGAATGAAAATCATATTACAACTGTTTCCAAAACTTAAAAGTTTGTCCATTAGTAATTGTCCTCATCTTATGGCAATGGATCAATGGTATTCAACTGCTGGTAATATAAAACATTCAGTGAATTTACTAGAATTATTTTTAATTTTTATTTTTGTGTTCTAAACTTTCTTTGTATGAAAATGATTTAAACAGTTTTTGAAATATAAATATGTTCTGCTTTTTGTTAAGACTTACATTTCTTACAGATGAACGAGGAGCATGGAAGGAGCTTACTGACCTTGCTCTTCAGAGATGCCATTGTTTGCAGTTACCAAGCTTTGCATTATTTCTTGCATTCCTTCCTAAAATTGAGGTAGTTATTTTAAATGATATGTTTCGAGAGCCACCCAAAGGTTGCAGTCATGTTGGACTGAGTGCTGGGACAGGTCTTGGTATGTCTTCGGCCGTTGTTAGTAATCAAGATGAGCACATTGCTGTTCCAGGACACCAGCAAGATTTTGATGCTCAAGCTGATGACCGTATGGAACAAGATGACATCGATAGAGATTTCATTGATGGAGAAAATGAAAGAAATCTTGAACCACATCTTATGGTTCTTCAAGAAGAACTTTTTGATGATCAAAATGATGGAGCTGGTGCACCTATTGAGAGGGTAGAACAAGATAGAGATGTTGATTCTGATCTTGATCACCCTGCTTCATCTCAAGATTCTCAAAATGAAGATGTTCAGGATAGGCAATGTACTGATACTGAAAGTGATGCTGATGATTGTTTATCAATGATACAGACCAAAAGATTAAAGAATGATGCCTATGATGAAACGTGTTCGACAAATAAACATTCTGATCACAATTACTATAAAGATTTGGATGATTCCAGTGGTGAAGAAAGTGAAATAAAATCAAATAACATTCGTCACTCAAAGAAAAAAGAAATTTTTCATGGAAAGTCAAATACATCAGGTAAATGTAAACAAAATTGTGTCGTTTCTTTCGATCCTTCTCAGCCTTCAACATCTAAATCAGGAAATTGTGTGTACTGTCCATGTGAGACTTCTGATACTGAAGTTGAGACAAATGATAGTTCTTATCTTCCAGTTCCAATTTCAAATGGTAACAGTGATGAAAAAATTGATCCTATTGCAAGATGTTTATCAGAAAGTGTACACTTAACCAATGAAGAAGCAAGTGAATATTCTAACATTTTTTGTCCTGAGCATCGTGAAAAATGTTCAAAAATGGAAAATGATAGTTCTGATGAAATGACGTGCAACAATGAATTTAATTATAAAGATACAGATAATGAGAAAGATAATATAAAATGTAGTGATTCTGAAACAGGAAAAATTGTAGAAGATAAAGGGGTCACTGAGGAGAATAATAAAGAAAGTGACGTTTTAACAAAATCTAATAGGAAAAGGAAAAAATCTAAAAAAACTCCTTCCTTTTCTAAAGCTAGAAAACTGCTTGTTAAAGATTCTTTAAATGAGGACCCATCACATTCTAGTAGTCATATTTGTCTAAGGCAAAGTGTTGAAGAACAAAAAGAGGTAGCAGTCAGTGACCATAACTCTGATTGCATGGAAGCCGCTAATAGTGATTCATCTGTTGCTACTCCAAGGGTTTCTAAGCGTGTTGCCTCAAAAAATAATAATAAAACAAATGCAAAAGGAAGGAAATACAGGCATAAAAATTATAAAAGAATGATAGCTGTGGAAAAGAAAAACAGAGCCAGAAAATCTTACAAGTGTCGTTCTAGCCGTAAGTCTGCCAATGATGATCACAATATTGTGAGCCAAGGTACTCAAGCAACGAGTGCAGATATACGTCGTTCACTTAGAAGACAAAAAATGTCTCCTTCTCCTAAACGGAAAGGCGAGCGTCACAATTCTAGTCAAACCTCTCCTCCATCAAATCAAATGTAAATATATTAAAACATTTTTTAAAAAAGCATTTTTCAAATTAATTAAATTTTGAAAATATTTAAAAATTTCATGACATTTAAACTTTTTCATACATATACTTTAACTTTTTCAGAAGAAAAATAGTATGAGCTATGTTAAATTACAATTATTTTTTCTTTTTCAATAATTGCAATTATCTTTATTGAAAATGTTATTGATTCTATCTTGAATCAATGCATTTTGTATTATTTCATATTATAGTATTAATTTTTAATGGTAATCAAAGGGATGTTACTTTTTATTTAGATCTGCTCGTCAGCAGCATAAAAGGCCGAAAAGAAAAGTGGAATGTAGTGTACAAAATAAAGCAACAAGCACAAGTGATCCTTTGATGGAAGATGATCCTGTGCAGGTAATTTTATTTATCAACTGTTTTTATTTATTGGATATGGATTTTAAAATAATGGTTTATTATTTAATTTAGGAAACATAATTTTTATTATTATACTTAATTATAATTATATATTAGTAGTAACAAACAACCAAAAAAGTTCTTGATAAAACTGGAAAAAAAAAACAAACAAACACAAAAGCAGTACCTTTAGTATGGGTAGTAATCTCACATATTACTGAAATCTATGATTTTCTACCAATGCTTTCATAGTTTTTCAAAGTCTTTACAGAAACTTGGTGGCTATGAGTCCTAAAACAAATCAACTTCATTGTGGACATCCAGTATAAAATCAAAAATCACACCAGCAAGACATAATTGCTGTTGTGAAAAAAGGTAGAAATCCAAAGGATTGAAGTTTGAGCTACATGGTAAGTGTGACAAAAGATTCCTTTCGATTCTGCATAGAGCCTGACTGGTGAATGCAGACACCTATGGTCTTGGTATTATCTTGATGGAGCAGTACCTTCTTGCATTCGAACTCATTTGCCATTTAGATTTTATTGCAGTTTAAAAACTGACTAGCATCTCATTGTATACCTTACTGTTGATGAGTTTTATCTATTCCAGATACTCTTTGAGGATAATACCACAGCAATCCCCCAGATATAAAGCATGATTTTTTGTTGATCAAATTGTACTTCACAATGCTATCAACGGGCTCACCAGATGCAGATCAACCCCTTTTTGCCTTTTATTGTTAAAATAAATGCAATTTACATCACAAGTTATAATTTGGTCCAGAATTTTATCCTTTGGTTGACATTTGAGCAGATTTGTGTAGGTCTGAACATGTCTGTCCTTATCTGCTTGAGTCAGCTCATTCAGCTCCGTGTGATTGAACTGGATTGTCATGTTTATGTGATGCATAGTGTGATTAATGAATGCGGCACTAATAACACCTTGGCTAGCTATTGAGTAATTGAATATTGATTTTCTTTTACATGTTCTTGCAAGTCAGCTTCATCAACATTAGTAAGCCAGCCAAAGTGCTCTACTTCTTGAATGTCATAGTCCTTGTTTTCAAATTTTTGATACCAAATCTTTACAGTGTTATATAATACAGCAATAGTACCTAAAGCTGTATTCATGATTTGGTGATATTCTGTTCCTAAATTTTTGCAACAGAACTTGAAGTAAATGATGGTTCTAATCTGGTAGAGCATGATAATTTCATTTCTGGCACCTTCTATTTAATGATATGTTTTTAAAAATATCACAACACAGTATTATAAAGCAAGTCTCTTTCTTTGAAATACAGAAAATCATTTGACAAAATTTAAGTGAACACGCCAGTGTACGCAATTTGTGCAAATGATGTTAGCAGTGGTGGAAAACTTTTGTTACAACCCAATATCAACATTGTTTTTGTATTGGTAAATGTGATAAAACCTTAAAAAGGTTTTGAAAGTGAGATAATAAAATGTTTTAACCCTTTAAAAATAAATAGTTATATATTTTTTAAAAATACTTTTTCAATTTTCTCTTTTTCCAAACATCTCTACAAATATTGAGGTTAGTCTTTTATTGTGATTAATCTTATTTTACTCTTATATTTAGAATATCAAATTTGTGGAACAAAAGTTTGGAAAAAATTGTTTACATGTTTGATTGTTATCATTAGTCTATATATCACTAGAAACTACTGTTTTCGTTCAATTAAAAAAAACTATAATTTTAAATTTTAGGCACAAAAAATTTTGTGTTTTACTGATTTCAAATGCATTTTCATTATTTGTAAATGCATTTGCAGTCAATAATTATAATTATTGCTGGAATTAGGGAATAGGTACCAGCATGTAATAAGACTATAGAATATCATAATTTTTTGTAATCAAAAATCCTTCCTTTTGTTTTATAAATTATAATTTTCATCAATAAAAATCTCAGTTGCTTGTATACAAAATTCTAATAAAATTCATTTTCAATCAGTAAGCCTATTTATTATTTAATAATAAATAGGCTTACTAATTGAAAGTGAATTTGATGATGATATACAATATAAGAGTAATTTTACATAACATTTCACAATCTTCAACAAAATATACAACTATAATTTCAATAAATAATTACTCAGTTCTAATAATCTGTGAAAAATTATTTTACATGATTTTTAATAATAACTAGATGTTTATGTATATTTGTTTAATCTATATTTATATTATGACAGCTTAAAAATAAAATCATAATAAATTAATGATTCAGATTCTTAATTTCTTATATTAAGTCCTCAAATTTTGTAATTATGAGATAGGAACATTGGTAAAGAATTTTATTTTTGTTTCTCAAGTAGTTTGTAAAAATATATGGTTGAGTACAGTTGGAATTTTACTAAATTGAGATCATGTTATTAATATTATTATTTATTTTGTCAAAGATACAGGCATCATTTTTATATTCTTTTGAAAATACACATTTTGAAATTTACAGTGTTATGTTAGAAAATGGATAAAAGTTATAAAATTAAAATTCAAGTAAATGCTTGTTATCATGATATGAAAAACATAATGTCTGTGGCCTTCATATTATTGAATAATAAAAAAATGTGATGTAAATTTTCCTTCAAACCGAGTAATGTTTAATTACTTTACAGTAAATTTATTACCAATTTGTGTAAAAAAATTGATGAAATAAAATATCTTAAAATAAATCTGAAAAATATAACATATTTTTCATTAAATTAAAAATTTAAATTATCTCAAATGTAAATTATACATTTGAGTGAATACACTTTTCTTTGTGCTAATTTTAAGAAATTAGTTAAAGTGATTCAGTATAATTGTATTATATTCATAAATATGATGATTTGCCATTTTTTAAATTGCTTTATATGTATAACAAATTTATTTAATTTCAGAGTTTAAGATTAGTGTCAGAATCCTTAATCAGTTTAAATGTAATATCTTGTGGAATATCTGATATAGTAGTAGATCATTGCCATACCTTGACACATATTGAAGGTGAGTGTTTCTAATTTTGAATATAAATACAATAATATTTTGAATATAAATGAATAGAAATACAAAAGGCATTTATGACTGTAACTAATATTAGTATTTTTAAATGCATCATTCATTTCAAAATATTTAAAATAATTTTTATATGTAAAATTTATTTAAATGTCTTCAAATATCATTTTATGAAATTGGGGATATTAAAACATTTTGTGGAGTAAACAATATTATATAAAATATTGTTTCATTTATATCAAAAGATTTGAAAATTTTAAATATGTGAATCTGGGGTTTAAATATTTCTGAATATCATTTTATGGTACTAGGGACTGCTAAAAAGTAATTTCTCAACCTTAAAACTATTTCAAAATAAAAATGTACATAAATTGAAATACTTTTTTTATGTCCGAAATGTGTATTTTTAAACAATACTTATAAAAATACTATAAATTCACAAATATTTTGCATATTTCCTGGGTACCATTGCTTTCCGTTTACTCTGAATAATTCCAATAATTTTTAAGCTTCCAATTACAAAAAATTTTCCTCATTCTTTTTTTGATATATCATTTAAATTCCATGAATTCTATGAGTTTTTATTATTACTTTTTTATTCTTAGAGTGTATAAGATTTCATATTTTCCTTAAAAATAATGTTTGATTTTCACTTTCTGTTTGTATCAATTTTAAATTTAGTTTGTTAGATATGTATGCTTTAAATACAATTATGAAAGAATAAACATTTTAGTAAAGAATCTTAAAATGGTTTAATTCCATAAATACAATAATAATTTGAATACCATAATAATAATAAATTGAATCCCCAGAAATACATTAATAATTTAATTCACTGCATTCTTCTTCTTAAGGTTGGTTTTGTATGTCATTGGCACCTCTGCTTTAATCAGCATTTTGTACCATTAACTCCAAATCCAATGTTTCCTAGTTCCAGTTACTCGGGTCACCCACTTTATTAATAAAGTCCGATAACCCTTTAATGAAGTCTAGGTGTAACTCTCTAGTACGGATAAAGCCTAAAGAAGTTAATCTAGAGATGGCAAGAGCCTAGCATTCGTAAATGATATGCTTGGCCGTTTCATATGACATTTCCTGCAGATAGGGTCTTGCTGAAACAGTCCCATTTTATGGAGGTGTTTTCTGAAATAGTAGTGCCCAGTTACAAAGCCTACGATTAAACGTATCTTCTGCCTAGAGCATCTGAGAATTTCAGAGGCAATCCTCGCTGATGATCCACTGATCATACTTTTAGCGTGGGTTTGACCAGGAGTGTTGAGCCAAGCTTCATACATCTTCCATTTTTCCCATCAAGAACATTGGTTTTTGTGGTCTTCAAATTGATCCCACATAAAGATTCTGCACCAATGGGAACAGAACACGATCCTTGTTTAGCAAGCTCATCAGCCCTTTCATACCTTTGTTCCCTGCCACCCTTACAAGGATCACCTTGTTTCTAGTTGCCAGTTCTGTAAGAAGGTTTCTACATTCCAAAATCATTTTAGATTTGATTTCAAAAAAATTAAGCGCTTTTAAAGCGGCTTCACTGTCACTAAAAATGAGAATCCGCTTACCATGGTAGCCCTTTCTCATATTTAGTCGCAGACAGTGGATAATGGCCAAAACTTCTGCCTGGAAAACCGTAGCGTATCGCCCAAGGTTTATAGACAGGCTGGTTGTTGGTGACACGCCACATACTCCCAGTCCTGAGAGGCTATTTTTCAGTGATCCATCTGTGTACCAGATTAGATCTCCTGTTTTAGTTCCAAGCATGTTGTTATCCCATTCATCTCTAGTTGGAAAAACTATTTCAAATGTCCTATCAAACATGTATGATTTTTCCATGATGTCCGAGGGCATCAGGAAAGTAGGATCTTGAATTTTCCTGGTAATGCTCCTGTGCCCTTTGGCAACAGGCTGGTGGTACCAGTGGTTTTGCAGCTTCATTCTGTATGCAGTCATTCTAGCAGTGCTGCAAATAAAGATGTCCAAGGGAGTCAGATCCAACATAATTGCTCCATGGGATGCAGAGACAGGCCAGTCTTTGTAGACCTCCTAGTCTGTCAATCACAGTCTTCTGTTCCACCTTACGCCACCAGATCACACAGGCATATGTGAGAATGGGCCTGACAATAGCTGTGTACATCCATAACATGAGTTTTGGATGTAAACCCCAGTTTCTACCAAGCATTCGCCTGCAAATCATAATGCTTTTCTTTGCTCGGTTAATTTTATCATCAATGTGCTTATTCCAGGTGAGTTTCTGGTCTAAATAAATGCCCAGATACTTCACCTCTGAAGCCATATTGATTTCAGCATCAAAAAGTCTTGGTATGAAAAAACCCTTCCGTTTCCTTTTGCGTGTAAAAGGTACAAGGTAGGTTTTCTGAGGATTAACCATCAGGTCCCTATCCTTGCACCATTGACCTACATAATTTGGAGCATCCTGCATAAAATGACAAGTTATGTCAAAATCTTTGCCAAGGATAAGGATGACAATGTCATCAGCATATCCTTGCACATAATAGCCCCTATCATTTAGATGTTTTATAAGGCTATTTACTACTAGGTTCCAAAGTAATGGTGACAGAACACCTCCTTGAGGACAACAACAACTGCTGTAACTTCTAGATCGTAGTTGTCTCTAATAGGTCTGTTCCCGAGCTCAACCAGCCCAGTCAATTCCTCCTGGAATTTCTTCCAGTCCGTTCTAACTGGATCTCTGAATATGCGATCCAGACACACATTAGAGTGAATTTCAAAATGAATGTTTTGATGATCTGAGCTAGAAGATCTGCCATCTACTTTCCAATTTTTGATATTTTTACTAATCAGCGTTGTTGCTATAGTAATGTCAATTACTTCAGATCGATTGGAAGTAATGAAAGTTGGTTTGTTGCCCTCATTTAAAATATCTAACCCATAGTTTAGAATGAATTCTAAAAGATACTCACCTCTTTTACTTGTGTCCGTACTTCCCCAGACAACATGGTGAGCATTACAGTCTAGTCCTAGGACTACCTGTAAGTTGTTATCTCGGCAAAAGTTCATGAGCTTGTGCAGAGAATGGTCAGGTGGAGCCTTCTCTTCATAGGGCAAGTACCCAGAGCCAAAAACAATTTCTCTGTCCTTACTCTCTATGTTGAGTCTGACATTCACAGCTGTCAGGTCCCAAAGGATAAATTCCGAGAGGGGTAAAACCTCAATGTTTTTATGTAAGAGTATAGTTCTAGCATTGCTATTGGTACAGTAGATAAGCTTACCTTCAGTACCTTTGAGGCACCTGATTCTCCCCCTAACCAGCCAGGGTTCATGAATCAGGGCCAGGTGTATATCCCCAGCAAGAAACTTCTTATTGAGGTTAATAGTACCACTTCTACTGTGGTGGAGGTTGGCTTGGACTACCTTCACTCTCATCAGCAGCAGCAGGTTTGTCAAGTACTTTAGCCTGCACTTGGTGAAGTCCAATATGAAACTTATATCCCCTTACACCAAGTGTGGCAGCATCTAGTTCAGGTGCACTAAGAACCATGGTCCGCCCATATGGGTCGTTCTTAATGTTAAGAACGTTCCATTCCATTGGAGTGACCCCACCGTTCTATGCCACGATTTTTCTCAGGAGCTCTTTAGGCTCCAGTTTACTAAAGATTTTTGGCTGTTTTGCAATTATCTTGGTGGTTCTGACAAGTTTCCTTACCTCACCCACCAAGAGTTTTTGCTCCTGCCAGGGGCATGTGTCACTGACATTCTTTTCCAGCCACTTTGAGCTCTCCAAATCTGCACATTTGACAATACGTGCCCCATTCTCAAGTTTACAGGATAGGAATATTGGGGTGAAACCCTCCTCATTCCTTCCTATTTTCTTGGTTAACAAGAGTTCCATGTCGAAGGCCTGTTCCTCTGTTAACCGTTTTTCCGGATGACCCTCTATATGCACAGCCATCTTGATCGCCGTGAGAGCCGCTCTCTAAATAAATCCCCCAGGTCCTTCTCTCTTGGCAGCTATTCCGGCCTTGCCCTGGTTTGTCCGGTTGGCGGGATGCTTCTCGCCTTTGGTTGCCTTGGGTTTTTCAACCCAAGTTCCCTCAGCGATTTTGCGTTCCTTCTCCATCTTCCTTTTCTGGCCACCAGAAAGTCTCTTTTTAAGCTTGATTCTGGTCAGAGAGTCAGTCATGCTAGCGATAGCTTCCTGACTCTCACTAGAAGAAGATGGTTTGGAGGTCATTTCTCCCTCCTGTGAAGGATTCATTGCTGCCCCTTCACTAGATTGCCTCTGGGTTCCCTTGTCTTTTTCAGCAAGGTCTACTTCAGAGGTTTCACCTGCAATTGCAGAAAGGTTTGTTATTTTCACTGTCTTTTAAGCCATAAAATAACAGTTAATAAGCTCAGGTAATATGACAGTCCACCCAGCATTGCCTGAGTTACTAGGCAAGGCAAATTACTCTAGAAGTTCGCCAGGCAACTAGAGGCTCTGTTAAGACACATTACCGCAGTGCCAAATAACCCTAGGCATGGGTCGCATAACACCAGGGTTTACGGGAGCTGGTTCACGGCCTCTGATTCTATATTCAAGGCTATCCTGTCATTTCTACAGGACATTTGGCTATCCACCACCTGCCGACCTGCCTGGTGGCTGCTCAAGCCCCAGGAATTCACTGCATTACTTGGTGTATTACTTTTCCTCTAGATTAAATTATCATGCAAAATCTTTATCTTACTTTTACAAATGATTGACTCAAAAATGGAAATTAAACATTATTTATTTTATTTACACTTATATGGGTTTTAAAACAATATCAAACTGATGCTCAGTTAACGTAATGTAAAATTGAAATGATTTAGTAAATTTAAATTTTAAAATAATTTTTTTTTCTTTTGAGTTTAAAATGAAATTATCATTCTATTTAAAAACGTTTTCTTGAGAATAATTTTCATTTTTGGAAATTAAAATGTTAAGTTTACGCAAATGTTTAACTTTCAAAACATCATCTGAAAGCTCCTATTGTACCAAAGTAAATCATTATTTGTTAGAATAGTATTTTTCTTGGAAAATTGCTTTAATGTATTAAAATCAAATGTTTCAAATGCTGCATGATATCTATGAAAAAAATAGCTTTAGAAGATGCTTTTATTGTGTAAGTATTTTCCTTTTCATTTTTATACACAAATACTTGAATTATTTAGCTTTTGACTTTTATGTCTTAAGCAGCAACAAGAATTAATGTTTACTGAAAGTGAAGAATTTTTGCATTGTTTATTATCTAATGTATTCTTGATGAGTGCAAGATATTTTTAGTCTATATTCAGTAATAACCAATTCTTTCTTATATAACATATGGAATTATTTTATTTATGTATTCTAAAATAGTATATAAATTATTATTTTCTTTTTTGGAAGTTAGTATTTATAATTAAATCTTCAGCTGAATATTATTAATTCAGTTTAAGGAAAACTTCATATTTTTATATAATTTTGTCATAAACCTCATCAAACAGTTTTTAAATATGTACTTGATATCTAATTTTATTTTATTTGATACTAAAATCTTATGCTGGAGCTAACCAGAATAAGAAATATTACTCTAAAATTCGAAATAAACATGAGGTATTAGAAATATCTACCTACTAATATATTTGGCAAGTAATATTTTTATAAGAATTATAATTGATTGTTTCCTATTATAATGTTTTTATTACATTTGAATGCAGCTAATTTAATTTAAAGAGTTATACAGCAATTAACACTGTTTGATAAAATATTATTAAAAGTACAAAACAGTGAAGGTTAAAATTATTTAAATTCTGATTAATATATTTATAATTCATATGGAATAAATTATTCTATTTATCTTAATGTTTTCAAAATACCATATATTGTTTTGTGAAGTTAAATGTTTATGTAATTAATGTTTGCTGACCACATTGTTTGACTTTCAGTTCAAGCTTGTCGTATTCTCAAACGACTTCAACTTCTGCATTGTCCCTATTTGAATCGATTGAATATCAGCCAATGTCCAAAATTAGAAATCGAAGTTGTTGTACCTGAAATTCTATCACTTGTATCCAACACAAATCTATTGGTTTCCTATGAACCTTGTTTACAGGTTATATATTTTTTAAAAATTTTCTTTTAGCTATAAAAGTTTTATTTTTAATGTGTATCCCATCTTATTGTAATCATCTAAAAATTTATTCGTAGTAATAAATTTTATTTTAGAATCAATTTTCAATAATTTTTTATTATTACTTTTGTGCTAAAACTATGAGAAAAATTTAAACTCTGCATTGTTATGCTATTTTACATCACTCAATCCAATGAATTTATTATTGCTTCTAAAAGTGTAAGAAAAGAAAAATAATCTATAATAATTTCAAAATGAGTAAAATTTGACAAATATGTTTGTATTTCAAGTAAAAAAAATTATATTTGGTTCAACTAATATTTGTGTGTGTATGCATATATATGTATAGTATTGAAAAATGCATTAATTTCCTTACTGTAGAAACAGAAATATGTATCCTTTAGTAAGTTGTACAATATTCTATTTCAATTTTTCTCATCAATCAAAAACATTGAACATTTTTCATTAAACTTGAATGTTAACAGATGACTGGAAATTTTTTATAAAATAAATCACAATGTCATGAAGCTACAAAAATAAAACTTCCTTATCAAAACTTTAAAAACCTAATAAGTTTATAAACTATACAAGTATTAAAAAAAATAACGTGCACTATATATGCCTTGATGATAACAATTTTATATATCATTTATATCATAAAATTTAAATATTTACATTTTAAAGCTAATAATTTGCCTAAAAATGTAGAATTTTGCACAGAAAAGAAAATTAAACATATTGTGTAAAAGAATTTTGAAAAATATTAGTTTTACCTAAAATTTTTCAAAGAACTTTCTGTTGCTTTGACTAGAAAAATTAACTTTACATCAACAAAATTATATTGAAGCTAAATTCATCAAAGCATCATTATTTTACTCAAATTACCATGATGCAAAATTGGATATCTGCTAGCTGCCATGTTTGATTGATATTTAACTGGTTTAATACATGGTACATTTGAAGGATTTCTCAAATACACCAAATGTTAAGCTAAAGATTTTTAACAGTGTTTTTTTGGAAAAGTTTATGAATGTAGATAAAAAGACAGATGAGACCAATAGTTGACATTAAAAATCATCAACTATAAATTAAAGCAAGTATGCAGTTATGATGGATGAAAAGAAAAACTGAATGGAACTTAAAGAAGTCATTTCCATTTTCTTATTTTACATGTGTTTCAAAATTTCTCATTTATGTTGCTTACCATTGGATAAATTTTATAAATAATTGTTTGACATTTATAAAGATTTTTTATACATGTTTTGCTTAGTTTATAAACTATATATTTGGCGTGCAAAAAGTTTTCAATTCCATATTATATCTTCTTGTATTATGAACTAAATTTCTTTTATATACTTAATTAATAGAAAATATTTATTTTTATTTTTTATATTCTTGAAATATTTAATTATTTTAATTATCAAATAGTTTTATTCATTTAAAACGAACTGACTTTTTCTTATTTGTCAGAAACTGTTTTCTCTGTAATATTAAAATCCGTTTTATACCATTAAAAATCAAAGTATTATAAGAAATTGTTTATTAAAATAATTGGTACAAATGTTTATTTCATTTAGTTATATATTTTTTATATTAAAGTATATCTACCAACTGCATGCTCAAAATATTTTTGTGTTTTTAAATATTTTCTGCTGATAAATATGAAAAATAATTGTGTGAGTTCAAAATTAACATGTTGGCTATTTATTTCAGGTTTATTATCCTGGAATCAGTGAAAAAGCACTTTTTTCCCAGGCTTATGTTGATCAAAGTGTTATTCTTGTTCATGATTATACTAGTGATGCTAATGAAAACATTCAAGCAACATTCAAAGAAAATCTCTTGGGGTGGATGGGTATTGTGCAGAAGATGCACAATTCAGCTCTGTGAGTCTTTAATTTGTCTAAAATTTTGCATTTTTAATTAATTTAATGATTCACAATTAAACAAGATAATTTGCATATTTATTTCAAAAAATAATTGTTGAAAATTTAATAAAATGTTTTATATGTATTTAATGAAGATATAACTTTTATATAATTAACTAGTGAGTCAATCCTACTAACTTTCTATGATTTTAGTTTCCTGTGAAAGAATATGTACCAAGTTTTAGAAGAGAATTGCTGTATAGAAAAACAACAATACTATTTTTTAACAATATTTATTAATTTAGTTTTGTTCAAAATTTTAAAATTCCAAAGCTATTAAATATTAAATATTTGGGACTCTTCATACTTGCTTTGTTGAAGATGTATTGATAAACACAGATTTTATCAATACATCTTCATGTATTTAATATTGAAGATGTATTGATAAAATAAAATACACTGCAAGGGGTATAAACAATATTTAAAAAATAATAATTTTTATTAAAAATACAGAAAACTTGTATTTGATTGTTGAAGGGAAGCATCTGATGCCATAAATATTTTTTGCTAACTTCAATCATGAGTAGTTAACAATTTCAAAAGAGGAAAAAGAACTAAACACATTCATTTTTGAAGCGATGAGTTCTGGAATGAAATGTTACATTGGTTAAATTCTGTCTTAAAAATGTAGCTTTTATTTTTAAGACCAACATCCTGATAAGTGTCAGTCCATTCTGTGCATCCAGTCTTAAATCAAACCTGGGCAAAAAGTAATGAATTCACATAGAAAGGATTTTATTTATATAAATAAAATATTGGCCTTATTTTAAAACAATATATATAGTTGTTTTTAAATAATGCCAGTAAAATTGCTAAAGTTAATTATTGTTTAAAATATTTAGTTTATTTTGAATTGTATTGGTTTTAATGAGAAGATTTCCCATGTTTAATATCGTTTAAGATATTTTTTAAATAGTTGATTTCTAATCATAAATGTTTTTAGTTTAGATATTTTTGCTGTACTTTACAAAGCAGAGTCTAAACTTAAAAAGCTTCAAATTATTTTATTTATTTAATAATAAAAATAAAATATATACTAAGAAATATTCCCTTTTAATTTTTATATTCAGTTAATTATGTTAATTTTCTAATTCATTTTTCTTAATTTGTTTAAAATTAGTGTCTTTTTTTATGAAATATGTATTCTTTATTAATAGGAAGAAGTTTATTAAATGGAAGTTATTTGTCTATTTACTTTGCCAACCTAAGTACTGTTTCACCATTTGAATGATAGTGTTGCATAATCCAGTTCATTTTGTTTGTTATGTAGTTTGCCTTTGATTTTTACAATTATTTAAAATAATTATGCTGATTTCTAAAATTTTAACACAATCTTAAAAATAGCAAATATAATTACAGAACACAACAAAATAATGAAAACAATATTAAAATATGTCAACTGAGAAATTTAGTGAGATCAAAGGAATCATTCTTCAAATTCATGGAAACTGAAATAGATATGAACAGAGAATAAAGAATGATAAGTGTTGATTTGATCATTTTATTTTTTGTTTTGTTTTGCAACATTTTTGTAGTGTCATAATTGATAATAATACCACTTTGAGAAAAAAGGCTACTATTCTTTTTAATCACTCTCATTTTTTGTTTATGTGTAAGAATGGACCTAGATGTGATAAACAACATCAGTTCTTACAAGCAATGAATTGCTTTCAGATTAATTGCATTCTAAGGATAGGAAAATGTTAAAGAATTTTGGCAAAATATTTGTTACTCATTTGAGAAAAATAATGTGTCTTAAGTCAAGCTTAAAGGATTTATAAATTAAAGAAAACAACAAACTGAAAACATTATTACATGAAACATGGTAAAATAACATCATTTTTGATATTTGTGAACAGAATTCAAGTGAAAATTTCATTATTTAAATAAAAATATGCAAATTCATCATCAATATTTCAATAAATCTAAGGATGTTGAAAATTGTATGTATCAAAAACCTTGATAAGCAACATCTTTGATTTGCAATAGTTGAGTGTTTTATCATTAATTCTGCTTTTTTTCTTTTTGATTTAAAGTTGATACAGCTTTATTCAGATTTCTTTTTTTCTCATAAATATTTAAAATTTCTTGTTTAGGAATTTGAAGCTTTTTTTTTTAAATTTAGATTAATATCTTACACTTTACAGAATAACAAAGACTGAAATTTAACTTGATTTTATTAATATATCATTTAAATTAAAAGTTAAAAAATAAATAATTAAAAAAAATATTTTGATAAAAAAATTCTTTGAAAATTTCTTTTTTCAAAAAATGTTATTAAATAAAGGTTCAAAAATTTAGTTCAATTTTATGCCTTGAAAAATAATTTTGATTATTATGAATTAAAAATTTTTTGTTTAAAATCTTATTTATAGTAACAAAAATATTTTTATTTACTTAATTTATATTATGTGTACATATATTTTTATCAAAAAAGTTTGAAATTATTGTACTTTTCAATATTGAAAAATGCTGAAATGTGAAAATATTATTCTGAATTATTTTAGACCTCGCAAAGCAAGGCATAAAAAAAAGAGATCAAAAAGAAAAGAATCAAAATTGAGGTATCCATGGGGTCATCAGTTAAGAAGAATTCATGGTAATGTTATTTTTATGTCTAAAATTTGCATAATTACAGAACTTTTGATGCACACATTATTACTTTTATATAAATTTTGTTGAATATCAGACATTAAACATTTTTATTGATATTTATTTTAGCTAGAAGCGCATTTGTTATTCGCCTTAGATTTTGTGGCATTTTATGTAAAACTTTTCTATGTCTTACTAGTTTTAATGTTTGATATATTATCAAAGAGAAAAAATAGTATTAAATTGCAAATTAATTATATTCTTCAGTAGAAAATTATTGTATCAGGTTTTTATTGCTAATAATTTAATCGATTAATTCATTGATATTTCCAATTTTGTATTTCTTATTCTCAGATTACTTTCCTTAAAAGTTATTATTATTGAGCAAAAATTTAATTTCACTATTTTAACTTGATCAAAGTCATATTTGTTAGTACCAGTTTATTAAATCCTCAGTTATATTTGAAAGTAGTTAACTAATTTTATAAATATAAAACTAAACTAACTCCATGGTACGACAGCCCATGTGGGCCAAGGCCTACAGTGTCCATAACTGTTTTCATGACCAAGGGTTCTGGGGTGCCAAGCATATGTCCCAGTTAGGTGGTCAGCCTAACGTAAGACCCCCAGTGTTTAGTTCCCAAGCATGCTTGGTACTCAGTTAATCGACCAACTGAAGCGATGAAAGGCTGAGTCAACCTTGCCCAGCCCGAGGATCGAACGTCGGACCTGTGTCATGGGAGCGTGAAATACTGCCAGTAAGCCACCAGGCTTCATATAAATATAAACTTCGTTAAAATCATGGTGATGTTACTATAAAATTATTTTATCAAATGTTTTAGTTTTGCATTGGTAGAGTTTTTGTATTAATTCTTTTTTAAATTAAAGTAATTAATTATTTTAATTTATGAGAGATTGTGAAATAAAAAAAATCACAAATTAATTTTACTCATGTGGTTATTGTTTTCTATAAATTATTTTCTTTTGATGCATTTTAGTTATAAATCATTACATCAAACTAAAAGCATAGTTCTTAATAACAAAATGAATATTTTTTAGAACTTACCCAAGGTAAGGTATTGAAAGAAGAATAGTTAATATTCATTTTATTTTCTGCAAGCATTTTAATACTTTGTTGATTCTAAAATAAATGAATTTGTATATTTTGGCCTTGTAAAATTAAATGATGATTAGGTAAGCAAATTTTTGTCATTCTCATTAATCAACTCTGTTCTAATTAATAAATAAAAAATGAATTACAAACAAATTAAATTTCAAATAAATTATATGCTGTCAATTCATTAAATTGTCTTATATAATAATACAATAGACTTTGTTTTTAGATGGAAACAAATTTTAAAACAATATATTAATCTATTATTATTTGAACTGATTGCTTTATATTTTAAAATTACTTGTGCAATTTAATTTGAGAAATTTTTTCCAGGTTTGTATGCTGGTATGCCAACTGTTGATTGCGAGGCAACTAAATGCAAGTATCAAATTCTAACAAATGATCGTTTATTTGCTGCTGCAATTGAAGTTATGTCTTGGGAAAGAGGTAAGTGTAAATATTCTGTACAAGATATATTAATTAATGCTTTTATTAAGCTTTGTGATGTATAAGTTCTTTATTATTTAATAATATACTGATTGAAGTAGTAACAAACAAGATTCTTTTGACTTTTCTTGT
The DNA here is from genome assembly GCA_037975125.1 of Latrodectus hesperus. Taxonomy (NCBI): domain Eukaryota; kingdom Metazoa; phylum Arthropoda; class Arachnida; order Araneae; family Theridiidae; genus Latrodectus; species Latrodectus hesperus. The sequence continues at coordinate 27,493,967 of CM075862.1, forward strand.
ATTATGTATATAAGTTGATATGAAACTGAGTTAATGAAGACTACAAAATTTAAAGTGACTGATATTTTATGATATTTTTAATACTTAATCAAAAAGGAATGAATACATTGATCAAATAGCAAAATATCTAGCAATAATTAATAACAATAAAATATAGTTTGAACAGTACATCACATATTTTAATACATAAAACTGTTTATTTCTATCCATTTTTTGTGTCATAGTAACTAAGTCGATTCTTTTCTGTGATAAGAGTAAAAGTGTTTTTCATTATTCAGACATCTGCATTGTGAGAGAGATTAGGTTCCATATTTATAAATGTGATCATTATATTTTACTGTATTACTACCGTCTTGAATTTATAATTTTATTTTTATCAAAACAGTTGTAACTTAGGATTATTAGTAAAGATACTTAGTAAGGATTATTATCATTTTACAAGTTATAAATATTTTTTATTAGTATTTAAATTGTATTGTTGAAGAAAAATAACATAGATGAAGCTTTACTATGTATGTTTTCATAATATCGTCAGGTTTTCTTTTAAATATCTTTTCATTCTGCATAACTGAGCATCAGTAAAGTTAAACTCCACCATTTAAAAAATTTTTTTGTTTTTATTAATAGTTTCTATTATGAATATCTTTTTAATATTTCTTTTTCTACTTGATATTTTCAGTTTTTGTTAAATAGTTGTAATGTTCAGCTTTTGGGATCAAATTAATATAGTTATCAGGAAAATAAATACAAATGCATTTAAAAGATTGTATTCAGTAAGCTACATACATAGAATTATTGAGTTTGCATAAGTGAATCATATATATTTAAGAAATTATGATTAATTCAACTTTGACTCAGAATTTTAACTATGAATTCAAAGTTTAATAAGGCGTTAAAGAATATTTATTTCGTTTGCTGTCATTGAATTTTCTATTACTGTCATGCATTTGCAATTTATATATTTTTCTTAAATCTTACTATAACTAAGGTTATTCAGTTTTTTAGTTTAAATTATTTAGCAAACATTTGCATGTATTTTTTCCCATATTTTTATATTTATGTTGTTGAAAGGCAAATATTTTTAGTAAAATAGATACTTGACATAATACTTGACATATAAATACTCTTTCAAATAATTCTCTTATTTGAAAGAGCTGAAATTTAATTTTAAATATACTACTTTATGTGTCATATTAGACAGTTATTGAGAAAAATTGTGATTTGAAGAAAAAATATTTCCTTCCTCAAAATAAAAATAGAGAAATAATTGTGTATAGTTGCATTCTTAGAAAAAATTTATCACCAAAATGTTTCTTCACCTAGTATTTTGCAGCTAGATTTAAATTTTTAATATGCAGTATGTGTGTTATGTAAATCACTTTTCATGCACTAATTTTTATTTTTCCAATAGGTTGCATAATTTTTCAATATATATTTTCTATTTCTCACTTCAAAAATTATTTTTAAGATGTGCTATTGTGAATAGTATACTTTTATCCTGTGATAAACACTTTTGTGTTGACTAGTATTTAGAATTTTTCCATTTAATAATATTTAATATAAGCTCCAAACCTAGAAATTTCATAATCTACAGTATGTTTCCTATGATATAATAATGATATCTATCTTTATTAATGTTAGTAATTATCATTTTATATGATTTTTTCTCTGGTTTATTTATCTGTTATGTGTGATATTTTTTTTAATTTTCATAGTGAATACAAAATAATGCAATTTGAATTTACCCTTTAAATGCATGTTGCCAGAAACTTAACCCATTGAAAAAATTGCTTATTTATGTTAAGATCCAGTTTGTACTTTGTGTTTTAATTAAATAATATTTTTAGAATTTGTGACTTATCTTATTAGCCATGTTATTAAACACTAGCTTTTTGTATAAAAAAATCAAAAATGCTGTTTAATTTATCAGTGAATACCATGTTAAATATAATAGCAGGGAAAATTATATTCATATATTTAATAAGATTTTTATATGACGTTTATAGACCATAGTTTTTTAAACACATTCTGATGTTTTGTGGTAATGAGTTGAAATGAAGTCTTCTGAAAAATATTTTTACCCCTTTTAGGTATTCCTCCTCCATGTAGGTCTTTAGAATGTGAAGCTGAAAATCAATTCCTATCAACAATAACAAAAATGATTTTCAATAAAAAACTGCTAAGGAGACTGATTACTTTTTATATCCCAGTTATTGAAGGGAATTAAAATTAGCAAGAAGAAACATTTTCAATTATAATATTTCTCAAAAATATTTCATGTGCCATTTGTATCTTCACAATTAGTGAGAACATTTTTTAACCCGGTTATAAGATGACAAATAAGTTATTCAAGATATCCATGCATGGAAAAACTATTACTTCTGATTAAGTTTGATGTACTTTTTTAATGTTTTGTTAAATTTTCTTTGTATGTATATAATTGTATTGTTTTTCTCTTGCTATTCATGATTAATTGTATTAAATAATGCTCAAGACATTTATGGCTCATTGGGTTTTGTGAATATTAGGAAGACATTATCTTTGTTCTTGTTAAATATCTGCACAAATAGCAAAAAAAAAAAAAAAAAAAAAAGAAAGAAATGTAATTATCTTTTTGTTTTTATGTAAATATATTTATTAATGTAAATATTTATAATTATCAATTTGCATCATGAATATTGTTTTTTTTTCCAAATATATTCTTATAAGTCATAACAAACTTGTTATCATATTACAGTATCAATTGCCTGTTTTAAAACGAATGATTAATAAAATATCATTATATTTAGCAAATAACTTTTTTAATTGTAAATTTTTGTTTCGTTCTTTTAATGGAATAGCTATTGTATGATCATTTACTGTTAATAGAAATTTACAAATCATAAAATACTTGTAAAAAGCTTAATATTTGTATTATGATGTTTATAAATATTATATTGTATAAATGCATTGTGTGAAAGTAAGTAAACTGTTTCGATTATTAATTTGCTTTTTTAAATAAATATTTATTAAAAAAAAAAAACAAATCTATAATTGAAATTGTAAAAGGATTTTATAACTATAAAATTTAAATATTAGTATTATTACTATTATATTAGTATTAATTAATACTATTCACATAAAATTTAAGAATTTTTTTACCTTATTTGTTATAATTATTTTTCTGAACAATTTTAATTTTATATTATATTGTGAAACTTTTTCATAAAATGTGGTTTGTTGTAAGCCTTAAATTTATGAACACTTAACCTGCATTGTTTGATTAGTATATAAAGTTTATAATCTAATTGAACTTTTTTAACCATGTCTTATGTGAAATGAACTATATGTTTACTATTGCATAAGCTCTTCTTTGGTACAAAATATAAATAATGTATTTTTAAATGTTGACTATCAATAATTAAATAAAATTAATTGGTTTTTACATTTTTAATTAGAAAGCGAATTGCTTTTTCTTTATTTTGAAAAATGTTATGTTCTTTAATGTGAAAGAATTGATTACAAATTATTTGAATCAATGGATTTTTGGTATATAAAGAATTTCTTATTGGTAAAGTGTTTTTATGCTAAAAAAATGTTTTTCTTGTGCATTGATAGTAATAAAAAATGAACAAGTTATATTTTTGTCAGTTTAAAAACCATTTCTGAATAAATAAAAAAATGTCCAAATTCGGAGAAATTTGTGTTATTTTTTCTCTTGCCTTATTATACTTCCATGAATTATTCAGGAACAATACATTATTTAAATAATTTTTAGTACTCCAAATATTGTTAATAACTATCCAGTTTGAATTTGCATTTTAGTTTATCATTATTTTTATAAAATAACTTTTATGTTATTACATTTTCACTTATGTTAGATAAGATTTTTGAATTTTTTTTATTATTTGTTAATTGTTTACTGATTTTTTAAGTATTGAAAAACATTTAGGAATTAGATAAAAATCTGAAAAAAAACTGATTTCAATAATCCTCACTTTTCATTTTATAAATTTAAATAGATTTAAATTGATATATTTGCTATTGTGATATATTATAGAGCTATTCATAATTTTTTAAATGCAATAATCGTAAAATAACACTCTAAATAATTTTCTTTGTAAACTTTGTTCATTTAAAAATACCTTATTAAGTGCCATTAGTATATCATTAGGAGACAGGTGTAATAAAATTTTCATACCAGTGACTTTTTTATTGCATCTTTTTTTTTGAAAAACCAAAAATATTTTAAATAGAAACTTAAAATGTACATTTATTTGAGACATATGTTGTAAAAGTTAATACAAATTTCAATAAAATTTTTAATGTTAACTACTGGGTATTTCTAAGTAGAAATATTTGAATGAAAAAAAATTATCTTAAGTATTATCCTAAAAGGAAAAAAATTATTACATTTTAAAGAAGGAATGATTAAATATAAAATAACTAGTGATAGACTGTTAAAGTGAAAAATAAACAATGTTGAAATAATTTTATAAATTAATTGATCATAAATAGCTAAAATCAATACATTTTATCCTTATTGCAGATGATTAACTGTTAAATAATTAGGAAAAATAGATATAAAAAAATTATTCCTCATATTGCTAACATTACTTAAACAAAAATAAATAAATAAAATGAAAATATTATATTTCAAAATTAGTTGTATTTAAATATCAATAAAATATATGCTGGAAAGAAAAACAGTTGTTCCATAAAAAACATTGTAAAATTTTTTAAATAAAAGTGTAAGAGAATATTAATTTAATAAATTTTATGAAATACTTTTTTTACTTATGTATATATATTTAGTAGGGCAAAGATTGCGTTGATGTCATTTTGAATTGCATTGCCTGTTATTTTTCAAACAAAGACACATTTTTTTACTTGAGGGCTTTTTAAATCCTTGTCGATTAATTCTCACTCACATGTACTGAACTGAGCTCCGGAGTCTAATTGTTTTATTCGGCCATCTCTTGTCCTTTATCGGAATAATCTCCAGTATGTTCCATAATGACAGCTAAAATGAAGACATAGTGTCTCCTTTCTCTATAACTTCAGGAATTGTAGCCTTAATAAGATTTGGCAGACAATTTAATTTTCTTAGTTTGAATTTCCAAAAATTCTCTTTAACTCTTTATATCTTTCTCGATATTTACTTTATTTTGACACTGGTTACAGACTTTCTGCTGAGTTTTATCTTCATGTAACAAGCTTCTGAATATGAAATTAGAGTTGGGTGCTCGCATTTATAGCAAAATGAGCTGTTTTCATAATCTTTTGCACAAATTTAACTGTGTTATTCAAGGCTGCATTTTCATAAGGTTCTGCACTGTTTTACATCTGGTGTCAAGGTTAATTATTTTTTACTAGTGCACAACACGGTTTTCCTTTGTCCCATTTTTAATAACGATTCAAATCACGCTTGCATCACATCTTTTTTAAGTTCGTCTCCCATTTCTGTAAAATTCATTGTTTGAAAACAGGTTGCAGAAAGATTTGTTAGTAATCCAAAATGTAAAACGTTAGCGAAAATCTCAATTTGAATGTATTTTTTAAAAGCAATGAAATGCAGCGAACATACACACTCACACACGCCATTCGAAAACCCACTATCACAGTTCAAAATTGACTGAAAACAGGTAGAACTAGTTGAAAGAACTTCCAAGAATTGTATTTCATACAACGATTGCTTTTTATTTTGAATTATTTTGCTGTAAAAAACACTCACTGCTAGAAGGAAAGGGGAATTTGGTTAGTTCTTCAACAATTATTTTCATTTTTGGAATATGAGAGGGCTAATTTAACCCTAAATCTTCCATTTAAAATAGATCTTGAACCATAAAAATAGAATACACAAAATTTTTAGCTGTAAACTTGAGAACTGACCATTCAACTGCCCTCATAGTTAGAAAAATATTCAAATTTGTAATTTAAAACCCCGAGTTTTTTCCATTAATTAATTTTTTTAAAAGTATCTCTCATCTGGTACAGACACAATTACTTCTTATACACTGCTGGACAATTGCTAAGGACGGATAACACAATCATCCATAGCAACCACAAACTGAAAGGAAGCAAAATGTGGAAAATTAGAATAAGTGCGGGATACAGTAAGAAGTATGCGTATGCAAATTTTTTTTCCACGTCTGTTCATCACGTGATAGCGTTCATAAGAGCTTTAAAGGTTTTGACGCGTGTGGACAGTTGTTGTTTCAAGTCAAAGTTTTACAGGAAAGATTTAATAGACGAACTTGACATTTTTGGCATGTCTTCCCGACATCACTTAGATGATTTTATGCGTGGCCAAATTATTGGAAAGATCGAAAAAGGGCGAAAAATAACAGATGTTGCCAAGGTGTTCGACATGGCTCACAGCGTTGTTTCACGGCTGTGGAAGTCATTTAAAACTACTGGAATGTGTAGTAAGCGGCACGGGGGAGGTCGTGTTAGAAGTACGACGCCTGCAGAAGACAGATATATCGTCCTATCAGCAAAAAGGAACAGGCGCACCACAGCTCAGTAGGTGGCAAATGAAATTCTTGCTGCCTCAGGAAAGCAGATCTCCCGAAAAACTTTTGCCAGACGTTTGAGGGGAGGAGGACTATACGCCCGCAGACCTGTTATGTGTTTTCCGTTGACCAGATAGCACCGTACTGCCCGTTTGCAATGGTGTCGTGAGCATCGCAATTGGACTGAACAGGACTGGGCATGCGTACTATTCTCAGATGAGAGTAGGTTCAGTCTGTCATCGGATTGTAGACGCCAACTGATCTGGTGCGAGAGTGGTACTGCTTATCGTCCAGAAAATATCCAGGAAAGGGACCGATATCCGACATGCAGTGTCATGGTGCGGGCCGGCATCATGATCAATGGCCGCACGCCCCTACATGTGGTTGCGAATGGGACTATGACGGGCCAACGATACATTAATGAAGTTCTACTTCCTCATGTTCGTCTTTTCAGTGGTGCTGTCGGTGATAAATTTGTTTTTATGGACGACAACGCAACTTGTCATCGAACACTCGCTGTTCAGGATTGTCTACACAGCGAGGATATTCAACGCCTCGTATGGCCATCACGTTCTCCAGATTTAAACCCCATTGAAAATGTGTGGGATGCTTTGGGGAAGTTGCTGGTCGAAACTATCCTCTGACAAACAAGAACATCCTCATCCGTGCATTTCTAGAGGAATGGGATAAATTGCCCCAACAGCTGCTGGATAATGTTGTGCAACGTATGATACGACGTGTGGAAAGTTGCATCACACTCCACGGTGGACATATCCCGTACTGATGGCTTTCTTCAAGGTGTCTGCTGACTTTTAGATGCATTGTTCCATTTTTCCGTATGCAGCATCAAATGAATATTTTTTTCTTTCAGATGTTTCACAGCTTTTGTATTTTCCAGAACAATAAATATTCTTTAATCTAATGTCTGAACAGTGTGGCAACTATATTTTATCCTACTAGGCTTCATGTCTCGCTTAATGTTATGCTACATTGCAATTTGTGGTCCGTCCTTAGTAATTATCCAGCAGTGTATATGTATTTAACTGAAGTCAGGATAAATACATCATCAATGTAAAATCCTGGATTTTCATTTTATGATACATATTACAATTAATTTTTGTGCAAAGAATTGTATACTACTTGGTAATTGAAAAAATATATGTGGTTTTAAATTTTGCTTTGTAATGTTGAGTGTTAATTTAGCCAATAACGCATGTAATTTTAGATAATGACTTATAAAATATATATTTTTAGTATTTAACTTAATTGAATATAAAATTTTCAAATTGAAAATAAGTAATGTAAATATGACTCAAAATGATATACACAAAACATTTATATTTTTAAGAAAAATATTTGTACATTAATTCTTTTTTTTAATCGAAAACCAGTCTTTTGATTTACTGTAATGCTTTACATCCATTGGTTCATATGACTTGAGTGGGATGAGCCTTCTTTCGAGGATGGGGACTGTCTTGAACAATGATGACAGTTCTTCTGTCTTCTCCATCACCAAATGATCTTGACTTTTTCCTGTGCTTTTCGGGTACCTGTACGCATAATTAAAGTACCATATTTTATTAGACATCATGATTGAATTTTGCTTGCAATGAATCAATACGTTTCTATAAAAATATGCGAATCAAATTGCTTACTAATTAAAATGGAAATAATTAAAAAGTTTAGAACTTTATTTTACATGATATGCGTTTTCTGATTCCCATTTGTACACTTTTTTCCGTGCATATGACTAATTAACAAAGCATATAATTTAAAGAAAAATAAGCACAAATGTTCAAAATAAAAAATATTTTTATTATTTTGCATAATTAATTGAATTTCTGTAAAGGGATTATAAGAAAGTTAAAAGATTAGAAAAAAAAAAATATCTATAAGTGAGGTGAAGAAATCTTAAAGGAAAAATTTTGCAAACGTATAATTTATTTTCGCTTTTTGTTCATTTGTAGATTTCGATGATTTCGGCAGTTTCCTTGCAACATTCGTTGAAATTCAAAAGCAAGCTTAAAATAAGAATCACCAGTCATTTCGTTAGCATCGTAAGATTAATTACCCTATGAAATTAGGCAGTGTAATTTGCTTGAGATCTGAATAGATCAAAGATGTAAAGAAATTTTAATGGAAATACTTTGAAAGAGCATAATTTATTTTTCATGTTATGTTTATATGTAGATCTCAGCGAATGTGTGTTGCAAAGTTTCTATGTAACATCCGGCAAAATTTGGAAATAAAATGTTAAAATGAGTAATCATCAATCATTTGAACAATAATATCATAAGATTAATTACCTTATGAAATTAAGCATTGTGATTTGCTTGAAATCTGAATGCAATATTCAGCATTTTGTTACCATTCAGTGGTTCCAGATTTATTGAAAGAAGATTTTGTTTGTGTGAGAAGTTGTCCAAAAAACCACAGAAAATGTTGAAAACACACAGATGTTTTCACACACAGAAACACACAAAAACCACACAGATGTTGAAGACTTATCTGTTATTTTAAAATATAACGCAATGCAATAGCGTATACTCTTTCATACGAGTGTAGAATGCAATATTGACAAGATTATTTCAATATTGCATTTTATAATCTTATGAAAACATGTTTTCAGATATTTTTGGTTTTATCGGGGTTGTCTAGCCTAGCTAGACAACCTGAGACAAGTAACAACAACATGAAAACGTGTTTGCGTGCCGCTCGGAGCTTGTTTCTGGGCGTTTATTTAAAAAAAGAGTAGCAAAAAAACATGTTTACATGCAGCTTATTTCTATACACATTCCAGTTAGTATCGTGTCACCAGTGCAATAAACATTGACATTCAATCAACTATAAGTGGTTTTTGTTTTACAGCCATTAATTCTCGACACTCCTTTATTAGAAACAATTCAGTGATTCATTGTCTTTTAATATGTCCAAGAAAAAAACATTTTAAATCAACGGAATTATGGTAGACAGGCATTGTGCTTGGTGGAAGGCCCAAAACTCCAGTGTCTTTTACAAAACACGCAAAGACTTTTTTTTCAGAAATGCTGTTATTTTGATTTAATATTTAGGTCAATAGCACTATAGGGGATCTCATTAACTAATTTCTGAAAGGTAAAAAAATATCCTCTATATTGATTAGGATGCAAACATACAGCTCGTGTATAATATGTTCTTCAATTTTCATGTAAGAAGGATTAAAAATTTAGAAAGGAAAAGAGTGCTGCTGCCTCATTTCTAACATAAATTTCAGTTTCAAAGTATGTATGTTCGAATAAGGGACCATATTTTGTATCAATTTTCTTTTGTTTTATGCATTAATATATACATATATTTGCTTAATATAGTAATTCTTCTTTTAGATTGTACACACGAGTAAGGCACAGTTGCACAAACTTGTATGATTATAACAATTAATGGTAATTTTATAAGCATTGTATCAAAGTTTATTTCCATACCGAATTTCTTTAAAATTTGGACTTTTAAAGAAAAAAAATCCAAATTTATTTTGGAATATGAATAAGTATGGCTTAAAAAGTAATGCAATTTGTATCACTGGAAACTATAGCTTCCTTGTTGGAATCGTGATTATTTTATTAAAAGTATTATTTTTCATTCTTAATATATCGAATTTTGTACTTATTTCAGTTAAAACCTTAAAACTTATTCCAAATCAATTATTTATAGTTTTTTTAACGTCATTTTGATTAAGTTAATTTTTAACTAGTGCATTACATAAAAATTTATGAAAAATGTGGATCATTATTCTTTTATAGATATAAAAACCAAATTTTAAAATTTGCCACAAAAACGAATTACTGCGAGAGGGTAAAGCAAGATTGCAATTTTTTCGCCATCAAAAACTGACTTTTAGTGTGAGAAGAATGAAAAAATAATGAATGGAAGTTAGGCTTAATATGTGTTATAAACTAAATTATAAAAATTTATATATTATAGAATCATTAAGCATGTTTTTTTATCATTATAAATAAGCTTGATAAAAAATAATAGATAAAAAAGGTGGTTTTAAATTAACATTTGACATAGTAAACATTTATAGTTTATTCAATATAAGGAACTTATTACTAAAATATGTTTGCAATTTACTGAATTATTTACTTATTTCAGTTATCTTCTCATATCTTTATGTCCACAACTAGTTACTTAAATATACCATTTTTTGCAAATACGTAGCCGCCCAACTTGTCTAGTGGTCAGCGTGCCTGACTACGGATAAGGAGATTCGGGCATGGATGTACTTTCTCTCTCTATCTATCCTGTCTTTGTCCTTTCCTTGTATGAATGAGGTGTGAATGGTTGCCTACCCTATAAACGGGCACCTATGGCATGTGTGTACTAAGGAAGTCTGACTCCACACCAAAATATGGTTCATTTGGAAAAGTAGAGCAGCGCACCCCATGTTGTCAGCCTAGCTGGCACACGACAACAACAGCAAATACGTAATTATATATATATATATATATATATATATATATATATATATATATATATATATATATATATATATATATATATATATATATATATATATATATATATATATATATATATATATTTAGGGTGATTTTACAAATTAAGAAGGGTGATAGTACCCATTTAGACAAACAATATTTACCACATATCATTGGATCGTATTCTCCTAATCAGCAGCAAAGAGGGAAAAACCATCAAGCAAAAAGATCAAGGTGGATTACATGCGTCCGCCGCTTACATGCATTCCATGAGGTGATTATTTCGATCCTTATCGGGTACCAAGAATGTTCAGTATTTTTTGTGCTTATACTGCGTGGTGCACTTACATCATGCCCATTATCCGGCGCAACATATCGTATCTTCTTGGAACAAGAGCTTCCCAGTTTATTATTACAAGCTATTCCATTCTTAATCCAGAAAAATATGTAATCTATGCACGATAGAACTCCACCATATTTTCCCATCCCGGTCTACAACTTCTTGAATTCATTTTCCTCACGACAGATTGGATATGGCGGGCTTATGGCTTGTTTCCTCGATCACCCGATCTCAGCACTCTTTTTCTTCTAGTAATCTGTATTGTACAAAATGATTGTGAACTCGGCTGTAGATCTCGTGGCTAGAATAGTTATTGTCACAGGCAAAGTAAATACGATATTAGGAATTTTCAATAGGTTAAACCAGTCGTTCCTTATACTGTGTCAATTAAGCAATAGCATGCGTCGTCGACATTTTGAGTATTTACTGTGAGCTTTCACTAAAGAAAAAAATCTGATTCTGCAACTTTAAATATTGTTTCTTTTCTTTCTCAATATTGTTGTAAATGCAAGTTGGAATTCAACATTGCTTTTCTCTGCCTCACACAGTAGAATGCGACCTCATCTATATATATATATATATATATATATATATATATATATATATATATATATATATATATATATATATATATATATGATAAAATTACATATTATTACTTTAACTTTTTAAATTTATCGAATTAAAAAATGCAATATTTTAGTAAAAATAATTATTTTTCACATTAAAAAAAAATTTTTTTTTGTTTGCTTATAAGCCTTTTATAAATCATCGAAATAACATTGTGCTATTTTTGTTATCTACATAGGGAATTTATTATATAAATAAAACCTATTTCTTTGGATTTCTTAAGGTTTTTGACACAACAATTTAAGCTATTATTAAGTCGTTAAAATTTTTCATACGTTAAAAAATTTTAGTGAATTAATTGGAATATTCCTATGTAGCAAATTCATTCTGAATCACATGAGCTACGCTGTAGCATTTTGTTGGCACTGCAAATTTTGAAAGTGTTTAAGTATCAATTAAGCTCTCGCGTTGTCGATCTGTGATTTAAGTGATTCGGAAGTGACTTATTTTCAGTTTGGCGAACTAGCTTAACAACATTTTTCAGTTTATTTAGCTCCATTTTGTTTTCTGCTTTTGTTGTCAATGTTTGTTTAAATAATTGAAGTACATAAAATAAACAGAAAAGATTCAAAATTTAAAGGAACAATAATTAAATTAAATAGCACCAAACACAATGCTTGTTAAGTTAGTTTCGAGAGTAAGTCAGTGTGAACGTTGTTGACTGTAAGGTGATAAGTTAACTAAATATTAATTTAAACTGGATTAAGAAATGGACAGTGCGGAGTTTTAGAGAGTGAGTTCCTCTCTAAAATATTTCTTGAATGTTTTCAATAATCAATAACTTTGGTATTCTGATGGAAATCAAAAAATTAATTCGCCAATCTTAGCAGAAAGAGAGCAACAGATTCGACTGTAGAATCGCATACTTAAGAATAACAAACATGTGAAGAAACTAAAATGGCAAATGGAACTTTACCTGTAAATAACTGTCACCCGATTGCACACTGGCATCTTTTACGTACACAATTTTGCGAGGCTCTTCGAAAGTTTCGTAATCAGGTGCAATGAAAGTCTCCGGGTAAACATCTGTTGGATCGGGTTGAGGTGGTTCTATCATCCTCACCTGCCAATACTGGATATTTTCGAATGCACAAACGAGCATAAGGACGATATCTACGGACACAATGACTACCTACAAGGAAATAATGCTGGTTATAATGGTTTTTAAATGTATATAAAGCTTTTCATTTTATAAAGGTTTTAAAAGGAATCATTGGTAATGTATTGTCCAGTCATTATTAAGACACACATATCCATATTTATTGATAAAAGCGAAATAATTCCAAATTATTAGAAGTACCTAAAAGCTTTCTCATTTAGAAGATTCAATGCACAAGTGGCTTGATTTGATTGTCCTTATGTAATTATTTTGGAAAAGGTTGATTAAAAAATAATATGACCAATTTCAAGCAATCATGAATTTTTATTGAATTAAGTTATTTATATACATGAAATATTTTCAATATAGTTTTCTTTAGCATTGTATATTTTACATAAATGCTTAGACGAAGCCAAAAAAAGATTTTTTAAAATCATTTATGGGAGTATTGGTTTTTAAAGCCCCTGATGTGTTTTTATTTTTAATTTATTTAATTCTTTTTTTAAATTATATCAATATATATAAGAAATAATCACAAGGATTGCAGTCAATTTATGATGGTAGTCATTTCAGGTGGAAGAATTTACTATTTTTTAGCTATTTTATATTTGATTTTGTGTAATTTGGTGCAGAATCTTGGTAAAAAAACACATTCCTTGATGGTAAAGACGTTTTTTCTCCCTTTATCATGTTCTTTAAAACTTTATTTTGATAGAAATGCTTTTCGCTTGAAATATATTGTATCTTTGCTTTGGCAGTTATCATTGTTTTGTATCTATCTTTGCCTAATATTAAATATAGATGACATGAACATTTTCTTCATTTTTCTATGGTGTTTGCAGACATTTGATGACAGACAGGTTTATTCATTTTTTATAGCCAATTATTTTTATGTGACAACAAACTGGATTGTGATACCAGTAGATTCTTTGCTGAAGTTCTTTGAGCAAGAGAATTTTTTTGCAGCGTTAAGTCATTTCAGGTTCATTTTCCTTCTAACCAGAATTCCTTTCGTCCACATTTTTTTCATGGAGGTTTTGATTGTGAGCGAAATTTTTATTTCTTTTCGAAGTTCAGATAGTAATCTATTAGAAAAATGTCTTTTTTGAGTTTGAAATGCTTCATTTATAACAGAGAATTTGAGTAACATTTCTTCAAAAGCTTTAAAATTTTGTTTCGGATTTGAGGATTTATTTTTGGATCCACAATTTATTCCCATTGAGATAAAAATATTTTGATAATTTAAACGCTTCATTTTTAAATTAAAACTGGTTATGTAACAATTAAAAGTTACTGTAAATAATTATATGCTTTTAAAATTGGTCACATTAGTTATGAATTAACCTTCACAAGGACGCTCCTGCTATTTTAATTTCATTGTATTGTATAAGTAACATAACATTAAAAGCCTACATTTTTGACTGAAATTCAATTGGTTCGAGGATAAGGTCCACGAAATATAGAGACTAATAGAAAAACTTAATATAAAATTCTAATTCGCGATAGAGAGTTTCAACTAAATCATTATGTTGCGTTCTATGTTATTTATTTTAATAACAAAATCACATTTTTCATCATGTTATAATCTACATTAAATGCTTTAATTACGAAGCTGGCCGAAATGCAATAAAAATGAACTTTTTTAGAGAGATTTAAAGAGCTTATCAGCGACTCGTGGTTCAGTGTTTCGAGATGGCTATCCTTAGTAACTCTGAAAGTGTCACTTAGAATTGGGCAAGTTCACTAGAACACTCAATTGACATGAATAAATGTGTAGTCAGAGAGAATTCTTACAACTCTATGAGGTTGTTATCGCATATTAGGCCAGCTTCTCACCATTTATAGACTTACAGCCTTCAATTTCAACAGTCCTCTACTAACATTAGGTACTTTGGCCCGTAAAGTTTTCTCCATGCACTCATGCTCATATTCACCCGATACAATTGGAAAGGAAATTTGTGAAACCAGAAAATGTTTGTCCAGTCATTGGTAAACCTATCGATGTGGCGCAGAAAAAACAAATCGTAGGCGTAAAATGTGTGGTGTGAAGTTAACTATGATACACGCGTGATCTTTCAACTCTGAAATCTCATATCAACCATGGCCTTTCTGAGCATTTTGCACTCTGATTCTTGTTGATGCTCCAACACTGAAATCTGTAGCAATTTGAAAAACGTATTGTACATCTATGTAAGATTCATTGATCACCCTGTTTTCTTAAGGTATTTCTCCAGTCACACCGTTGTCTAGGATTTGATATTTTACCAGATAGTCGCTGTTCATAAGTGCAGTCGTGAAATGACAAATTTCATCGCTAGTTCGTAGATACTTTTTCTACCTCTCGTGCGCTAACTTCAATTCCATATTGAATACCATTTATCTAAAGAAGTTGCAATAGTAATAGCGATACTCAAATAAATAGCTATGCTAGATATCTGATACTTTATATAGTCTTTGGCTCGTAAAATTGCATATTTTCATTTTTGCATAAGCACACTTGAACCAGTTTTTTCTGGCATTGATGTTCTTAATACTGAATAGGTTATTTTTCAAAACTAAAGATACTAATTTTAAAATAAAATTATAAGTTGACTATGAATAATATTTCTGCATTATATATATATATATATATATATATATATATATATATATATATATATATATATATATATATATATATATATATATATATATATATATATATATATATATATATATATATATATATATATATATATATATATATATATTTTGAAATCAGGGAGTCCTTTTCTGGACACCCTGTATATATATATATATACAGGGTGTCCAGAAAGGACTCCTGATTTCAAAATTAAATATCTCGAAAACAAAGATAGATAGAGGAATGCAGTAAAAGGTATGTTTATTGTGAAAGCTGTAAGAATTTTATACAGCAATTTGAAATAATAGTTACAAAAGCTGCTAACAGATGGCGCTGTACAATGTACAGCTCAAATCAGCATACATAAATGAAATAATCGTTTGAAAACATTCTTTGCAAAAAATCACATCACAATGTTTTCAACGCTAACCTCCTTTCACGCTTCAATAGTTGGACTTCGGATCACTATTTACACTAAACATTACGTATGGCGATTACAGCGCCATCTGTTTGCAACTTTTGTAACTATTATTTCAAACTGATGTATTATATTCTTACAGTTTTTACTATAAACATACCGTTTACTGCATTCCTCTATCGATCTTCGTTTTCGAGATATTTAATTTTGAAATCAGGAAGTCCTTTTCTGGACACCCTGTATATATATATATAACTAATGCATGTTATATATGTATTTGGTGGTATGCAGACTCACTTGTATCCAAAATGCCCATCCTTTGTAAACATTAAACTGCTTGAATGTTCCATCACCAATGCTTGCCAAGATGGCGACTGATATTGATATGACTACTGAAATATAGAAATATATTTTTTAATATTTTGAAATATAAACTTATGAAAAAATTTCTTAAATTCATTTAAAAATTTTTCTTTTAGTTTTATTTTTGAAAAAAATTTCGTAATAATAATATTCTATTCACCGGTAACATCAAATTTCTTTTAAATTTCAAATGGGTATTTTGGCATTGAAAAAAAAACACGAGTTGTTTGCGAGTACTATATATGAAATGTAAATTATAAAATATTGTCAGGATTTTCGGAATTTTTTTAAAATTCAGAATTAAATACGAAATTTTAAGGTCCTGATAACAGAGAAACAATATATATCGTAAATTATTTATAAAAATTATCAACAAAGAAACAGACAATATTTTGTTTAACAAGAATTTTATTCTGAATGAATCATAAGTCAAAATGTCTTCAGTGTCTTTCTTGGCATATGCACAACTATAAAAATTTACAGCAATTTTAAATATATATTTATGTATTTATCTAGAAAAACGCTTTTGTAACTTAGTTTGCATTTTTATATGGGATTCAAAGAATCTTACTTTTAAAATATACAAAACAAAATGAAAAAAAAAAAGAAATTATGGCATTTGTCAGTATGTATTTGCCGATATGTGTCATGCCAAAATGTATGCATTTTTCACATATGACATATGCAAGCTTATACACAAAAGAATTTCAACATTTGTCGCGATTTTTGAAATACACACACGGAATTATGTCTAATCTTATACGAATAACGAAAACAAACTCTATTTTAAGAAATTCTCATTTATCTCCATTAAATGTATATAAAACAGAGTTAGACTACATCTCTTATTCTGAATTGTTTAAATCTGAATACAAATGTTTTTAGTTAAAATCCTTTTAAAATGTAAATGCAGAGTATTTTAAAATAGTTACAATATTAACATTTTTTTGATGAATAGAAAATTATTTCATACTAAATAGTACAGTTAATGAGTTTTGTGAATTTAAGAAAATATCTTGTGTGTGTGTGTACAATCGGTTCAAAAAAGGAGCCGGAGTGATATTTTTTTTAAAAGTCATAAAAAATTTTAATTTGTTCTATTTTTTTTAATATGAATTTTTGCATTTAGTACACAAAATTTGTAACACTTGTAAGATTTTCGGAAAATTATTGCAATATTTTATTATTATTATTTATCAGAAATTAAATTTAGAACCATAATTATTTGAAATAGTATAACTTTGATATTTCACAAAAAATGTATTTTTTACAATCAAGTTTAATTTTTGGATTGTTGTAAAAGATAAATAAACTCACTTTTAAATCAGGTACATATAGTAGATATTTAATAAGTAGTTTTGTTACATAAGTTAATTGAGTAGAGACTTTGTTTATTATTATTTCATTTCAATAGATGATCTTGACTACTTTTCAGTAATCAGGATTAACTATCAGGTTAAAAAGACTGAAGTTTCGATGAACAGTTGAAAGAGCGTGAGAACATAATATAATCAATGCTATTTTATCTTTACTGGCTTCGATTGTAACGGATTACTAATATGTATAAGACTCAAGACATTTATAGCATAAGTCTGAAAGCAATGTAATGTATTTCTCACACACAAGAATTTTCATCATAGCCTGGAGATAGAAACGCATCCTTTGGAATGGAGGTCCTCAGGTTCGATCATAGTCACTGTTGAACAACGGAATGTTGTCTCCTGCTTTTTGTCGAAGTTTGTATATGGAAATTCCGTAATTTCCAAACTTGTGATACATAAAATATAGAATGCCCATATGAAAAATTCTTTCAGATAGCAAAACACTTTGGATGTTATGAAAAGTAACGCTAACAACAATTTTCGTTTTATATAAACTATTCTGTTAAAACGTTAAAAAAACTAATACATGATTGTAGTTTGCAAAACCGTAGCAATATAAGAATAGAGATTTCGAAAACAATGATAATTTATATGAACTTTAAATCATTTTCATAATACGTATTGAATTTGTTCATATTCGTTAACGGAGTACGTAAAGTATAGGCAGTGGTCGCAATATCCTCCAAGTGAAATGATATCCTTGGGGGTGGGAGCCAAGTCTGGGGCTCTTCTGCTTGGTTGCTGCTTCTAAATTATGAAGATTCATCCACTCTCGGGGTTACAATGGCATACCATTGTCGATACTACTGTATAAGTGAGATCAATTCCACCCCTTATAGTGCACACACACACAGAAAAGGTATAAATTCCTTGCGGGTTTGACATTAAAGAAAAATTATTTCAATATGCTTCAGATGCCACAAACGTACACAGAATTCTGAGCTAAATTTTTAAGTCGTTGAATAATAAACCATTTATGCATTTATTAAGAATTCAGTTGGATTTTTTTTAAATAACTTGTTTATTAAAATTCAATATGGTTATAAAATAAGTTCTCTTTTTCTTTCCACGACAGCTTTCATTTTGCATCTGTGGCAATTTTCTTTATGAATCATAAAAGTATCATAAGAATTGGAAAATCAAGAGATTATATGATGTATGAGCAATACTCTAACCGAACTATTAGGATTCTGGTGTTCAAATGATGAGTTCGACATCTGAACAGGTATTTCACTTATGGAGAGAAATTTAACTCGGTGGAATATTTTTACGTACGTAGGATTTATTATAAAACTCCTTGGAAGAATCAGGTATCAGTTATGCTAACTTTTGAACCTGACAGAGATGTCTTTCCCACCAGACTACCACTTTTCCTATTGATACTTACCTTTAAAAGTAAGTACTTTTACAACACTGAACTCAATTTGATTTCGCTCTCTTTAACAAATGATACATGATTTCGCAGATTTTTATTTTGATGAGAGGATCGTTGTTAAAAGTTCAATTGAATTCAGTGGTATGGCAGGACGAGCAAAGGAGTCTAACTCCACTTGACTGTGGTTCAAAATAACTAGACAGTTTTTTTTTTTTAGCTGTCTGCAGAAATAGGCAGCATTAACTATTTTTATAATTAATTTTACCTTGATAAAATTTAGTACTAATTGAACTAGTTGCTTGGATCGCTACTGTGGTTATCGTAAATTCAATCGTTATTAAATTTTCGTTTTTCGGTTTACAAAGAGTGGTCTACAAAGAGGTTCTGTCTACAAAGAGGTACTTTCTACAAAGAGTGGTCTACAAAGAGGTTCTGTTTACAAAGAGGTACTTTCTACAAAGAGGTTCTCTCTACAAAGAGGTACTTTCTACAAAGAGTGGTCTACAAAGAGGTTCTCTCAACAAAGAGGTACTTTCTACAAGGAGTGGTCTACAAAGAGGTTCTGTCTACAAAGAGGTTCTATCTACAAAGAGGTCCTATTTACCAAGAGGTTCTGTCTATAAAGAAGTTTTGCCAACAAAGAGAGTCTTTGCTTTTGAATAAATGTCATTCAATTTTTAATCCCTGTTGATCACATCTAAAAATTGTCATTGAATACTTTTTAAGATATTATTTCAGAACATTTTGCTAATAGCTCAATATGTAATCCTAGAAAAATATTATTATACAAGTTACAATTCCAAACATCAAATTGAAAACAAGTCCTTTTTCTTTAGGCTAGTTAGAATTAGATCTAGATTGCATATTTATATGTTGGTTAAAGTCACATTGGCAAATTAACGAACTTACCACAAGTGAGCGCGACTCCCACCTTGACGACACAAAGTCTTTTGGTGCCCAGGTAAAGATCGGGGGTGTCCTTCACTACTTGGATGAGGCGGATGCCTGCCAGGATAATGAAAGCAGCTATCAGGAGCAGGTGGATGAGAGAGAGGGCACCTGCCCACGCAGCATGAGTGGGTAGCTGGAGGGGGCTGTTGTCCGGAAAGATGCACTTTTCGGTGTCTCTCGTTGTAGAACACAATCGCCACAGCCCGAAATGACCACTCTCTTCTCGAACACCTAAATAACCATTGTCATCATTATTATTATCAAAATTGGAAACAAATTGGTACTTTACCTTAAACTCTAAAAAATAAAAATTTTTCCTTAAACTTTTAAAATAAACAAAAATCCTTATCTATAAATTGAAAAAAAAGTAAAGTTAAAATTAAAATATCGTTAAAATTTTGTTTTTCTATTCTAGTAAAATTAATAAATCAAATAAATTTTTGCACATAAATAATGAAAAAGTTGCTCTAAAACAAAGAAAAATTCAAAATATTTACTTCATATAAATAAAATAATGTAAGAATATCAAATTAATTATACTAAAACAATAATTAAATTGAATAATATATATTATTGTGATAGTTTTTAAGGATTCAATCAATTTTTACTAATAAACTAACAAATTTATATACAATAAAATTCTATGATTATATTTTAATTATTTGTAAAAGAATTTACATATATATCTACATTTATAAGAAAGGCAAATGATAAAAGAAAAAAATTAATTGAAAATTGACACTAGTGAAAATTAGATTATAATAAATAGAAGTTACTTTTACTATGATTTACGAAAAAATATTCATGAAAACATTCTTAAAGGATTTCCACATAAAACAACAGAATCCAATTTATTTCCTTCCACTTATTGTTTTGAACTTGTGAATGAACAAATGTCTTTTATTCTTTAATGTCTTTTTCAAGCAGCTATTTTTTTCATTTTTTAAATTTCTACTATTTTCAATAAGGATCATTTGAAATTTTATTTTAATTAGTTTTTTTCATTGAACAATGGATGTACCTCTGAGGAGTGCTTAAAAATTCAATGTTGAAAGTCCACATTTGTTTTAAAAATTAGTATATAGTTGAAATAGCAAATAATATTTCAGTAATTGTAATTACTAATGTCTACGGCATTTTTTTCGCCCTTTTATCGCCAATTTGTAAAAAATTTTCAAGGCCTTTTTCCGATGAAATGCCTGATTTAAAAACCATTGCCTGAGTTAAAAAAGGATATATATATATATATATATATATATATATATATATATATATATATATATATATATATATATATATATATATATATATATATATATATATATATATATATATATATATATATACTGTGAATACTCTGTAGGATGACAAAAATGTTAGTATATTGTAAGAACTTAGAATGATAGTGTGATGTTAACATATCTATGATGAAAGAAAGAATTTCATTTAACTGTCACAATTTCTTAGTGATTGGATTTCTATTTTCTTCATGCATTTTTGTTGGGGGGTTGATTAGATTTTTATTGGTTTCCTTCCTTGTAATATACTAATATATTTCATTTTCTATGAAAAATACTTCTACAAGATAAAGCGTTAGGGATATTACAAAATAGATTTTATTTGCAGTTTTTTGACATTGTTTACAAAAATTAAAATAAACACATTAATTATGAAGGAAACAATATTTTTTACTTTGTATGATCATTTAATGGATGTGTGTGTGGTTTTTCTTTAATAAATAAAGGATGAACAACATATATAATTTTTGCTTTGTTAACACAGTCTATCAAGAGCTTGTTACATCTATATGTCGCTTAATATTTTCAAATAATATTTTATTTTGATTTATTATGTTTATCTTTAAATAAGTACATTTTTCTAGAAAAGTATCTTCAATCCATATACAATAGCACATAAATAATTTCCAATTTTTATTTTTCCACGTTTATCTTTATATAAATATATTTTTCTGTAAAGTATTTTAATCAAAATGTAATAGCACATTTTCCTATTTATGAAGGTTTGAACTTAACATTTTTTCTTGATTAATAACTTAGTTTTAATTTCTTAATACTAAATTAATTCATAATGAGAAACCAACCTTAAAATACAGGGATTAGAATATTTTAAAGGTAAATTAAGAACGTTTTTAAAGTGATTCCTAACAAATTCTACCAAAAAACGGCTTAAGAAAAGTAGATTAAATAAAATTAATGTATAACAATACTAAAATAAAATTAATATAATATTTTTCCGTGAAAGATTAAATATAAAATTGTCTTCAGTTTTTCGGTTGATATGCATTTTCATAAAACTGCACTTTTTAAGTTTATTGTTGGTCTATTTTTTTTATTTATTTTTGTACTTGAATGTCATTTTATCGCAGACAGTATAAATAAATAAACTTTATTATATAGACTTCCTAATTGATATACTTTATTCTGTAAAATCACATCTACTCAAAAGAATATCTTAATTTTACACAAAATATAAATTAAAACGAGACACAATATATAGTAATAATGTCTCATAAAAATAAAAAAAATCTTGATAAAACAAAGAAAAGTAGTATAGATTCGATAATTCCTATTTCAAAATGTAGTTTAAAAGTAGAAAGAAAACCCTCTTACCTCTTATTCGTCTAGAATAAAAGTGTCCCCACTCGTCAGAGGGCAGCACTATGAACTGGAATACGAATATGAGGACACTGACCACAACGGCGCACGTGGGCAGGATAGCAAGTAAGCTGCACATTTCGGAGGGATTATTACCTGAATCATGTCCAGCAACGTTTCTCGATACAAGACTCGTGTTTGAAATGCGTTATTTTTTCTTTCACTGTGACATCTGTAATACTTTGAAAATATTCCATGTTTTGACATATCTTCGGAAATTGACTTACATCTCTGTAAAATTATTTTAACATAAATTTAAATTGTTTAAAAATAAACGAATACAGGCAATGTTTTTAAGATAATAAACCATTTCAGAGGAAAGAAATAAAATGTTAATAAAATATACATGCATTGTTTGATTTGATAAACATATGTCATATGTATTAGTATTTATATGGCATGCTCATATATCGTTGAACTGCCTCATAATTTGACAACAATTAAAATCGCCCTAAACTAAAACAGAAAAAATTTTAGAAAAAATATACGTATACAAATAAAAATTGAAATCATGCATTTGTTTTATTTATACAATATCAGTCAGATTAATAACAGGGGAAAGTGTAAAACACTTACATTATTTTTAATAGAAAGTTATTTAATTAATATAAAAAAAAGAAAAAATTTCACTATTAGAACATATTAATCCTAATAGTTTTACCTTAATGGTACTAATCTTTAAATGATTGAAACTTATTAATCAGAACAGATATTTCTTTGCCATGACACCTTATTAATGAGAGATTTGATTGTGAAACGTTTTGGTAACAATTACTTTGACAACCTTCTTTCTGAAGTTTATAACAATTTTTCTTCTTAAGTTCATACAAGATAACTCATTCTGTATTTATATGCTAGTTATTTTCCGAATCACACCGTTGGCAGCAAGGCATTGAATAAAAATAAAGTTGTCCTCAGGACATCTATTTTTTTTAACTGATGGATCAGACTCTTTCCAAAAATTTCCAAATTGGTTCATCGTCGCCAAATGTTCTTTGGAATGGGAACTTACAGATTTAAATTTAGTTATTACCGAATAACAGGATCTGGTTATTCATTACTGGATTGTTGCTTGTCCTATAGACGTAAGCTGCTATAAGGAATTTGAATGTCTGTAGGGAATAGACTTCCCGTAATATTTTTCGTAAATAGCCAAACTATAAAGTATTGAATTTATAATAACATTTTCATAGATTGTTTTTTTCATATGTATTAAAATGTAAAATAAAATTTCAAGACACAAATAAAAAATTTCAAAAAAGAAAAATTAATAGCAGTAAATAGTTAAGAAAATTTAAGCATGTCAAATATCCAACATGATGTGCAAGATATTTCTTTGAATACTCAGTTAGAGCAAAATCAGGGAATAATGTTTGTCATTGAAGGATTCCAATTTATATTCAATTTTTTGCGATATCTTTATTGAAAATACAGTATCCCATATCCGCATATTTTTCTTTTTTGAAATTTTTTATTTGTGTCTTGAAAATACAGTATTATTGTCTTGATGAAAATAACTCCAGACAGATGTGATATGAAAGGGAAATCCAATGGCCACATATTGTTTTAGACGTAAATATCACTCAGAAATAGTTTCCCTCGAATAACTAAAGATAATCGAAAATAGAGTGAAAATGTGTTAGGTCATCATTTCATATGAAGTACAAACTTACCATGGAATAGTAGTAAGATAGAGCTCCTTAGAGAAAAAGATTCCAGGCTTGAGATTTAAGCCGCTGTTGAAAAACGGGAATTGGCTGTTGTGTTTCTGCCTTCTGCGTTCACATCTGAATGCAGGTTTTATCCCTTGTGACACGTAAATGTGTGGGTGACACATTATGGGTGAAAAGTCCTACAAGAAGTCAGTTTACGCAGTGGACATTAAAATGTCTTAAAACAGCTTTAAGCCGTTAAGCTGTGTACTATGCAATGTTTAAGTTTGATTTGTTGAGCACATGAAATGTTTAAAGAACGTGGACATAATTTAAATGGAATTGGTATTCATTGTTATACTCAATTGCCTGCCCTTATTGAAGTACTACCCAACTTTTCATGGTAGTCTAATTTGTAATAAGATTCCATGATTAATTCATCATTCTTAGTTTTCACATGCTGGTATGATATCCTTCTTCATCTGCTACTGTATTTATATGGAATGCTATTTGCTTCGGTTTTCCATCAATTCTAACAGGATTCAAATATATAATACAACCAATTACTTTTTTCTGTTTTCTCTAACGTTAATTTTCTTAAAAGTCGTTCTTCATCCCATCAATGCTCAACTGCATTCAGAAAGAATGTCAAAGAATACTTCTGAAAAGGTAAAATTTCATGTTTAGTCTCCTGGCTGGTAGCCAAAAGTCAGCGCTTTGGGCTTTCGGTTTAACAGTTTGTGTTCGAATCCTATACATTTGGCTAGGATATTTATAGTTGTGCAGAATTCACTTTAAACTGTCGTCCCAAGTCTATTTAGCCCTCGTATGGGTAAAATGATCGTTTAGCTGCAAAAGAATCATGTATAGTCTTCAAATTTCATTTCAATTAAGTATTAATTATAACCTTGGGTATAACTTGGTCATCCAAAATGTTTGCCAAATTTAAAGACACATTAGAAATTATTGTATTTTCAGATATATCCTGTATTTTTAGTAATCATTCCAGAATATGATTTTCCTGTATGCATGTACTAATTTTAGCCAAACATTATTCTAGAAACACTACGTCACTTATGAAATTTCAACGGCGAATTTTTATTTGATCTCAAATTTTAAACATTTTTTAAATCGATAATAGCAATAGGAATCTTCACTGAATTCTTATGTCTCTTTATTGTTGCCATTTCAAGATTAATAAAATGTATATATAATTAAATTTTTCTAAAAGAAAAAATATTTTCGTTCCATGTTCTTCTTTTACGCAAGAATCTTGGTTAAATTTTTTAAAAAAAATATTATATATAAATGCTGAAATTATAAGTTACTATAAATTAATGGAATTTAGAAATCTAATAAAAAAGTTTAAAGATAAAGAAAAATTTATAATAATGAGTACATTTAAATTGATTTCTTTTACGTGACATGAATTAAAATAGACTAACAAACATGAATTCCTACAAAAAGTATTTCATATTGTAAAATTAAAAAAAAGATGGCGTAAAAATATACTGTTCTCTTAAATGAACAAAACACTTTGTTAACTATAAATATTTTACTTTTCAAAGCATTCAAATATAGTAGCTAAAGAACTTCTTTGCAAAAGCAAATTTAGCAGTAACAATTTCACATCTAATAAAGATTAAACAATAAGAATGAGTGCAATTAGCACAAGAAAAATACACTTGCTTTGATCAGCGTTCTGAAGACATTTTATGGTCAAAAGTGTGACCTGGATTATAAAAAAATGTCGTAAATTTAGAAAGTAAATTATTTTCATTTGCATGTGTATTGTTATTTATTTCTGTTTTAATATTGGTTAAAAAGTATTTAAAAAATGTGTTCCAATGAAAAAAAAAGTCTTATAAGTTTTTTTCTTGAACTGTGTAAGTCTATAGATAATATTTTTTTACTAGCAAGATATTTGCGACATTAACGGCTACTGAAAATGTCAACTACTATTACCATTTGAATGTCACAATATGCAAATGCTATTCTAATTGAAAATAATAAACAAGGATAACCAGAAGGGTAATTAGTCAACAAGTTCGAAACCCATTATAATGAATCAATTAAAAGTCTCATTATTCTCATTAGTTTTTGCGTGAGAACCAGTTTCAGAATGCAGAATTTTTTTTGCAAAACTTTAGTTGAATTAAGACAAAGCAAAATGATCTAGATTAGACCAGATAATTGGAAAATTTGTAAAAAAGAAGCAAGTTATTATTCTTTAATTGCTTAACTGTTTTTTAAAACACATTATATTATAAAATAAATCAATGATGCATTTTGTCAATACCTGGAAATAGATATTGACAAAATGTATCATTAGTGTTACAATTTGTGCAATAAAATGTTTCAATTACTGTAAAATTCGATATATAAATAAATGATTTATGATGGTGTCGAAATAAGTTCTGTATCTAAAGCAGTTTGAACAATTTTTTTTAAAAAAATTAATCCACATATAATTTTGTTACCATAATTTTTAAATATTTTTCAGGAAATCAGAATTTTTCAATGATAAAATTAACCTTTATATTATTTTACAGTTTTTAATTTCCTTGGCTGCAAATTTTTTGTACACGAAACATTTCAAGTGATATTTTACAATTTATTAATTTTAAATTTAATAATTTTTTCTTCATTCATTTATCATCATAGAAGTGAAAGGGTATGCAGAAAAACTAAAAATAAAAAAAAATTTGGAAAAATTAATATAAAGAAATTGGAAATTCATACATTTAATATTGACGTCAGAAATAAATTTCTATTAGAAGGAAAATATCAGCTGAATCTTGCGGAATAAAATGTTATTAATAAGATACGGATGATGTCTTCCTCACGCATAAATCAGAAAATAAAAAAGGAAAAATTGTATTCTTTTTTTACAACACTTATCTTTCTTTTGAATCGCCCGCGCGCTATATAGTGTTATTAAGAGATAGCTCGTTATATATATATATATATATATATATATATATATATATATATATATATATATATATGTATATAATATATATATATAAATATAAATATATATAAATATATATATAAATATATATAAATATATATAAATATAAATATATATATATATATATATATATATATGTATATATATATAATATATATATATATATATATAATATATATATATATAATATATATATATATATAATATATATATATATATATATATATATATATATATATATATATATATATATATATATATATATATATATATATATATATATATATATATTATACTAGATTTCTAGTACTTATTTCATGCCGTTAAGTATATTTATGAATGTAAAATAATATTTTTATGCAAAGTTTTAATGTATTGATTTTCTGCATTTAATCCAAACTGTTATGTACATCATAATGAAAGATTTAGGCGTTTAATTTATAGATGATATTCATTTTATGCGAAGTATTGCTTATGGCTCTATATACAACAAGAGTTTTATTCATTTATTCTTTATTTTTTGCAACAAACATACTGCACGCATATCCCAAAAAATTTTCTAATTTTACACACATTTACAATGTAATAAATATTTTTATGCAGAATTATTTTATAATCTTATTAAAATGTAATTTTAAATTCCTTCTTTCTCGCAGAAAACGATATGAAAATTTCATTTAAGAAGGTCAGAAATGAAAAAATTAGGCGTGAAGAACGCTTAATTATTTCAGTAAGTGTTCAATAACTTGTGGCTAAAGCAGTATTTACACTATTTTTCAACTGATACAGCTATATATGAGTTTGATAAATAGAAATTAACAAAACGGGCTTTTTTTATAATGTATAATAGAAAGATACTGGAAAAAATAAGTATTTTGAATTGTGGTTTTGTGAAGATAATTGAGAGGAGTATCTTTTTCTCCAAAGTTTTATGAAATTTTATTCATTAAAAAGAGTGGGTTTATATATAACTAATATTATTCTTAGTTTTTAAAAAAATTTTAAAATCAATATTTAGTTGTTTTAAATTTCATATTTCTTATAAAATGAAAGAAAGATATATGAAATTGAAGATATTTAGATAGGAAAGTAAAATTTCCGACTTCTTAAACTAGTAACGAGATTTTTTTTAAAAAAAGAATTTTGTTTCCAAATTCCGCAAAGAGGTTATATAAATAAATTAATTAAACACAATCACTCTATTCAAGTTAGCAAAACGTTAAAATCAGCTGAATATTATGATCTGTTAAATTTCCTCTCCTTCTCTGATTACACATTTCCTACAATTACAATTCTGAATAATTGACGGAACAGAGGAATTTCGGTAAAGGTTTTACGAAGAATGAAACTTACCTTTTTTATGACCACATGCTCGCTGCAGTGTTTTGAAAATTAATGAAAGGACAGTTGAAGAAACAACAGCTGTGACGGGGTGGGTGGGAGTGACGTGTGGGCGTGTAAAGGCACGGAGACTCCGTATACGGTAAAGGACATGTTACGAAAACAGCGTAACCAACCGGTTCTCAGGTACTGCGAGTTGCTGAATGAAATCTGCTCTACAAACTCCTTTAAGGTCAGAATTTTTCACTCTCTCGTCACATTCCCCAGCTGGACGCCATCCATTAGATCTGCTCGGCTGGAATGACAACACAAAGTATCATCTGTGGACTCAATTATCTGCGTCACGAACAGAATTTTAAGCAGCGTAATCACTTCATGCAAGCCTGAGTCTTCTTTGCATATTAAGAAGTAACAATGTGTTGCCGTCGTTTTATTTGAAAAGTTTCTTGATTTTATTTAGTCAATGACCTTGTGTAAGTGTTAGAGACTTGATTGTTGTGTTCTTGATTGTGTAGACGTTCTTGATTGACACCTACAGGAAGCGTGAGATATAAAAAGTGTCCAGAAATGGTGATTTTTTGATGAGTCAACTCCAGACTGGAGTTATCAAACTTTTAATAGCAACTGCCCACTTTTATTTTTTTTTAAATCTTTGTTGGTAGTAAAGTCTAACTTGATTTTATGCAATGACAAAGTTTTGTACTAAGTAAGCTTAAATAAATTCGAGTTAACTCTAGGAAAAGAAAGTCAAACTTTTTATAACTACCATTCACTTTTGAATAGTTGTTGGTAGTAAAGTTTTCTTATCGATCATTTACTCGTAGTAACTATAAATCGATGTACTAAGTGAGCTCTAAATTGAGTAAACTCTAAGAAGAATAGTTAACCTTTTTATCCTCTTTTAAATCTTTGCTGGAAGCAAACCTTTTAACCAATCATTGATTTATGTAACTTAATTAAGTATTAATTAATTATTAGAGTTAAGTGATTAAGATTAGTGCAATTTCAGTGCACAATTTCAATTTGGTAGAGTACGATCAAAGTAAATAGAACGCTTTTGTCTTCAGATCAAACATTCATGGGCTTGATTCTCACATTAGGGGTAGATGTTTTAACATAGTGTAGTGGGAAGTGTAACAGCTTAAGGCTGCTATGAGGCTTTTTTAATGTCCATCGTGTGAGTTGTCTTCTGGGAGGATTTGTGATTGATAATTAGAGATTTTTACTGGTAGCAACAGAGAAAACCCGGAAAATTTTTAAGCAACCACCAAAGGAGAACGTCTGTTGAAGTGGCTGGGTGTTTTGTTATTTTATAACTTAGTTTAAACTGTATCTCATATTCGAATTAGTTTCATGCGCAAAAAATGACTATAAAACAATCGACTGGCCACTGAATCAAATAAAATATATAAAGTATGCATATGATCAGAGTCCACATGATAAGTATGGAAATAATTTAGGTCATCTGAAAAAAGACTTCAAATTAAAAAAAAATAATGTTTTTTTAAGTTAATATAAAAAAACTATTAAAACTTTCTCCAATAATGATTTACGTACGCACAATAAGACTTTGCATCAATTGAGTATATTAAATATGGTATTTTATGCATTTATATACGCAAAGTAAACACTCTTTGATCTAAAAGTACACACATTTCATCAATTAAGATAATAATTGCGATAGTGACAAACGCTGCTCATTTATTAAGAAACTTTGAATCGCCGCTACTAAAAGAAATCGAATTTATGCCAGACGTAAGCATTTTTGTTCAATATTACATAATGAGAGGTAACAATGATAAAATGTGTGAATAAAAACTTAATTTCACAATAAATATTTTCAAATCTTACGTGATTAAAAATATCATGAGTGAAATATTTTCCCATACTGCTTAATAAAATCGAGATCCAAACCAGTTCTTTTTTTTTTGAAATTCATTTATAATTTTTTTGTATCACGAAATATATTAAAACATTAGATGATATTATAATATTTAACTATATACATTTTCTTTTACATGTGTTTTCAACCATACTATTAATATATCATGGCAGTGAAAATAATTCTAAAATTCAGTAAAAAAATCAATTGTATCATTGATATATTTTAACAATAACATTAATAATGGTCAATAAAAGGTGTCAGAACGCTTGCTTCTAATGCTATAGTAAGTTATTTTGCAGAATTAAACTTCGCTGCTAGCGGAGATTGTTTTCCTTAGAAGAGTTCTTAGGCTCGAATCTCAACTCTAACGCAGATATTTGCATTGTTTCTGTATTCCCTTTAAATCATAGATATCGATGCTTATCATGGCCTAGAGTGGTAGAGATGTGCTAAATGGAAAGCTCTGGGTTTGGACACTTGATGATGAGCAACGGGAAAATGTCTTTCCGTTTCTACTTTCTACATATCTATCGGGATGTGTGCTTAGGAGTGATCCGGTTTTCTTTATTATGTCATGTTAAATGTACCAACTATCAATGGAAAGTTCTCCGAGAAGAAAGATAAAAATAAAGGTAATGGATGTTCAAGAAAAACATTTCAGTTTTCAGTTTAAATTACCTTTTATGTGGTGTGAAAAATCATATACTGAATTCAATTAGCTCTCGTATGCATAAAGTGATCATAAAGTGCTAAACAGAACTCGTATGGTTAAGGAATTTTAAATTTCACGCACTAAGAAATTGATTACTCCGTTCATTTTCAGACATATATAGACACAAGCTAGCACTTTGGCCTTCGAGTAAAAACATCGTGGATTTGATTCCCCACTTCATGCCCTCATGCTTGGGTTTTTTTTTTGTGGCTTGGAATCCCTTTTAAACTACAGGTCGCAATTTAATTTTCTTTTTTTTATGCAAAATATAACCATAGAGCTATAAACAAACCAAGCTAGGCTGTCTCCAATAATTGAAATCTTAATGATTTATTTTTAATGCATATTTGAGTGTATTCCAGATATGTTACAAGATTGTTAAAAGATACGATTATTTATATAGTTTTACTTTAAAAATTTATATGTGTTTATAAATTTAATTAAATTTATAAATTTACACACACACACACACACACACACACACACACACACACACACACACACACACACACACACACACACACACACACACACACACACACACACACACACACACACACACACACACACACACACACACACACACACACACACACACACATACACACATATATATATATAACAGCCCTTTGTGGGCCTTGGCCTTCTTCTGAAGTCTGTGCCATTCTGATCTATTTCCAGAAATTGACCTCCAGTTTTTGACTTTAAGTATGGCAAATTCTTCCTCCAGGAAATCCTTCCATCTCTTTTTCGGTCTTGATTTTGATCTTCTACAGAAAGTGGTAGCATTGAAGACCTTTAAAGGTATTCGCACTGCACTCATTCTCAGATGGTGTCCTGACCATCTCATTCTAGACAGTTTTACTAATTGTAAATAATGTCCTCCTCTCTACTGATTTTGTATAGCTCAAAGTTATACCTTTCTCGCCAGGTGTTATTCTCCAGAACAGCACCAAAAATTAAGCTCAAAGACTGCCAATGCTCTCTCTTTCTTTATCATCAAGATCTATATCTCAGAGGTATAGGTTATACTGGTTTATACAATGTCCTGTTTAACATAATCTTTGTCCTTCTTTTGATTAGATAGCATTTTAGAAGAGGTCTTAGGACAAAGAAACAACAATTTGCAGCAATGATCCTCTTTCTGATATCAGGATTGATGTTATATATATATATATATATATATATATATATATATATATATATATATATATATATATATATATATATATATATATATATATATATATATATATATTTATATATATATATATATATTTATATATATATATATATATATATATATATATTATATGTATATATATATATATATATATATATATATATATATATATATATATATATATATATATATATATATATATATATATATATATATATATATATATATATATATATATATATATATATATATATATATATATATATATATATATATATATATATATATATATATATATATATATATATATATATATATATAGTAAGACCCCGCTTAACGCGGGGGATACGTTCCATCAAAGTAGAGCGTAATGCGAAACAGCGCTAAACGGGGCTATCTTTACATGTAAATATTGGGGTTAGGGGAAGATGGCTAGGAAATTGGTTAGGTATTAAATTTAAAAAGTATGTCTTTTTTAATAAAAATAAAACCAAACATTTATTTCTTAAAGCCCAAATTAATACCACATTATTATTTCTTGCAAAAATAAAAACAAAATATAAATAACAAAACGAATATTCTTAAAAAAAACAAATAAAATTCTAAGTCAGTCATATTTAGTTAGCCTATCCGCGTTTTCAGTGTTCTGCCTTTTTGTGACAAAAGCATCTAATGTTGTTTGCCTTTATCTTTTGCGTTGTTCTCTTAAAAGTTCTTCATAAACGGATAGAGCATATCTAACACCACGCCTTACTTTTGAGCTCCTGTCAAAATTCGGATAATTTTCAATGAATTGATCCATTATTTCAGTTATGATAGACAAACTCCTTTTTACAAACGCCATCGAAAGTTCTTTTTGCTCTTCTTCTGAATCATTGCTGTCAACATTTTTGTTTTCTTCTTGTTCAGTTAATTCCTTAAGCTCATCATTAGAAAGACTAGCCGCTGCTTCTTGAATTATTTCTTCGACATCTTCCACATTTACCCCTTCAAAACCGGTTTGCTTCGTTAATTTCACTATCTCTTCCACTATTTCATCCACATCGACAGAGTGTCCAACGTCATCGTTCTTACTTAAATCTGGCCAAATATTCTTCCATACTCCTTTCAAAGATCTTTCTGTTACCTCATTCCAAGAAAGGCCTATGTTTTCTACAGCATCCACGATGTTGTAGTTTTTCCAAAATTCTCTTATGGACTGGTTTTCATCTCCGTCTGTTTTTTCAAACATTTGCTTAAAGGTTCGCCGCAAGTATTAAGCCTTAAAATTTGATATAACGCCTTGGTCCATTGGTTGAATTAAGGCAGTTGTGTTAGGCGGCAAGAAAACCACTTCGACTGGAATGCATGTTGTTAAGTCTGATAAATTTTTTGGGTGGCTTGGAGCGTTATCAATTAACAGAAGTGCTTTTTGTTCAAGTTTTTTAATTTCGCAATAACGTTTAACAGACGGGCAGAAATGTTCAGTGAACCAATCCAGGAAAATTTTCGCAGTTATCCATGATTTTTTATTAGACTCCCAAATTACAGGTAAAGTTGATTTAGATATGCCTTTCATCGCTCTTGGGTTTTTGGAAGAGTAAATTAGTAATGGGGTTAATTTAAAATCTCCGCTTGCGTTAACACTTAGTAGAAGGGTTAAGCGATCTTTTGCAGCTTTAAATCCTGGTGCCCGTTTCTCTTCACGGGATAGAAATGTTCGTTTCGGCATTCTTTTCCAAAACAAGCCTGTTTCATCAACATTAAAAACCAATTCTGGAGGATAGTTTCCTTCTTCAATTATTTTTTTAATATCGCTGGAAATTCAGCCGCAGCTTTTGTATCACCACTTGCTGATTCTCTTGTAATCTTTATGTTGTGAAGGTTATTTCGATGTTTAAATCTATTAAACCATCCTCGACTAGCAACGAAAGTTTCACTTGTGTCAATTGTCTCAGCCTGAATGTAATTAAAAATTCTTCTAGCTTTTTCCATTATGATAGATTGGCTTAATGGCATATTGCGGTCAATTTCGTCGTCAATCCATATAGAAAGTCGTTTTTCCATTTCCTCTATGATATTATTTCTAGAACGGGTAATTCTAGTTGCAGAACTTGACGTAGTTGTAGTTGCCGATGACAGTATTTTTCTTTATTCTTCATGATGGTCTTTATTGTTGAAGTTGGCAAATTCAATGAAGCACTAATTAGAGTTTGACGTTCACCAGAATCTAATCTTCTAATCACTTCCATTTTAGTTTTGAGTGAAATGCTTTTTCTGGTTGCTTTCTTTTCTTTTTCATTATCACCCGTAGTAAAAACTAAAGATCAAAATATTTGACACTGTAATATAGT
Organism: Latrodectus hesperus; assembly: GCA_037975125.1. NCBI lineage: Eukaryota > Metazoa > Arthropoda > Arachnida > Araneae > Theridiidae > Latrodectus > Latrodectus hesperus. The sequence continues at coordinate 27,528,869 of CM075862.1, forward strand.
ATTAAATATGTAAATTAATACCTACTTACAATAATGTCAACAAATGTTTCCAATAATAAAAATATGTCTGTACAATACCACACCAAGCAAGAAACACAAGTACACTCTTTCGGATATGTATTTGAAACCTATCGCTGCATAATATTTCGGGGAATCCCCGCATGCTGCGAGCGATTTCGTGGAATCCCCGGGTTGAAATAAAAGAGCGCTAAACCGAAACAGCGCTAAACGAAACAGCGTTAAGCGGGGTCTTACTGTATATATATATATATATATATATATATATATATATATATATATATATATATATATATATATATATATATATATATATATATATATATAGTGTGTGTGTGTGTGTGTTTTCATTCAATTCATTCCCCCCTTCCATGTGTAATACAAATCAAATTAAAAGTTAAAATACTCGAAACCAGTTGTCAATACTTTTGAATCACGCGTCAGTCCTTAGGACAACAAAACACCAGTGAATGCTTCGTTAAATGATTCTTTTTAAATCTTTAAAAACTGTGTATTTTAATGTCAAATAGTAATTTTTAACTAATATATTTTTCAAGAGGTGATAATATTATGTACAGTTTATTCCTTTATCTCTTTCAATATGCACCACGCCAAGCTTCTGACCAAATTGCCTTATTGGTCGTGACTCTGTCAGGAATTTGCGAGTCTGAGATGGATGTTTGGAAATATTTTGCATGTATTTCTGAATAAAAACGTGTCACATCATGTAAAAGGTGTTAGTAGAATGATATACCAATCCAAAATAACTTTTTAAATAACACAATTTACCCACATTCCGGTTTTAAATTATGTAGAGGCCAAACATTTATGAAATTATTAAGTAAATTCATGCTTTTATATTCATGCTTTACAATATACAAAATTTTTAAATAGACATTAAAAATTTTTAATTTTTGTTTCTTTTCAAAAGCATTTGAATTCTTTAAAGTATTTCTCTGTAAATAAAAAAAAGCTTCAAATTTTGCATGAAAAAAAAATGTATATCATAAATGTCGTAAAAATTTTACGAATCTTGCTGCCGGAAATAAAATTTCATGAACCATTTAGTAAGATATATCTAAACTCACAATCATATTTCTTTTAAATGCAATGAAATGCACCTGGCGATTTCGTTTCGCCTTCCACGATTTTATCATTTTCAGAGTACCTAAAATATATGTAAAAAATAAAAAAGAGAATTCACATATTATGTGTTTGAAGATACCCTATTTCTTTCTTTTGAAACTTCTTTTATACCTTATACTAGAATACTTTCCATCAGTATAATTTCTCTTGTTGTACAATTTTGCATTTTTACACGTAGAAAAAGTTTGATAATGATGTTCCAGTCAAATATATTTATGTTGGAATAAAGTGGCTGCCATAAATATGCAATATTCTTCCTGCAAATGTTTTAGTTAATAGAATAGTGCAGAAGGAAATAAGGAGCCGACAAAACTAAAAAGATCTACTTAGAATTAATAGCTGTATTGACAGCGTTGATATAAGTGCATGATTGAAGTTTCAGATCAAAATAATTATACAATGACGAAAAATTCGTAAATAAAATTTCGATCCTAATTTTTTTTTTACAAAAATTCAGGATTTAATTTGCAGTGCAATAAGATAAGATCTGTTTTATTCTGGGATTTAGATCTGAGACTAGAAATGATATAATCGAGTCGTTATGTAGACTAGGTATTTCAATGAATCGAATCAATATGGTTAACATCCCAGTCAATTTAATTGGACATGTACATTGAAATACACTGGTATTTATCTAAATGATCGAAAGGAGTTAATACTGGAATAGTACTAACATAATTATAAAATGCCATACACAATTTGGTTATCCAGGACTTCTTGCTACATAATTATTAAGCATTAATGAACATTGTTTTGTTGAAAAAATAACTCCAGAGAATACCCCCATGAGAACGTCATTTGTAGTTGTATAATTTTCTAGCTCTGAACTAAATTTTAACCGAATCGCAACTAAAAAGACCTGGAATGAAGAGTATGGGATCAAGAAGTCAATATTCTAGAAATTGAGATTAGTTTATATCACTGTGAAGAGGTTCGTAGCTTTGATCGCAATGGCTTTAAACAACACTTCTCTGTTTAAAAAAGGGATCGATGTTAAAGGGAACATAATTCTTACAGCAAAGAGAATACTGGTTCAATTTAGCACTTATTTCAACAGTTTGGAACGGAGAAATTTGAAGAAAATAATCCTATTTGGAGAATATTTATTTCATTAGTTGATGGAAGTGTTCTTAAAATACGAAACATTTCTGGATACATTGATAACCAGATATTCGTCAGAACCCTGCATATCAAAAACATCAACTTATATAATGAGTGGACAAAATCATAAATAAATATTAAATGCAAATATTTTTACTATTTTGATACAGTTCTTTAGAGAGTTTTGATGAAGTAAGTTCCTTTCAAATCTAGACATGTATCCAAGATAAAAACAGGATAAAATACGTAATTTTTATATATTTACCAGAAAAGAAATTAAAAGTGTTATTAAATTCATATGAAAAAGATCGGGAAGAATGTGTACTGTAATTAAGAATTTTAAAAGTAAATTAAATATATTAGTTGATTTCATCAATACATAATTTAATTTCCAGTTTTTATATCAAGATTATGTTGTAAATATTGTTGACGATTATATGGCGAATACAATTCATTTCTATTAAATTAAAACTAGTCTTAACTTACCTATGTTTCTTTATTTTCTTAATGCATACATCTACACATGTCTCGTTTAGTATATTCTATTACAAATAACTTTGAAGAAGCCAGCTGAGTAAGCACAGTTAAGCAAAATACTGAAATCGTGACTTTCCCAAAAGCGAAAGCCTTATTTAAATATAGTTTGGAAAATACATTTCTGTTGTAATCAATTCTGATATCATATGCTACATTTGCTATTCATGACTAAGTAAGTCAAATATGACTGTATTGTGTTTTCACGAATACACAACCATTTTGCGATCGTGGTTACGGAAAGTCATGCATGCTAAGAAAGCATCTGTTTGCGGTGCTTGTAATGCAATTTATTGTATTGCAACAATGGATTCTCGTACTCATGCACCTTATTTTAAACTATGAAGAAGAAAAAATTAATTAAGTCTTCACTCACATTCATTTGATTCAGCTTGAAAAAAACTATTGTTTTTTATTCATGTTCTCAAAAATGATGATTTATCTGAAGTTGAAGAAAAAAACAATAGAAAAAATTGCTACAGTTTTTTTTATCCATTTTTAATAGATTATATAAATTGAAAAGTTCATTAATGTATTTGGAAGAAAATTTCCTATTTGAAAACTTTGCATTTTATAAAATCATAGTTAAAACATTCGTACATTTTAAAATAGCTAGCGAGTTTAAATGTGATTTTCAATTTAAGTTTTATAAAAGAAAGGGGAAATCTTTTCATAAAGTTAAATATTATTTTTGACGATAAAGAAGTTTCAATCGAAAAATCTACAAAATTACAAGAAATTTGAGATAATCAGTAAATGCAGTTTTCGAATAAGTTGTTGTCAATAGAAACAATTTTTTTTATTGAACAAATGATAGTTAATCATTTTTTATAATAGATGGTGATGTAATTAAAGAAGTCAGAAAATTCTTTTGAAAAACTTCATTCTGCAAATAAGTCTTTCGAATCATGTCACATTCATATATTTTGAGAGATAATATTAATCCTACATTTTATACGATTCTAATTATGCCTATTTCTTGTGATTTGTTTCCTTTTCGAGGGAATCTTATCAGTTAGATTTTTTCTTTTTAAAAAAGATAATATTTTAGTGGAAAAAAATCAAACGTACCGATCTACAGATATTTCATTTTTATGAATATGTAAGGTACTTAATATGTATGTGGGTGTAGTAAAATGTTCTGTCTAAAAAATTAACTTAAAATATTATAGAGAGAAATTATTTCTATTTTATATGTAAAATGTTTTTTAGATAGGCATTTTAAAAAGATATAAATATATTTTTAGTAATTCCTATGATAAAAATTAATTTTAATGAAAATAAGAGAATTCTCAACAAATGAATGACGCTTAAGAATCCAGTTTGGTTAAAAAAGAAATATTATTTTGTAATGTGCTTTGTAAGGGCTCTTATACTAATGAGAAAAAGAAAATTTGATGTGAAGATAATAAGCAAACCTATCATTATAATTAAGAAATTTTTTTAGAATGTGAAAAAATTTGGTATTTATCTCTTGTTCATTATTAAAAGAATTTTCATATAGTTTTTTAATGAATTTTTTCTGTATAAGTCTGTTTATGAAAGAGAGAAAGAAAACCATCAAATAGAAAGCATAATTAAAATTTTACCTCAAGTCAAAGTGTAAACTTTTATAGGGGATTTTCCCATATAAGTAATTAATTTCTTACGTAAATAATTAATAATGAAAGCATTTATTATTAATAATGTAAGCATTTTTAGAGGATTTTTGCTTTTAGAAGTAGTTATTAGCTAATGTGAATATATCCACAAGAGCAAATAAATTACTTCTAAAAGCAAAACAATTTAAATAGAGGTTAAAATTTCATGAAATTGTAATGAAGGAAATTAAAAGAATCTGCTTTTAAAAAGAAAGAAAAACTAATTCAAAGATTGCTTCCTTTCTCTCTTTTTACTATATTGTAAGAACATCTGATAAATTTACATTTTGTTTATTAGTTTCTAAAAGTTAAGTAATAAAACTATTTGAAAAACAAAAAATAAGACTCTTCCAAAAAAGTAACAATAAAAAACACTTCCATAGTACTTCTTTTGCACTCACGAATAAATACAATTTGGATGAAAGTAAATTTAATCTGTTTTACATAAAGAGAAAACATTTTCTTTATTCTGCATTGTATTTTTTAAGAAGTTATAATGCTTTCAGAGGAACACAAATGACTAGAAGTAAAATAAAGATATGAAAAGTTTGTTAGGTTAAATCGAACATTTTTGTCTTGTATGAAAATGTCTTTAAGAGAATTTTTTTGTATGGTTCTCCTTTTAGAGATAGAAAACTTCTTTACTTATCCCAAAAATATTAGAATGCCTTGAGTATAAAAACAATGATTTAAATGAAAGAAAATACTGTAAGAGTTAAAAGTATAGTCTATGTTTCATGTGTGTATTATTAAAATTAATGTGTTATGAATTCTTAATTTTTAAATGTATTAAATGATGTCTTTAAGTTGTGAAACTTTTAAATAATTGCTTATAATTATCTGAGGATTAATTTTATGTTTATTTTTGGGTTCTATAACTTTAATGTCTCTTAAAAGACAGCATCAGAATTATTGGTTGTTTTGTAAGAGGTTTTAATATCTATCTCCTAATTACCTCTTTTTAGGAGTATTTTTCAAAGATAGTGGATCTTATTTCAGTTTATAAGAAAAAAAAACAACAACCCAGGTTTGATTCCAACTGATGTTAAACAGCAGGTGATGAATGTTGTGCTTCTGTCTTTTGCATGCAATTTTGCCTGATAATCTTCCGGATTTCTTCCCTTGTGACAAATGATTATGACTCACTATCCATGTAATGTCTTAATGAAAGGCAACTTACTTGGTGGTCAATAAAATGCCTTTAAATATCCTTAGATTGTCCACTATGTGATGTTACTAGAAGGAAACTTTGAAAATTCTCAAGCAGTCACTTCTATATAAGTGCTATATAAGTAAACAAGCTGTTTCTATATCTCATTATTAAATAGTGGTTGAGATATAATCCGGGACATTCCACGCCGATGAGAGATGTCCTGTTACTAGTCCACGGAGGAACTTATATTCCAAGTGCAGTAAGTTTACTTCTAAACTCTAAAAATAATAAACATATTTCTAAACATTTTAACACTTGAAAAATATTAAAACCTGGATATGGAACCTAAAAAAAACTTTTGTAGAATATTTTTCATTTCTTTGAAAACAGTCAAAAGGAAACAATTTCTTGGGTGATGATATATGAAAGAAATGTTTCTTGTGTTGAAAACAGTTTTAATAAAATGCAAATTTTGAAAATGATTTTCTTATTATTTACCGCAATTTTGCACAATTATTATAGATTTTGAAGTATTAGTATATCTGCTGTAAAATACCGACTAAGCGAAATCGTCAAATTTTCTCCTTTTTCTTTTCGTAAACATGACAGTTAGAAAAGTGGAGCAGCGCATCATATAATGTCAATCTAGCTGGCACAAGACAACAAAAACAACAACGACAAGTGGTGGCTGGTGCTTCCGTAATAAAGAACTCCGATTTTTAATAATGACAACGATTGTGATTAATGAAACAAAAGTACTTAAAAGCTAGTTTGGAATGGTGATAACCGTGGCATGTTTGAGGCGGGGATCATTATCTCTCGGAATAAAAATCTCTCGTTCGATTAAAATCATTGTTGGTATCAAATCAAATTGTTGGTAATCAAATGGCAGGTAAATATGGCGTTCGTTCTTTTCACATGGTCGTATATCGAGTGTTTGAGAAATTTGAGATCAACTATATATAATTCTAGAGAATCTACAGAAACTATTGTTCCACTCTGAAGACATCTGTATAGATAAATCCTGCTTAAAACACATTAACTGTTTTAAATTACCGATTACAATTTAACATATTAAATGATGAAAAAGACATTCATTCCGGTAATTTTAATGAGAATTAAAATCCAAGTATAAATTCTTCTATAAAATGCTTGAAATATGGAAAAATGGATTGTTCTTTTCAAGAATTATTTAATGTTAATGTTTAAATCATAAATATAATCAAGAAATGAGCTAAGGAAATACATCATTCCGTACATTAAGTTTTGATATAATTGTTATTTAACTACGTACCTAACTTTATGGAACAAGATAATAAATTTACACTCATAGACTTTCACTTAGTGGTACTTACTGACACACATGATAAATTTCAAACATTACTGAAATATTACTCTGGAAATGTTTAGTTATTTTTTTCAGAGCAGTTATTAACTTTTGTATAAAACATTTTTAAATATAATGTATATAGAGAAAGAAGAATAAGGTTATTATTTTATTCTGTATCCAGAAAAATTTGCGTCTAATATATTTCGAACGTAAAATTTTTATGCATTAAATTAAATTTTTGATGTATAATTGGTATATTGATATTTGTTTCTTGATGACAGATTACGATTTTGAAATTTGGCTTATAGAAAAATTCTTACAGCTTTTTATTCCCTTCCCAGAGCGTTTATTTCTCATTGAAAATTATTCTTTTTTTTATGAAAACTTACTCTTAAAATTAATTGACAAATATAATACATCTCTGCAGAAATATTAAAAAAAATCTAATAACTGTTTCAGGTAAATTTGAATAAATAAAACCATATCTGTTAATAAGAAAATTCAATAATAGAAGCAATTTTTACTATCATAAAAATGTTGTTAAATAATAAAACTATTGTAACCAATAAAATTCGTAATTCAAGGATAAAAAACCTTGAAAGTAAAGCGTTTTCAAATTCATTCTGATCTTTTTTCTAAAAAAGATCACAGAGCGAACTTCCAGCTCCATCTAGTGGAGATTATGAAATTTAATTCTTTTCTGAATTTAAGTATTTTACATAAAGGTCAAATCTATAATCCAGAAAAGCCAAACCTTCCATAAAGTAACATAAAAATGTAGAAAACGGGTTTTAAAAGTATGATAAAGTATTTAAGAGATTATTTTTCTAAAATGCATTTTAAGTACATGTTCTTTTAAATGATTATTTTTCACAGTTTACGACGTGAAAAAGAAAAAAAAAATTTAGTTGTGATTCAAGTTTAAGAACCAATGTAAAATAATTAAAAAGAATGCATATAATAATAGAAAATTGATTCTCATGAGAAAAAATTAATAATTTTTGTATATTAGAATGTGATGTTTGTTTTTCACATGATTGTATTATGAATTGTGTTTCATCACGATTAAAATGAAAGTATCAGCGTTAGTTCTTAGCGTTAATTCGGAAATAAAAATTAAGAATTTAATCATCCTGCATAAAAAAGATTCGAAATGCATTTAAAGATTGATATTGAAATTGCTTAGTTCCCATAACATAATTCACAAGTATTTTAATTGAAAACTGATGTTCATACTATAGAAATTGATGGCATAACTGTATGTAATGATGCTAGAAATAGTCAGAATAACTGTTGAAGTTATGTAATGATGCTAGAAACAGTAAGAATAACTGTTAAAGTTATTGGTAATGATGCTAGAAATAGTCAGAATAACTGTTGAAGTTATTGGGAATTATTTAAACTGTTGAAGAAAAGATATCGTATAATTTAGCTTATTATTTTTTTGTGACTAGAGAAAATGAATATCCCTGAATACACTTTATATGATATTCACATAGTCTTATGGGATTTATTTATAGTTATATGATAAGAACTCTATATTATTTGAAAGTGTATGTGTTTAACAATAAATATTCTAAGAACTTAAATATAAAATATAAGCGATGATGTTCTAAAATTTAAGAGGCGCACAGTGTGTGACTTGGTTGGGGAAAGTCGTCGTTCTTGAAACCAGAAGGTTGTGAGTTCCATACCGACCTTGCCGAAGACCGGTCGTTTTTAATAATGACTGCTAAAATGCATGTAAAATAGACAGTATCTGCAATATCCTCCAAGGATATGAAGCCCGTGGAGGTGGCAGGCCAAATCTGGTCTCTTCTTCTTCGTCTTTGTTTATAAATTAAAAGAACCTGGGTAGATTCAGGGTTACGATGGAGCACCCACTGTGCAAGGTGGTATCAATCCTCCCTTGTGCTGAAAAGTGAGAATTAGCCAATTGTCTGAGAATTTGAAATAAAAACTTTGAAATGAAGGACTTGGAAAATTCAAATAATTTTAAAAGTAATTTTGGCTTAAGAAATTTAAGGAAAAATCACAAAAAATAGAGATGCATCACTCAAACGTATAGTGACGTGTATAAAATTTGAATATGTAACAGGTGCATAAGATTACAATGTGCAAGACAGGGGCTTTACAGTAAGAATATGTTATCTGTGAAAAAGCATCGAATTCTAAATCTGAGAGCAAGTTTACAAATGTTACTGTTAAACTATGATAAAAAAATCTAGGATTGTGCCAATTTGTAATAATGACTTGCATCATTTGCCCGAAGAACTGCGATGGAGAATTTTTACAAGACAAGGTGAAGTCCAACTGAATAGCTAAAAGGATAAATGTGAGTTTTTCTGTTGTTTCATAGACTTAAGTCTCGAATAAGAGTCTGTTTAGTCAATTTTTCTTACCATCAATTTAACTGTCAGGAGTCCATACTCCACGACGAGTGCATGTGACCTATATTTGTCGATAGGTTGACGAGGCACTAACCTGAATGCAATAGAGGAGATGGGGTGAATTGGTGAGGGCTACCTGGAAGATAAAACATAACCAATGGGCACCAGGGCAAGGAGGAGGTACAAAATCAGAGGGATCAACTGTGTCGACGAGAATTTTGGAATTATAAAGGTAAAAAATTGGAGGCATATTTCCAAAGCAAGATAAGAATGGCAGGAGATTCTGAAGAAGGCCTTGGCCCACATTCTCATTTTCTTTTCTAATGTAATCACCTAATAATTTACAGAATCACTTATCGTCGTAAGTGCTGCATTGCTTCTTGGGAGGATTATACTACGTATTAAAAATATACTAAACTGCGTTCTTTTTATACGTATAATATCATAATTGCCTTTCGATTTCTTTTGCCATTTTATACCTAACAATGTATATTGTGGGCAATTTTCACTAAATTCTTTACCCAATGATTTAGATAGTTAATACTTTTATTAATTTTCCTTAATATTTTAGAAACTTATGTCTTAATTTATGTCTAATGATGTAGTTAATATTAAAATGAATATTTTTTAGTTTGGATTATAAAATGAAATGCAAATAAGGTATGAGTCTCAAATATTTTACTACAATTTTCCCTTTTTTGTTTAAAAGTAGCATCAACCTAAATAAAAAAAAATCTATCGTAAAACATTTCTTGTAGTTTTTAAAGAGACAATAATGATTGATTATTTTAAAGAAATATTCCCTATGGCAGCTGAAAATTTTTTTAATCAATTCATTCACAATTTGCTCTTTATTAGATCAAAAGTATTATTAATATGGGGAAGCCATTTATCATAAATCTTATTCCTGAAATCCATAATCAACAACTCAGTGTAAATCTTGCTAATGAGCTTTTATTTAGTTTTATGGTATCTGATTAAGAGGGGCAAAAAGAAGAAAACATAGTCTGGTTGAAGGATTTTAGCTGGTTAATAAAATTTGTTTCTTTGTTGGTAACAGATTAATTCCTAAATGAAACCGAAATTTCACAGGAAAAACTTTTCAAACAATTGTTTATCCATCAATTCAGGTTTATATCTATTCTCATTATAAATTTTTAATTTCTGTTACGGGCAAAGCGTTTTTATGCGATTTATCAGAAACGCACAATTGATGATTGAAAGAACTATCTTTTTTTAAACAATAAACTTGAATTTATTATAGAAAAAAATTGTATATAAATGAGTATAGAATATTAAAAAAATAAGATTAATTAAAAATTAAATTAAATTAAATTAGAATAAAGTTGCACCTCTATTTTTTTTATTGATAATGACGCCATTTTAAGGATTAGAAAACGAAAAATTTTTCTATTCTTTTTGGAAAATAGAAAGCACCATCTTACCTATAGGCAAAGAGATATACTACAAAATTTTTAATTATCCAATACTTTCATAAGAGTCATTTTCATGATGTTACACAATTGATCATAGCAGTTATTCAGGAAAAATTGAATTATTTATGTGAACAAAGTGGCAATACATACTTGGCAATGTAAAAAAATACTCAAATTTATTGATGTTTTTAATCACTGCTCTACCAGTAGCAGAAATAAATTCAAACAGAGGGTTTTTAAAATTATAATGGACTTAAAAAGTCCTATCCGACAGTTTTATTTCAAAATTTTTTATAACTGATTTTTCTGGTTCATTTGTTATTTAGATCCATAAAAAATAAATATTGGACCCGATAATTGTTCTATTTGCTTGTTTGTTTATTTTCACGAGTTTATATATTTATTAAGAAATCGTGAGATCAACAACTCAGAATAAATCTTGGTTGTAGTAAGAATGATATGCCTTTTCCAAGATGCATATCTGCTGACTATTTTGGTCCTAAGCCCTCTTCTGCAGCAAAAAAATTAGGTGCATGACCAATGTATTCTTTAAATTTTAGGTTGTGGGTATTTTTTATACTACCAAAACCACAAACTTATATTCTCGTGAAACGCCAGAATATTGTGGATCATACTTTAATAATACAAATTTATTTACTATCCTTTACGAGATTCATCTCGTGTCATAAGAAATATTATGAAATATTTTCTAAATTTTGATTTCAAAGTAAATTATATACATATATATACACTTCAAATTCTTTAAGAATTAATGATGCAGATAAAGTATTTAAATAAATCATCACATTAATTTGAGAAATGAATTTCTGTTAATTTCTAAATTAGTCATTCTGTTTACTTTTTAAAAATCACATAATTCCAACTTTCGTCCTGTGGCATAACCACTCATGGCATGTCGGATCAGACTAGTTTACTAGGAAATAACACCGGTCCTGTACGACTTACCCAACAATGAATTCCTTTCAGTAGTAATATTTTTCATTGGACATTTAGGTTTAAGTCTTTTGTTAGTCGTTAAAGTTTGAGACATGCAGCTAGATTCAGACAGTCAAAAATACTGCAGATCTGATGAAACAATTGATAAATGCTGGACAGAATATATCGCACATAGATATACATTAAGAATCTTTAGCAATCCTTACCAGTATGTAAACTAAGATACAAACAAGATGCATAGCTGGAAGGCGCGGTTTTACCAATTACTCATTTGAGGATTCGATTTAAATTGTTTATTGTTCACAATTAATGAGTTTTATGGCCTTGAAGTTTTATTATTTGGTTATCTTTATACTCGTATGCATTTCATTCGCATGTAAAATTTATTGATTCCGCTTTCTTTAAATAGCTCCGATTTTCTTTTTGAATTGAACATTGTTTATTGTAAATTTTGAAAACACAGTATGTATTTATTTAGCACTTTAAACAATGGGGAAATTCTTTCTGATTATAATATATTACAATATCTATTGTGTATATAAAAGTATTTTACATCAACGTAAATTATTTTATAATATTTAGAACTTTTATCGGAGAACTTTTCTTTACAAGGTTTTTTTTGACAATCATTAATTTAAATTTTTATTTTCATGTTGAAATGAATACTTTAAAAATTTTTAAGCATTTTCGTCTTGATGTTTTGTATCTATTTTATATAAAGATTTACGACACAATTGAAATTCGAATAAAGTGACTCATAACAAAATCGGCTACATTTGAAAATTGGGCACAGGTGCCGTGTAATCCATGATTCCAAATTCTGAATTTTTTTGGCGATGAAAAAATGTTGCCATGATGATGTATCGTGACGTGCGCGATGACGTAATAGCTAGGGTTACCAAAATAGAATTTTTTGCATAATTCTTATATTTCTCTATATGTATGACGTAATAAAAACGAGATTGCCAGATACATAAGAAAATCCGCCAAAAAATCGCCAATCTCGTAATTTGGTATCATGGATTATACGGTATCTGTGCCGAAAAATGTGAGTGTTATTGCAGTTTGTATTTAGCATGTTTTATAGCGATAGCTATGTAAAGTTATGTTTGTGCAGATTTTTCTCAAAATAAATCAACTCCATGTCAATCTACTGAATGCAAATAAATTTATTTAGAACAACCAAACACAGGTCACGAAGCAGCACAACGCTAAGAAACAATGTAAAAGATTGGGGAGATACAGATGTACATTCCAATGAAATACATTACAACAAACACTTATTGAGAAAATACAATTTTCGACGAAAGAAATAATCATACAAGTTACACTTACATAATTATTCAAAAAAGACAATCTCGTAGTCATCCTGCAAAGTTTTACAAAGAGCTTTAATTTCAAATAGAGATAATATCTTTCAACACAGATTATTAACATGTTTATGTACATAAAATGTGCAGATAAACAAGCTGATAGACATTTAATAAAACAACAACCCCGATCCTTTAATAGTAACTTTAGATAAAAAATAAAAATGTGAAAGATTTTGTCCCTGCATATCATCTTCATTTTGGAAATAATATGAGTTAGTTTGAGTATTTAGTGGGGAAAATATTTGAGTATAGGTATTTTTTTTTTACTGGAAGGGATAAAAATATCCAAGCAGCCCAGAATTCTTAATACCATGCCCATTTGGAGTTCAGTTTACTTGATATTTTTTATAACCATTATCGTTTCCTCGAACCATTACAGATTTTAAATGCAGTCATATCCCGTTGTTAAATAAGGCTAACTTGCTTAGTTTACCTGATAGTTTATTGAATATTTTACAGAGCAAGTATTTATTTTAGTTGAATATATTCCACAGGTTACTTAATTAGCTTGGTTGTATACCTCGTAGGTTAGATGTTCAGCTTAGTAGAATAAACCAAGGTTAGTTATATAGCTTAATTGATTATATCATTGGCTAATTGCTTAGCTTTGTTGCATATTACGTGTTAGTTATTTAGCTTATTTAAATATTCCATACTCTAATAAAGTTATTTACATTTATTTATCGAATGATTTCAGCATATAATTTTAAGTTGCTAAGACTAACTTGATGTTTATCCATACTTTTCCCTAAGGCACTTAACAGATTTCATAAACTCCAAATGAAGATTAAAAACAAAAAAGGATTGAGCTTTCGAAAATTTGAATGCATAAGAGTCTGCTGGTATAAATATTCTACAGATAATTTTGACAAATCCCCGGCATTAACTTTCGAATATACCCCAATTAATTAAAAAAATATTTGCGTTATGTAAGCACTATTTATTGATTAAATATAAGTTAAAATACGAAATTCAGAAAAGATATGATGTGCATTTTAGTATAGTGGCATATAATTTTCATACTTGAGGATTTTGTTACTAATTTAAAATCTGTATACGCTTATAATATTGCTCTCAACTGAACTTTAAATTTAAACATGGTACTGTTTCTTGAGTTGCATGCATTGTCTTAGGAAAATATTGAAGCCGGTAAAATATAAATATTTCCAATACTTTCTAATAGATATACCTCAATATTCCTGTGAGAATTGTATTGGAAATTTTTAATGTTTTTCACATCAAAATAAAAGTACATGTCAGAAATACATAACGTGTAAATATATGCAAAAAACTTGAAACTTTTTATAAAGTTTTATTCATTGGTCGTAGCCTAATTTTTAGAAGGTGAATTTACCTTACGCGTTAAGTATCTTAATATTGAAGTTTAATTCAAATGAATATTAGTTTCTAAAAATTATTGCTTTGCTATATTTATAGTTGTGATTTTAACACAATCTGAACATAATAGCTGAAAATAACATTAGGATAAAATGTACAATATACATATTGTTATGTTAAAGTTAAAAATATTGACATTTTAGATTCAAAACATGACATCGGATATGCCATTTTAGGATTTTATTTTTAAGCTGTTAATCCAAAAATTATTTCACGTTGAACTATGCCGAGATAATAGTTCGGACATTTTTCCCCACGTGAAGTATGTATCGATATCGATGTTATAAGTGACGCAAATCATCGATCGAATGCGATGAGATGTGTTTCTTGTGTAGGTGATGGAGTTCCCTATGCTCGAGAAGTGTTCACGGTTGCAGAGAAGAGTCGAAACGAACAGAAAAGTGGGAGAGAACTAATACCGATCTACGTAGTTTCTACTTGAAGAGAAAGACGATTGAAAAGTTTTTATTTTCGTCCCCATTGCTGGAAAAGCCCCGCTCGTTCACATCGGCAGTTTGTGCCCCACAGGTTGCAGCGACAAGAGGAGTTTGCACAGCAGTCGTTTGGTTTGCCATCGCAGCCTCCCCCACGTCGGATACAGGCGCGTCTGAAAAAAAAGGGAAAACAATAGATTAGACAGATCTACATGAAAAGAACCGTCCAGTTTCAGAGACATGAACTAGATTTCTTTTTGATGATCTAGTAATCAGAATTCTGCAAGGATTTTAATTTAAGAAATCACTTGGAAAAAAAATTGAACTTGGTTTGCAGAAACTCATTTAACAGTCATAATTTTTTTTAAACAAGTGACTATGAAAAATATTTTAAAGAATGTAAATTTACAGGTAAAGAATTAATTCAAATCAGCATTTGACACTGCCTTTATTGCATTGCTGTAGACATGTGCATATGTGTGTACATAAATAAGAACAAAATTTTAAAAAAAATATGTTGTAAGTAATATACTCCAAAGTACACATTCGTTAGACAAGAGGTTGCAATCCTGAAAAATGTAGTTGGTATAAGCGATTAGAGATTATGAATATAAGATTTATTTTTCTCAAATATTCACCTCAGCAGTGACAACATACATAAACAATGATCACTTACTTTCTTCGATTTCGATGACTGAAACTCCAATAAACATGTCAGACATTTAATGTGATGTGAAGCAGAGTTTGGTTACGGATGGCTAGACATATGCATTGGATTGTTATTTTGAAGATTAAAAAAATAATAAATATGTATAAAGAAAAGTATTAACGGCCGAAGAACTTCAGTAACAAAGTTTGCTGTCTTCGGCTTATAAAAAACCGAGTTGATTTCAAGTGGTGCAAATCAGCTTCGTTCTGGTTTTTTAATTTCAAGTTATTTCAGATTCATGATAAGTCAATGTAAGAAAAAGTGTTTATCAATGGTATAAAGGATTGTGATTAGAAAGAGAACAAGTTAAAGAGTCATTCAACTGTCATGACTCAATTCCCCATCATTTCAAACAGAAGCATATGCAATAACTTCACGTTTTTCCTGATAGCTGGAAAAATTTAAGCAATTAGCAATAAACTTCGTGGATAACTTTCGTGCCATTAATGAGAGATTATTACAACCAGTGTTTCTCAAACTTTTAGTATTCACGGCCCAATTTTCAATCATAATTTTCATCGCGCCCCCCTTCTCACCGCATACAACAAAATGTATACAATAATAATGTATTTTGAGTATTTTGGCACTAAACCTACACTACAACCTTAATTTTAAACTTTACAAATTACTTAGAATACGGAAATTTATTGACATTTTGCATCCCCGATCCTCAGCATTGAAAAAACAAGAATGCTATGCCTTTTTATTGCTCTTGTGTCACGTCATGTCGGGCATTCTCACGGTTTTCCGAGAAGTTTCGATTTGTCTGGAATTTGTCTGGTCAGCTTAAAAGTTAAGTTAGGAGCGTGCGCACATGCGAACAAATGTTTTCTCATAGGGAGAAGGAGAAAGTTCTATGACGCCAATTTCAATTCCAGACAATCTCATTCGAGTCGATCCTTCTATCGCTATTGAATCTATTCTGAATGTGTATGTTATGTATATTTTCATGTAATTGCAATTCACCGTATTAAATATTCACGGTAGCAGACTTATGCAGAATCGATGGATAAATTTTTAAGCGGGCGTAAGCGAGCATTAGATAGACAAGCATCAACAAGTACACAGACAAGCGTGGTTCCGAAAATAAAATCAAGAAAATATTCTCAAGAATACTTAAATTTTGTGTTAACTAGTACTGAAGTAAATGAAGAAGAAATGTATACCATTTGTATACCATTTGCTCAAAAATGTTGGCGACAGACAGCATGAAACCTAATAAACTTAAACGACGTTTGGAAACGCTTCATAATGAGTACGTAAACAAGCCCAGAGAATTCTTCGAATTAAAATTTAAATCATATGAAAAGCAAAAATCATTGTTTAAAAAAATTTTGTCTGTGAATATAAAAGCTTTAATTGCCATTAATGATAAGTTTCATATAAAATAAGTTTCATATAAAATAGCCAGATGTGAAAAGCCTCACACCATTGGTGAAGAGCTTATTTTGCCAGCCGCAATTGAGATTGTAGAAATTATGTTTGGAGATAATTTTGCAAAACAATTGCAGTCTATACCTCTTTCAAATGATACTGTTGCCCGTCGAATTGCTCATATAGCTGAAGATGTAGAGTGTCAGCTTTTTTCTGAGTTGCGTGACAAATTGTTTTCAATACAACTCGATGAGGCAACAGATAGTAATAAAGATGCTCATTTCATTGCCTATGTTAGATTTTGTGATGATTTGTCAGTAGTAGAAGAATTAAGTTTTTTCAAACCAATAGAACTCAAAGGAGCAGCACTCGCATTATTTGCAATCTTAAATGATTTTATGAATGAGGCAAACATAGAATGGAAAAATTGCGTCGGAATATGCACCGATGGTGCTCATTCTATGTCCGGAAGATTCCAAAGTAGTCAAGCATTTGTGAAACAAAAATCGCCAAAGTGCGTCTGGACACATTGCATGATCCACAGAGAAGCTTTGGCTTCCAAAGAAATGAGCCCTAGTTTGAATATTGTGTTCACTACGCTTGTAACAGTAGTAAATTATATAAAAATGAGACCCCTGAAATCAAGAATCTTTTCTGCACTTTGTAAAGACATGGGTGCAATACATTCAGCGTTACTATTTTTTATTGCGAGGCAAGATGATCACGAGGGAAATTTTTGCAACGTGTTTATGAATTAAGAGAAGAAATCGCCGTTTTCCTAGAAGAGGAAAAGAGACCGGAAGCTGAGAATTTTCGCGATAGTTTATTTGTGATGAAATTGAGCTACATGTGTGGTCGACATATTCGAGAAATTAAATAACTTGAATCTTCAACTGTAAGGAGCAAATACACATATATTGCATTCGAGTTATAAAGTTAATGCTTTTTGTAGGAAATTGGAATTGTGGATCAGAAATTTAAAGCAAGAAAATTTAACAATGTTTGCAAACTTGAATGATTGTATTAAAACTTACAAGGCTGAAAAACAACATCTAAAAGTTGTTTTTGTAACCATTGAAAATCATTTAGCAATGCTAGCAAAAGAATTTTAAAAAGTACTTTCTTGCTGATGACAAACTGATATTAAGTTACAAGTGGGTGAGGGATCCCTTTAAAAATACTCCCGAAGGACTCTAAATTGAAGAGGAAGAAGCCTTCATAGACTTCACGGCACAAGCGGCGAAACCAAAAGACAATTGAGTAATAAATCACTCTTTGAATTTTGGGCAGGATTGGATAATGAGTTTTCTGCACTAAAAAAAGGGCATTTCGCATTCTACTACCATTTTCAACATCTTACCTTTGTGAAACTGAATTTTCTGAGATGGCTTCTTTGAAAACAAAATATAGATCTAAGCTAAATATAGAAAAAGAACTGAGAGTGTCTATTTCTAATACTAAACCCTCCTTAAAAAAACTTTGCTCTGAAAGACAAGCCCAAGGAAGTCACTAATAATAATAAATTTGTTTTTAATTTAGTAAGTTGTTTTAATTTAGTAAGTTAATTATTAATTATGTCGAAATGTATTTTGTTTTGTATGTGTATATGTGTTCTTTCCTTTCAGTCACTTAATCAATTTCTTTAAATAACATTTTCTCTTGGATATGTTCACGCCCCCATTAGTGTGCTTGCGCCCCCCTAGGGGGGCGCGCCCCACAGGTTGAGAATCACTGTACTACAACAATTGTGTTGTTGTAAGATGTCCATGGGAGATGGACAGATTATAACTATTAGACTCATGTAGATACAAGAACGTGGATCATTTTCTTCTAGCAATTGTTTTTACTTCCAGTGCTTTGAGAATGTTTCAGCATGAGAACAGAGCGTCTATGACTTAATAACTTCACTCAGCTTCCCATTGCATAAGCAAAGAAAATATCGCTTGCTATAGACAACAGCAACAATTATTTTTACAAACCACACATAAAAATAATTGAATTTTATAAAAATATTGTAGGTGTGCTGTTGTAAGAAAGTTATATATTATAGGTGTGTCGTTTTCAGAGAGTATAACCTTCCTGTTTGGTATACAAGTGCCTTTTTCCGTTCAAATACTAATATATAGAGGAGTCAGTTAATACGCCTGCATCAACATTTTTTGTGCTCCGGTGGCTCAGTAGTTTCATACCACTTCCAGTAAAATCAGCAAAGTGAATCATTTGCCGAGGGGAGTTATTAGGAGGGTGGCCATATTCACCCTTATTGGGATGCTGGAGTACTGTAGGATGTGTCCACGTTAATCTGTGATGTCCAAAGTCCTTCCACTGGTGTGGGTTGATGTAAGAAAGAGGATGCAACTTCTGCTGTTGACAATGGTTCTTAATTACGAGGCACTTAGTGAGTATACCAAACCGTTAACTTTTGCTATAGTCCAGAGCTCACTTGCACCAATATATATTCAGGTGCTGATAAGTTGATGTCTTAATGATTGACTGTGCAATTTGTCTTGCATTCCTCTGTCTGAAGCAACTTTGTCAAGCATTTCATTTATTTTTCCTTACTTCATTTGTAAATAGCACCACTGTCTGCTCATTACTTTGTAAATTCATCTTGTAACTTTTTCTTCGGTTTTTAATTAAGTCTTCTGTGCTGCGATGAACGAGCAACTCTTGTAAGGTGCTGTCTTGGCTTTTCTGGACTTATACGAAGGAAGGTGATGCCTGTTAAACAATGTACTGATCAGGTGCCTTCCTTATTATCTCCTCGTCCTTGTCTGCAGCAACTGCTTTGACATAATTGTGAGAGCGTTTCTTCGAAGAGAGAAAAAAGCATCCCAAACTTTTTACTTCATCAAAATAGAAATGTGACTGTAAATGAATCTGCTGATTTCATTTGTTACGTAATATAGCATTTATCGTGTTTAGTGATGTTGCTCAGTTTGGCTTTATCGTTCAGTTTCATGCTGCCATGAATCTTTCCTTTGCAACACTTTTTTAACATTGAAGTTTCTCAAATCAAGATTTACATTATTTATTAATTTAAATCTTATGATGTCCAGTTCAAAAACAGCAATTTTTACTGCTATCTAGAAATTTACCTAACTAGATCAGGTACTGTATAAACTGTGTGAATACATTTCTATATATAATTACCCATTCACAGTTAACTCTTAAGTTTATAGAACCATGGATATTAATTTAACGCACTAATGTTATGAAACAAATTATGCATTATGTTGTGTCAACCGGGTCATAAATCAATGTGAAATGATTTAATCCCATAATGCTTTACTGAATTCTCTATCGACTATTACATTGCAAATATATGATTTCTGCCTGTAGAATGACATTAATCAGAAGCATTTATGAATAATGTTCACGTAAATCACCTGAAACGGACGCTTATGTAATTAGCAAAATTAATATGTTAATAAATTATTATACGAATTCATGGAAATAGTTTAAATCTATTCTAAAAGTATTGAGTTTGAAAATTAAAATCATATGGTTATGTGAAAAGATAAAATGTAGAGAGTAGAACTGAATTTATTATTACATCACATTTAATATTTAATTCTCTTTAATAAAACTAGTAGAATGGCTTATATTTCAAAAGAAGAATATTGGGAATTGCTAAATATTACTAAATTTATTAAAGTAATATACTTTTTTTAATTAATGTTTTTTTAAAATTATGTGTGTTTCTGTATAATTCTTAACATTACTTAAGTTGATTAACTAAAACATTTGGTTTAATTAAATGAAATTTATTTTATGAAAACACAATACATATGCTGATGTTATATATACATATTTCTTATCTCAAGAAGTAGTTATTACTCAAATTTAAAAAAATGATAAATTAATTGATAATTTTTTATTAATATCTTCAAAATTATATAATAAAAAGCAAAATATTAAAATATAACCCACTATTTAAAAGAAATATCAATATAAGAGTGCTGTTAACCTTTTGCGAGTTAATTAATTTTAATTTCTTAAATAAAATAATAATCAAATATACATAATGGATGTATATTTGATTATTATTATTTTATTTAAGAAATTATTATCTTGAGAAACTTCTTCCCATTCATGTAGTATACCACATTTTTTCCCATTCACACGTAGTTAAATGTTTTGTGCACAGGCTTTCAGTTCAACGGTTTGCGGGTTCGATCTCCACTTCGTGTTTGGATGTTAGGAATCCACATTCAACTATAAAAGTATGTCCGATTATCCCTCCCGTGTATAAAATAACAGCTGAGCGTCAACCACACACACAAACCAGTAATGTAATTAATCATATTTTTCACTTACAAAAATTTAAAAGCAACGAGACACATTAAAAAAATATTCACTTGTATTTAATTATCTTCTTAAAAACTTTTAAAACATGCATTTTACATATTATTTTAAACTTTGAATGAAGATTTCATTCACAATGAATTGATTTTATTGCGCATTAAAGATTAAATTAATGATGCTTTGTAAAAAAGTAGATCATAAATATATAGTCGTTACTTTATTCATATTTTAAGTAAAAACAAAATTTTAGTAAATTTTTATTTGTAAACTTTAATTATTTTAAAAATTATTTAAAATTTTCAATTAAAGAATAAAATAATAGATACCAAATGGCAGGAAGAATGAGTTATTCCTTAAATGATATAAAAATTATATTATGTACAAAACATATTAGAGCTCCTTTAATTTTTGATATGATATGAACTCTAAGCATTCTCAAATCTTAAAGGATATAATATTCATGTATGCGGAATATTCAAATAAAATTTTATTTACAGCAAGAATCATGAGCGATTAAGTAAACTGAGGAAACCAACTAGAAACATTTTTATGTATTCGTTCATGTGTTATTTTAATCAAATGAAATCATGATTTTATTTATTAATTCAGGATTAAAAACAATTGAAAGAATGCCATTTAGTTAATGTGAAATAATATTTGTTATTAATTATCATATATAATAAATTGTATTTGAAATTAAGCAGATTCTGTGTATAATTAAGGTAAAAGTTTACATTCGGGTACCATTTGATTTTTTGGCGACTTTTTTGTCTCCAAGATAGACGCCAAGATGTGACCGCTGCCATTACACAAAAGCTAAAGTAAGATTGGTTTACCAGGAATTAAATTTTATCTTACAGATTTATTGCCAAGTTTTTCGCCAAAACAAGGGGTACTCAGTTCTACACCGAATCCATAATTAAATAAATTTTAGCTGAAAACAAACTAATTTAATGTAGATTTAATTTAATCAACAGTAAAAATTTATCTTACTTATCAGTTCTCATGATGTTTTCCAGGTTGTTGTCACTGTAATCTTCTGAAAGATTACGATCTGAAAATAAGAACAAAAAGTTAGTAAATACTAATAAATCTCTTTAGCTTGAAGATTAACTGGATTTTGTCATGTAAATGCCTCTAGTGTTGACAACATATTTGAAATAACTTCCAAAGCATTTTCACAAAAATTTGAGTTTGTAAATTATTTCGGGAGTATGATGTAGAAAACATTAAAAATAGTAGCTTTAAAAAGTAATTTATTATAAGTGGCAACATTTATCAGGAAAAGTGCGTTGTTTGAAACTGGATTTCTAAATAAAATTGCTTAGAAATTTCTTGTTACTTAATTTAATGAAATACAAAGTAGGTCTTTTGCACTTCATTTAAATAAACATCAAAAATTACAATTGATTGTCGTTGGTTAGGATAATCAAATATTGCTGATTTACGTTAAGGCAAATTACAGCTCGCAACATTGGAAATGATGGAATAAATCTACAAAAAGAAGAATTCTATTGATGCTATGATTTTAAGATTAAGTTTAGCTACTAGAAACGAAAAATATAAATGTTAAATCAATTTATTTCTACCAAATTCACTTTATAGCCTTCGTAGCGCATCATGTTTAACTGTTTCATATGCGTTTTTGTGAACTGATTTGATGACATAATTAAAGCTTTAATGTAATAAAGCAGCATTATAATTAATAGAGTTTTGTTTTAATTTCGTTAAGAGTTTCCTTTTGATTTCTGATGATTTTTTTATCTTTTCCTTAAAAATAAGAAATAATGTATCTATTACCATGAACATAACATTCATGCTAGTCAGATTTCTTTGAATTTCTTTTCAGAAAGATATTAATACGTGCGAGAAAATAGTTTCTTTGTGAACATGTAGTTGTTTTGTATCTTTAAACAGGAATAACTAGATCAAGTCCATGAACTCAGGTGCTTTAAAGCATTGAATAACATTATCAGACTGGATAAAGCTCATACCCTGGTAAATCGTAGACAGTAAGTGGACTGTCTGGCAATTAATGCTTGCTAAGATATGGGAAAGAGAGGCTTTAATCAAATTTAATTTTGTATAAAAAAGTCTGACTAACATTGTACAATAAATGAAGATTAGCTTTAGCTATTAAGAGATTATGAGTACCATTTCTTTGTAAATCAGAACTAAAACTAGAGTACAGTTGGTTTTTCTGACAACCGATTCAAGTTAAGATATAGCCAGGACCGGCCAGCGTCAAATAGCATTTTGGTGAAATAATGAATATTGTACAGTGAATAAAGATTATCATTATCTATTTTGATGGTATGAGCAAACTTTCACTGTAGATCAGCATGAAAGTTGGAGTACAGTTGGTTTTTCTGGCAACCAATTTAAGTTAAGATATGGCTAAAAAATGCTTGAATCAAATAGCATTTTCAGTAAAGAGAAGTTAAATGGACATTGTACAGTAAATGAAGATTATTTTTATTTATTGCGATGACATGAGCAAACTTTCATTGTAGATTAGCAACAAAAGCACAGTTAGGTCTTCTGGCAACCAATTCAAGTTAAGATGGAGGTAGGAAGGCTTGAATCAAATTGCATTTTAGTTAAAGAGCAGCTAAATGGACTACAATAAATGAAGATTATGTTTATCTATTGCGATGACATGAGCCAACTTTCATTGTAGATTAGCAACAAAACTGGAGCACAGTTGGGTCTTCTGGCAACCAATTCAAGTTAAGATGGAGGTAGGAAGGCTTGAATCAAAATGCATTTTGGTTAAAATGCAGCTAAATGGACTACAATAAATGAAGATTATGTTTATCTATTGTGATGGTATGAGCAAGCTTTCATTGTAGATTAGCAACAATATTGGAGCCCAGTTGTGTCTTCTGGCAACCAATTCAAATTAAGATATAGGCAGGAAGGCTTGAGTCAAACTGCATATAGGTAAAATGGAGTTTAAAGAACATCTTGCAGTAAATGAAGACAAATTTGACCTATTGCGATGGTATGAGTAAACTGTCTGTAGACCATCACAAAAACTGCTGTACAGTAGGAAACAATGAGATTTAAGACATAGGCAGGACTGACTTGAGACAAATTGCGTTTTGGATAAAGGGAAGTTTAATGAACAATGTACAGAAAAACAATAGCAACTTTAGTTGTTGTGATGGCATGGAAAAATTTTTACTTCTCGATTCCTTCATTTTCCCCTCTCCTTATACCACCTCTACTTTATTAATTTAAGCAATTTAAAAATAAATCATCAAAAATATTTAAATATTTATTTTAGAACAGCTGAAACTAGTATGAAAAGAATAATATTTTTTCTTTTTTAAAATTTGTATTAAAAATATTAATTTCAGTTAAATATTTATTGGCATTTTAGAAAATAAAATATAAAGTTTCTAATAGCATAAAAAAAGGATTTTGTGTAAAATGATTTTTATTAGTTTACTGTAGGTAATGAATATATTCTTTTGGTTATAACTAAGGCATCTATACCTATAATCTTGGTACTTTCATGAGTATAAAGAAAATCTATCTATTTTATATTGAAAATTTTCTTTGCAACTCTTGTAAAATTTCAAAATCAATTTAAACTGGAAATTTTACAATGTTTCTTTTTTTTTTAAGTAGTGTATTTTAAAACTGCGATCGCAGAGATGGACTTTTATTACAAAATGTTTCTTGTTTGTGATTAGTACTACTGCTTAATTCAACAAAGAAACCATATTTTTTCTAATATTCTAATAAAACAAAGAATATTGTTAATTTCAAAATAGGAAAATTTATTTTATGATTAGTAGCGCCATCTATTAGGGAAATAATAAAATAAACTATGATCTTAAGAATTTCAAGAGAAATCAGATATTAATAATTGCTTAACGCGATAAGCAGAAATGAAGATTTCTATATAAATTTGTTTATTACTAAGCAAATATAAATACTGATTTTAATTAAATTTTTTCAAAATTTTCATAATAATTTCAAATTAATTTATTTGAAATTATAAAAAAAGATGACTGTTTAGAATTTTATATTTCTCTTTAAAAAAATTATTATTATTATTTTTTAATTATTACAATAAGAATTATAATATACAATAATGAAAGTTTTTTTATTTGCCATCTGAGAAAATTTGATTTTCAATTTAAATCATGGAAAGTTTTTTTTTTCAATATTTTTTACATTCCTATATCATAAAATATTATAGACAAATTCTATTTTGTAATTTTGTAATTTGTAAAAATAAAATATACTATTTTGTAATTTTAAATAAAAAATAATGTAATACATTATAAATAACATTTCAAGTAAAAGTAAGTAGCATAAGAGTTTTTTTAACATTGTTAATTTTTTCTCAATTTGTAAACATAGAAAGGGAATATTTTGCTGCAAAATTTTTTATATAAAATAATATAATTCCATAAAATATAGTCTTAGAATTTTATTTAAATAATTCTCAATTGAATACAATTGTAAATATTGCAAACACTTTGTTCTAAATACTATTTGTTTCTATTAGTTATTTTCTCCTCTTAATTCATATAAAAATATATATAATATTATATTGTTTTTGTGTTTTTAAATTTTTAAAAACATTTTTTCTTGTTGTTTTAATACATAAGTTAAATATTTTGGCAGCTCAAAAATACACTGTTTTTTCTGAAGAAGAAATAGGTGGAGATATTTTGTTCTTTGAGATTTATTTTTTAATACATTTTTCATGTAAATTTATCAAAAAATAATGCAGACTATTTTAAAAATATTATTTTTATATTTTAAATTAAAAATTGAGGCATATGATAAATAACTTTTCTTCGAATCATAAGAAATTAATTACATGACTTTCTGTAGTTTAAAATGCTTTTTTAATATTTACTTTTTGAAAAAAACTATTCTACACTTTGTAAACCTTGCAGACAACCGATTATTAGTTGCCGGCTTTTCTGACTTTTGGTCCAAAAGTTCATAGGCTCGATTCCAATCTTGGTCTTGGGTATCTGCAGTGGTTCGGAATCCATTTGCAATAGGCCCCGGCCTAATTAGACCTCTGTGCAAACAACGATTGTTGAGCTACAAACTAACCAAAGTAAATTTTATAAATATAATAAATGCTATATTGTTTGCAAAGCGGAAATCTGAGGGCCGTGGTATCCTAGTGGTTAGGGCATCACCCTTCAGTCCGGAAGGGCTTGGTTCGATTCCTAATGTCGCCAAAGACCCACCGAGTACATGCGATATACGTACTCGTTGAATCTGAGGAATCGTAAGTTCTATTGACGTGCGTTGAGCGGTTACCATGGGTGTAATGGTCTGGAGAAAATGTTCTCCCCCTCCACAGATAATCGAATCTCGTACAATTTGAAAAGTTGAATTTTTTCTTTTGATCAACTTAAACTTTTTAATCTTAATCGACAAAAATCACTAAATGTGTTAAATATGAATTTATAATAGAAGATTTCTACTGGTGCACAAAAAAAGTATTTTTAGCTTATATACCTCAACATTAATCAGTATATATTTTAATTAGCACACGCAATACAGACAGACGCAAAAATAATTTAAAATCATTTAAAAATCTATTTCTCAAACTAGGGGAGTATGATAATAACTACCATTAAGATTAATCATACTTTAAGAAAATAAAGAGAGAAAACACTTTTTTATGTAAAATATTAGTGATGTAGTAGAAAAACTGTAGCATCTATATTTCTTTTGCTCCGATGATTTTCAAAATTATAAAAACTAAATTATTTTCGAAAACTTATTTAACATAAGACTTGCAATTCTGTGTTAAATATATGGAATTATCTAATTAAATTTGTTTATTAAATATAATAAAAATATCTAGCGTTCATCGTAAATATATGGCTTGTCTAAAATTTAATTTTACCTTTTCGATAAAAATGAATTCATTTCTGATTATTATTGAAATTCTTTTTGACATATTCCGCTTAATGATGTATTTAAAGGACTTTTATATTCTGGGTTCTTTTAAAATTTTGAAGAGTTCCTTTGCTTTATGAATATTTCTCTATAGTTCAATAAAATTACTAGTTTAAAGCTAACTTTTTTATTTTTATCAACTCTGTTATTAGTAGAGTAAATATTTTTCGATTTATTCGAATTATATTCGTTTATTTTACATTTTCTTTTTAGAAATCTCTGAATACTGTGGTTTTATAGTTAATCACAGCTTATTGGTATATGTATACTTTTCGGGGGGATGATCCGGGATTCAACCCCTACTCTGTTGGAGAAGGAGTGGATGTTGAGTTTTTGTTTCCAGCAGGTAGATTGATAAGGCTGGATGTTTAAAATTTTCCAAGTTCGTAAAATTCAAATTCAATCCATTCAGAACACTGTGGATGTTGAAGTGATTAACAACATCTTTCCGAAATTACGGAATTCGCCACGTGAAGTCAGATAGCATGTTTTTATATTTGATCCAATAACTGCTTGCTATTTAAATTATTATCTAAAATTATGAAATCAAACAACAAGATTTAAAGTTACACGATTCTAGTTTATGAAGTTCCTTTGAAAATATAAGGAATAAAATTGTTCTAAAAGTTGAAGTAAAGGATTCTATTCCAACAAAAGATCTCATAATTGCATTTTTGTTACTAATATTAATATTGTTATAATATTGTGACTGATATGCCCAGTTATTATTAACTATATTGGCTAAAGTAGCGTTGAAAGAGTCTTAACTTTCTTAAACTTTCATTCGTAGAAATGTTTTCATATACAGCCTGAGTAAAAACTTTAAGCCCAGTAAAAATTTTTGAGAAAATGTAAAATGAAATAAAAGGGATTCAAATAATATTAATTATTAAATTTCATTGATAGGAAATAAATGCTATAAACATAATTTGTAAATACATAATAATGAGAAACATGTGGTTATTTACAAAGTTAGTATTTCTGCCTGAGTAAAAACTTAAAGGCCATTAGTTATTTTTTAAAAATAAATATAATATTATCCTATAATTACCATTGCAATTATTAGCTTGTGAGAGCGTTGCAATTTTCATATTTGTCATACGCTTCTTCGAAATATTGGTGATCTTTGTGAAGATGGAGAAGGGTAAGAAGTTAACTGATCGTGAAAGAGGACAGATCGAAGCTTTGTCTTCAACAAGAATGAATAGTTGTTCTATTGCGATAAAGATAGGAAGATCAAAGACTGTATTCAACAATTTTTAAAATTGAAAGACAATTATGGTAAATACTGGGGAAAGACCTAAAGCTTTGTCCTCGCGTGATGAAAGAAGAGTTTGCAAACTTGCATCTACTGGAAAGTACTCAACCAGGAAACTGATTCCGACGACAGGTTTAAAAGTTTGTCAAAAACGATTTATAACACAATTAGAAGGTCTGGAAGGTACACTTATACAGCAAAATTGACTAAGCCTCAGTTACTGCAGGGACACAAAATAGAGCGTTTGAACTTTGACCAGAAAGTCATGACCTGGACAACCAATGGATAGAAATTATTTTTTTAACGAAAAAAAATGGAATTTGAATGGACTAGATGGCTGGAATTTCTACTGGCATGATATAAGAAATGAAAAAGAAATATTCTCCAAGTGCCAATTAGGAAGAGGGTCATTCATGACTTGTGGCTGTTTTGCTTACAATGGTGTGGGCTTCATTGCATTCGTTTCAGGTAGAATGAATTCACAAGGATACCAAAATGTCCTAACAAATCATCTTTTGCTGGAGGAATGTCTTGCTGGAGAAAATTGGAAATATCAGCAAAACATCATGCATCGATCCATTCGAGTAACAGCACAAAAAATTGGTTTCAAGTCAACAATGTTGAAACTGTGAAATAGCCAGCTAGTTCGCCTGACCTCAACCCAATCTAGATCCTTTGGGGTGACTTAGCAAGAAGAGTTTATGCAAATGGGCGATTTTTTTCATCAACAACAGAGCTGAAATTTACTATCGAAGATGAATGGTATAAAACTGACCCCACCCTTTGTCAAAAACTCGTTTCATCCATGAAAACAAGAATATTTGAAGTAATTTGAAGAAATGGCTCCTACACAACCTTCTAAGAATTTGTAATTTTTTTCTTATATGTTATTTTCTATGTTGACCTTAAAGTTTTTACTCAGACTGTAATTCAAGGAAAGTTTATTTTGATCAATTGTGCGATATTTCCCGTCTATGTCTATTTAACGGTTTATTTATCATTTTCTGCCTGGCGCCTTATTTACCATTTTCTACTGTAATTATAATATTCAGTACTATGAAGATCTTAAACATTAAAACTGGTACAGGAAAACTTAAATTTTCAATCCATCTCTATTAAAATAAAAATATTTAAGTTCATTCTAAACGCCATTGAAAAATGATCAGCGGATATTTCGATTCTGTACTGAACCGTCTTAACTGCCTGTGTAGTCCAGTGGCTTGAAGTAGCGTTTCACGCTCACAAAGCCCAGGTTCGATCTTTGGACTGGGCAAGGTAGACTCAGTAAATTATCCCTTCAGTGGGTCATTAAACTGAGTACCAAGCATGCTTGGGAACTAAGCACTTGTTGTTTCATATTAGGCTGACCATATGCGAGACATATGCTTCGCACGCCAGGGCCTCTTGGTCAAGAAAACAAATGGACACTGCAGGTATTGGTCCACGTGGGCTAACGTGCCACAGATCCTGGTTTTAGTTAGTAACTTCCTATATTTTAAAACTATTGGAAATTTTCTTTTTCCTTAAGCGAATATAGTCGGTAATCTACAAAAAGTATTCATGGAAGATGTTAAAAAGTATTTTAAAAATCTCGAGCTGTTAGACAATCCATTTTTAGCAGTCACATTTGGTCAAAATTGAAGTGAAGAATCTTTTTGATCGTTCTTGTGTAAGCAAAAGTAAATTGAGAACAAATTTAAAGCCTGTGACATATTTCCAGTTCAATTAAGTAAAAATAATTTGAGAGTTTATAGTAAAATATTGGTGAATTTTCTAAAATAATTTTTATTATATTATTTATTAAACTTGTTAATATTTTTGAAAATCTTTTCGCATATAATTCTCTTTTCTTTTGATATTATATTGAAATTTTGCGTCATTAAAAAATAATTTATAAATGTTTAGTTTCATCAGTCATGTTTGTGGCATCCAGAAGCTATATAATTTCGATTTGAGAAAAAATTTAATCCGTATTATCTTTTCTAAATTTGCTGAAGTATTTTAAAGATTTAAGTTAGAGATTATTATTAAACAAGACTTGTGGTAGTCACATAAATCACTTACCCAAAGCTGGGGGATAAGGAACTGCAGCCATTGTCTGCACCATCAGGAAGGTGACCAAAGTCGCCAACAACAAGTATTGTTTCATCATTTTGTATTGCACCTAGTAAAAAAATAAGTTAACAAACAGTTAGGATTATTTGCATTATATGATTGATGAGTTCAAACCCAGAAGATTGACATAATTAAGAAAAAGAAAGCATACAAATGTTAGAAAGAGTGAATTTTGCTTTTGGAATTCGTTATTTTTAAGTATAAAAAAAGAAAATTGATTGATACTAATGTTTTTCATATCTAATTATTTAAATATTTGTTTTACGACGAGTCAAAATCTAATTAAAATTAGGAAATAAAATTATTGTATTATGTTTTGATAAATTATGTGTGAATTTTCTGATAGAATTCAAATTATGATCATAAAAAATTCATACTTGAAAAACTATTGGATATGATAATATCATGCAAGTCTGATTCATATATGGTAAACTTTTATTCCCCTCTTCAAAATTCAACAAACTAATTTGTTGCTATAGACTTATTGCGTTTTCCTTCACGTTAAATTATATGTGTGCTGTTTTAACTAGGATTTTCGACAAGAATTTTTCTTCATAAGATGGTTCTTACTAAACACTTATTAATGCATTGTGCAATAAAGAAAAATTAAATTTTAATATATCAAATAGCAATTCATGTATGTAAGACCTTGAATTAACAACGTGTTCCATCTGATATAATCATCTGTTTTTTTGCCATCATCTGACATAGTGATGTGTTTTTTTGCCATCATCTGACAAAGTCATGTGTTTTTTTGCCATCATCTGACAAAGTGATGTGTTTTTTTTGCCATCATCTGACATAATCATCTGATTTTTTGCCATCATCAGACATAGTCCTCTGATTATTTGCCATCATCTGAATTTTTCTGCATGCTTTTAAGACCGAAATTTGCTGAGACGGTAAGTGGATTTATTGACGCTTCATATAGTATATTTATCATTTCTTTACAATATAAAGAACTGTTTTGGGGGAATATTTCGATGAGTTTCCAGTACAAGTACGAAACTTTCAAAAGTTCACTGCATTAAGTAACTTCCGTTTTAAAAAGGAACTATATTTTCTTAAATAAAATATTGTTCTTGAGCTCGCTTATTTTATTTTTTGATCAAATTTTTCATGAATAGGTATAGTCTTATTTGAGTACCTTTTACATGCTTAACAACAGTTTTATGACTATTCAGGTGCTTTAATTTAAACTCATAAATTTCTCTTATAAAGTAATATAGAAACTATGTAAGATAAAAGTTTAATCAAAATAAATTATTTTTCTATCAAATCATTATAAGGATGAATCAATTGTATTATTTTTTTCTTGAATAAGTAGTGTCAATTTAATAATGTAACACTTCTGAAACTCTTTTTACTAAAAAAAATAAAAAGAAAATAGCAAAAAATATTTCTTGGAATTTCTGCTTTTTTCATAAGTTTTTTTTTTAAATCTCATTTATATTTACCGTTATTTATAGGAACGAAAGAAATGAAATTTATTTTTTTTACACATTTTCTGTTTTTATGCTGGTGACGATAGAATAAACTATATTAATGTATATATTTATTGATTACATAGTTTTAATTTCATTGTTCTATTCATAATTAGTGAGACATAATTAAACCATTAAAATAATACATCCAATTAAAATAGTAAAATAATTCAGCACAATATAATTTTTCTAAATATGAAGCTAATTGCTTTATATGTAGGAAATGAATAATGTAATACATGAAATGTTCGTTAAAAATATTTCATTACTAATTACCAATAAGTTTCATTAGAAGCAAACACCTTTACAATAATAATCCTTGAGCAAATTAGAAAACTAAACATGTTCCATTGATTTGAAAATTGTTAAATAAGCTAAGTACTGCATTTTGATCTCTAAGGAATATAAGCACAAAAATGCTTAAGCGATGTCATTATCGAAGCATAAAGATTACATGCACCTAATGGTAATGTATACCATTAACTTCTTTTCTTGCGTTTTATTATTAAGGGAATGCAGTAACGACTTAACTAAAGCCTATGGAATATCTTTTCATAAGCACATTAATGTGTGAAATTTTTACCCTAAGTCAGTCATAATGAAAGCCATTATTACAATGTTAAATCTTGACGAAAATAAATGATGCAGAATTAAATGATTACATTTAAATTATTCAGGAAATTCTAGTGTTAATAATAAATAAATTGAGAATATTTGGTTTTTAGTAGTTTAAATAGACTGTTCAGATGTAAAATAATCTATTGGGTTAATATTGGTCAATAAAAATGATTTAATTGCAAAATTTGACATATAAAGTTAAGGCTGATTTTCCAAACCGCAATATAAAATTGCCAATAGAGAGCGTTATAGTGAATAACAAAACAGATTATCTTAAAGACGTTGTTTGGTATATTTAAAGTATATAAGTATGTACGTATTTATGACAAATCATACCATGTAAATTGCTTATATAATTTTCATTTTCTTATTTTCTAAAAAAATTATTATAAATTTTCATTTGAATAATGTGGTTTAATCCATTTCATTTACTATTAATAATTCTTTTAAGATTTAAAACAGCTGAAAGACAATAAAAATTGTGAAACATTTTACTGATGGTCAATTAATTTCACTAAATTGATTCGCTCAAGTATGGGCTTGATTTGGTGTATGATTATTAAGAGTTTTATAGTATTATTTAATAGTGCTTGAGTTCGATTCTCATATAGAGCGATGATGTTTGTATTTGTTCGGAATACACTTAAGACTAAGTCTCATCAGAAGTGGCATTCGTTCACGAAAAGTTGTTGAAAAGTGAAAAAAAATCATTCTAATATTTATTCTACGCTAATATAATTTTTTCTGAAATTACAAATTTAACTAGTATTGTGAAATGAATGAGAAGTTATAAGCCCTTCATATTAATTGAATGTAATTATTTAAACTTTACAGCAATTTAAATTTAATATTTAATTTACGCTAAAATTTTTCAAAGGCTTTTTAAGGCATGAAATGTAAAAAATAGTACTAGTAGTTACATAGAAGCACTGTAGAAACATACAAGCTGTTGCATGTTTTTACCTGAAATGTAGAATTATACTCAATTGCCGTGAAAATCGTATTTTAAGTAATTTATATTCTCATAATGTAACATAAAACAATTATCCATATAGTAACCATTGAACGCAATTTATAAGAATTTTATCATTGAGCACGTAATTGATTTATGTAATTTAAGGAACACGTTTCAGCAAATAATATATCTGTGTGTTAAAAGGTGTTTTTATATATATTAACTTCATAGATAATTCCTGGCAAAATTAAACTATCTATTCTCGGAACAGACACAACCATTTTCACAACTTTAAAATAGTAGTCTCAGTTTTGGCGACAAATTTTAAGCGATCACTATCAAGTAAGAGGAGGGATGAAAATCACCTTAGAGCATTCCAAAAATCTGTCTGCATTCCTTAAGCGATCACTAATTTGTGATAGAATTCTCTTTTAGTAAAAGATACAAAACTCACCGGATTGGATTAGAGAACAGACTGTCGGATTCAGCCCCTAGCAACCGTTATTGGAATCACGCGTTCCTCATGTTGTAAATTTTCTGATAATTAGTTTGGGTGAAACTTCTGGTGCTTGAAAGATTACAAATTAGATAACGAAGTAAACGATATCCTCGTTCTACTAATGAAAAGTGCCCATTTTTGACTGTATCCCAGTGTACTAAGCAGGGATTTATACTTCTAGTTAGGAAGGTGACAGAAGTTTTAAACATTTCATTGTTTTCAGTAAATTGCTTGTAATTAAAGTTGCAGAGAACATTTAAAATTATTTTTGGAAAACTTAAAATTTTAAGATGTTTATATATGAATTTCTAACAGTTATTTCTAAATTTGCATATTTAATTTCAATAAAACAGAGTAAAAACGTTGATTTACCGGGACTTTACATAGTGGTGTTTAGAATAAATGACACTAAATATTCACTGCAAAGAATATTAAGTAATTTATTTAAAAATATAGTCATTAATTTGTATATATTTATATTTGTTATTAAAATTTTAATTAATATGAAAATAATACCAATTTTTTGATCTGACTAAAATGATTTAAAGACTGAAATAAATAATTTTAAAGTTATAAGTGTTTTTTTGTTTTATATATAAAAGAAATAAAAAATAAGTTCATATAACTCATTTTTTTTGATGAAATTTATAGTATAATTTCATAATTGAGGTGTAGAATATAAGCTAAATGTTGTTATAAAATTTAATGTGATTATTTACGGATAGGCATTTGATAAGTTATATTGTGTTTATGTTTTAATTTTGATATTTTCCTACATTTTTTTCATAAAGCCCGTCTATTAGGATATTTTCATCTTTTTCTGCAAAACAAAGGGTGGAACTGACGGGATCGTATACAGTGAGACACCCAGTGGGTATATCATCCGGTCCAAAGAGTGGATATGTCCTCGAAGACTCGATGATAAGAAGCAGGAATAAATTGGAAGGCCCCCAAACTTGACCTGCCACCCCAGAAATATCATTTCATATGGAAGACATTGTAACCACGACATATTTTATGTGCCCATGTCGCCATTTTCGAACATGATGGCTCTTTGATTGGATCGGTATCTGAAGCCGCAAGCAAAACAAAGGGTGGAACTGATGGCATCTTTTATAGTGGGACATCCAGTGGGTATACCATCCGGTCCAAAGAGTGGATATGTCCTCGAAGATAAGAAGCAGGAATAAATTGGAAGGCCCCCAAACTTGACCTGCCACCCCAGAGGTATCATTTCATATGGAGGTTCTAACCACGACATATTTTATGTGCCCATATCGCAATTTTCGAACATGATGGCTCTTTGATTGGATTGGTATCTGAAGACGCTACGAGAAGGTACGTCCTAAAGCAAACAAGCCACCGTTGACATATATTCTGCAATTTAAAATACATGATTTGGATTCTGAGTATTAAGCACTAAATGCATGACATAATGATAGGAATTGTATTTATATATTAGATTATATATATTTATGAATGTAAATAAAATTTTAGAAACAGGTAAAAAATCACAAATATTATGATAATTTTCTTCTGAGAAATTTTAGATTTCCAAGTTAAATAAGTATGTCTGGGAAATTCTTAAACAAAATAGTAAAAAAGCATTTGAAAATAATTTTGAATTAAATATGCATGCATTTCTATTTCACGTTTTGTAATTTAAACTCTAATTCTAGTTTTTATAATTATTTTAAACATGAAATGTCATAACGAAGAACACGGAATTAAACACATAAATTTCATATGTAAAGAAAAATAAATAAATATAAATTTAAAACATTCGCAAATTTATTTGCTTCATTAACTTCTTTATAATTTCTTCGCCAAATAAAAGTTTTCAAATGAAAAGATTTGTTGAAAAAGTAGAATATAAATTTAACGCGCACTCATTTCATTGAAAAAAAATTAATATTTAAATGATTTGCATAAGCAAATTAAAACTTTCTGCAACCATTAAAAATGATTAATTATTTTTCTCTATATAAAGTAATTTATTCAATTCCTTAAACTTTATATTTAGCGCAAAGTTTAAACTTTTCATGAAAAGTTTCGACAGTAAACATTTCAAAGTAAGAGCTAAAAATAAATTAGTTCATTTTCTCATTTTGGAAACATTCTTGATGCATTAATTTTCTATTTTTAAGGCTTATGAGAACAAATTATTAAATTCTCTTAGTTGTTCTTTAAAAAAAGCAAATTACTAATAAAGGACATAAAAAGTCATAATTTGTAAAATTATGTACTATAATTAAAATGAATTTGATATTCTTTACATATAAAAAGAAACATGTGAAATTAAATTTCCAAAGTTATGAAACTTACTTAAAACTTTAATAAAAATTAAGCAGTTTATGACGTAATGACTCAATATTAAGATTGTTTCAATGTTTGAAAAAATTTAAAAGATTTGAAAAAATAATTGTAGCAGTACAATTTGTGAAAAGGCAGCATAACTGATATGAGTCACATTTTTAATAAGAACTTTCATTTCATATCTATTTATTATATTCACAATTAAGTTACAAGATACGTAAAATATTTTAAATATACATTGCATTTACATTTCTATTTTAAATTTGATCAAAAGCTTAAAAAAGAACATTTAATTTTAAAGGATCAATAATTTATATAATTTCGAAAATTAGTTAAAATTTTTATTTTAAACAGCTGCTTAAGAAATAAAGGGATTTTCATTAGTAATTGGGATGATTGTTAAGCAAAAGAGGATAGATGGATTCATTTGCATATAATATTGAGAAATCCTCGAACTTGTGGTGTTCCAAAATAAACCATCCAAGATACTATAAAAATACCTAAAGTTTCATGCATACAAAGGGCAACATGGTGAAATATAATCGATAAAGATTATCGCAAAATGATTATCGAAAATATTTCTCAGCCTAGAAACTCAAGCAAAAGCTCTTCGGTTAAAGTTATGGCTTCTGATGAACCATAATTTAATCGCCCTAGAAAAAACACCAGAAATGACATGGGAACTTTTGTTTGAGAATAACCCTTTAAGCTATAGTATATCAATAAAATATTCTTATTTTAATGTTTCATGTTAAAATTAATGGAGTTTTTCCTTTGCAGAGACAAATACCATTGGTAACATTAATCGTGATACGTTAATTAGCTTTGCTCTTTAGATGAGACACTTGTTACCATACTTGCTCAAATGAAAGGCAGGGTTCAGTGCAGAAGCGAGTACTGCTTGGTTTGACAAAATATTTGGCAAAAAATATTGGCTATAAAATTTAATTTCTGGCAACCATGATATTTTTAGCATTTTAACTAACTCCATTGGTTGCCATTTTGTTATTCACACTTCGGCGCCTACTTTGGAGTCAAAAACTACCCGTAAGTAAACTTTTACCGAAAAGCATTTTTATTTCCTAAAAATCTTTTTTCTGACTTTCAGATAGCAGTAAACCTTCTCATCAATTTACCAAAATCCCAGAAATTTTTGTGTATAACTTGTTCTCATAATATTTATTATTACAGAACAGGAAACATCTCAAATATTTGAAGAATAGTTTATTAACCCGAATTAAAAATTATTTGTCAGAAATGCAAAATACAAATGGAGTTTAATATTCTAATTGTACTTCCCCTACAAAAATTTGAATCCTACTTGCAACATAAAAATCTTATTCCTGAAATCTGTCTACGGTCTTTGAACTTTTAGTTAATAAATAGCATTTTTGAAAATATTTATTGGAAACAAATTAAAAAATAGAGAACAATTATAAAAATAAAAAAATATTGTTACTTTATTACACATATTAAATATTTTTACTTACATTAAATTATTAATGATAAATTATATAAATTAATCTATTTAAATATTATTAAATATAGTAAGCATTTTTATTACGCAAAAAAATTTGCGAATTTAAATATATTATTATTTTTGGAAAAATTACACCTAAAAGATTAGTTTTAAACATTCTCACTCAAAAATGTGCGCAACGTGATAAACTTTAATAATGTAGATTGTTAGCCTAGAAAATGTAATTTTTTTTAGAAAATCTATTTTAAACATAGTTTTTTTTCTACACTAT
Source organism: Latrodectus hesperus (assembly GCA_037975125.1). NCBI lineage: Eukaryota > Metazoa > Arthropoda > Arachnida > Araneae > Theridiidae > Latrodectus > Latrodectus hesperus. The sequence goes on from CM075862.1 coordinate 27,567,115, forward strand.
CAAGTTTCTTAATTTAAACACTTTCTCGTTTAAAGTTCTTTTACGAAAGGAAGAAATAGAAAAGTGACAAATAGAGAGTTTTTGAGATTGAAAAAAGTTAAAAAAAATTAACTTGTGATCTTAAAATAGTTACTTTAAATTAAATTCAAAGATATTTTTTGTTCCGATTAATATTCTCATGTCTATTATTTTTAAGTTTACTGCTAAAATTATTTTCTATTTTTACAAAAGTTTATGGTTTTATTAAAATTTGGATTTCTGCTGACAGGCTTATATATATAGCACAATAGTAATTAGATCCAAATTTGATAAATTAAACAGGGCAAAAGTAAAAGAAAAATTGCATGCAAAATCTAAAAACTATATTGAAAATCCTCAACAACTGTATTGAAAGATAATCAGAAATATAAAGTGAAATAAAATAAAATAAATCAAAGTAAAAAAGGAATTAAATATCAAAGTAAATACATTATAGAAAGTTAGTAATAGTCTATTTTAATGTTTATGAATAGTTATTTATACACATATGTATGGATAATACATACATGTTTGTATATTAGTATATAGAATATATAAACATGCATGCATTAGAATACAGAACATATTTCTATTTTCGCTCTTTCCATCCATTTGTCACTCTACGATCCCTTTTTGCACGTTAAAACTAATTTGACCAGGCCCTACAATTTAAATTAATCCGATACCATTGTAAACATAGCCAGCAGGAGTTGAACATTCGAACTCTTGAGTCGAAGATCAAAACGTTACCTATTTAGCTGTCAACAGGGTTTCCATACTCTTGATATTTCAAGAAAAAATGTACATTTGGGATCAATATTACACTATTATTTTTCTATGACCTGTCACTTCTGATGGAGACTTAATGGGATTATCTTAGATAAATTTATTATCTTTTTCACTTTTAAAAAGTGCAAGTCTTACAGGTTTTTAATTGTTTCCATTTTTCTAATTAATGCTTACATTTTTAGTTATGCATGCTAAATCTTGTTAAGTCAAATATAAAATGACTCTATACTTTTTTGATCAAATTAATGAATTGGAAATATATATATATATATATATATATATATATATATATATATATATATATATATATATATATATATATATATATATATATATATATATATATATATATATATATATATATTTCTGGCAATGAAGTGCTCTATTTCGTAATTTTGAATAAGATTATGCTATCTTCGAAATTAAAATTCATTGCTGGATTCACACGTGGATATTACATTCCAGAATGATTCTTCACCTCGTCTTACAGACCAGCACCAATTTGCGAAAGAGCGCCGCTGTCCAGGGTTACAGAACCGAGATTGGATTCCTTGATGGTAGTGCCATCAGTCACATTCCCGATGGGCATCCCCCTCCGAAGCTGGACGCATTCCTGCTGCTTGTCACACAATTAATCACGGAGGGAGGTCTTGATGTCTGAATGATTCCAAATTGGACAGTCCGCAAATGAATCCACCTCGTCCCCTAATTGCATGTGCCGTCTTCCAAGAGTGAATATCAGAAATTCACTTACGTCTGTTGAGTCCATATATTTGTCACCCACGTCAAGGATGTCTTTATCTTAGCGGAATAATAGAGATGAGGTTAGAGATCAATGTGACAGTCATCCAAAGAATGAAATAGTGATGTTTCACTGGAGAAATATTTCAGAAGGAAAAGATATAATTATACTGAAGACAATAATAACGTATATAATGAATCAAAATTAAGAGTTTGTAGGATCAGAATACGAGTTTCGATTTTATATGAAAATGTTAACCAAAATAACAGTATATGTGTATAAAGTTTTCTTGTTCAGGTTAAAATTCAAAATTTAAAAATAATAAATTATTGAACAAAGTATATTAAAATTTTCTTCCTAATAATTTCACTTTTCTTACCAATTTTAAAAATTATATATTTTTAAATTAAAATTTTTAAGATAAATTTTACAAATATTTATATTTAATTGCCATTTTGGCAATCTAGGTTAACAATCTAGCCTTTGGCTCAAAAGTTCGATTTCAACCACTGTCAGGTATGTGTTTGTATTGGTATTTTTTCAGAATCCCGTTTATTACTGTTGATCTTGGTCTAATTAGTCTTCGTGTGTAAGAAATGACTATAGAATAGCAAGTTATGGAGATCTTAAAAAATACATCTATAAATTTGAATTCTACATTAACTCATATTGAGAGATTTTCATTACCGAGTACTTTAAAAATATTAATACACATTACATTTTTTAAGTGAAATTGAATGTTAGTTTACATTTTTTAATGGTATATTTTTACATCTTTATAATCAAACCTTTTCACGACATGAGACAAGTATATGGACTCTCTGTGGGTATTGGTAAGACAGCATTATTTAGACCGAAAGATACCAGGTTCGATCCCAGTCCATGTTAAATAACGGGAAAAAGTTGCTCTTCTTCCCTCTGCATGTAATTCGGTCGGTCTGGGAATTTTCCGAGTTTTCTCCCTTGAAATGCATGGATATGGTGCAAAATCAAAATAAATATTTCCTGGAAGGCAATTTATGTGGTGGATATCAAAATGCCTTAAAGTAGGTAAAACCATAAGGTTGCCCACTTCACGGTGTCTAAATCATAATACATTCGTTAACATTTCACACTATTATGTTAATGTTTAGTTCTGTGTATTGTGAGTTTTTAAAATTAGTTTCAAACTTTTGGTCGTGGCAGCCTCGTGATTAGGATATCTTCCTTCCATCCGGAAGGGCTGGCCTCCATTCCCAATGCCACCAAAGGCCTACCAAGTGTATGCGATATACGTGCACGTTAGATATGTGTAATCGAATGTCCTGTGGTTGGTCATTGAGCAGATACCATGGGTGTAATATGGTCTAAAGGAAAATTTCTTTCCCCTCCAGATTAAAGTCAAAATTGAAAGAATGGATTCTCTGGTGGCGCCATCTATCCGAGGAATTTTAGGGCAAAGACGTACATTCATCTTTGTAGTTCTCTGATTAAAACTGAAACTGAAAAACGTAGTTCTCTGATTGAAAACTGACTAAAAAGTTTTACTTACTTCTTACGTCAGAAGTTACGTAAGATGAAAGTAAAACTGATTAAACGTACTTTCATCTTACGTACCTTCTGACTTAATTTCGCATAGTTGTCGGCTAGCAAGCTTGTCTTGTTCAAGTTTCATAAATAATAACAACAAGTTTCAAACTTTTCATTCTAAATAAATGTGATATTGAACTGGAACTCCTAAAACTCTCATTCTGTGAGTCAAATGAGTTTTTCTTCAGATTTGAATGTCATCCGTTATGGTATAAAAGTTATATATAGGTATTGCTTCTGATTAACTTAAGTCATTTTCTGTTTCCTTTAAAAACTTTGATAACATCGTTTTCATTTAATTTAAACTATAATTAACACTAATTTCAATTCAATGTAAAGTTACTTATACTGAAATGAACAATGTGTACCGGAACTCTGCCGGCTTCAAGAATGGAGCCACATGACACGCCGCCTTACTTTCAAATTGTTACCTATGTGTAACCACTGGGCTAAAAAAACATGTAATGCATTGCATTCCTTTTTCTCTTTAAATTCCAACAAAAGTATTTTTTCTTAGAATATTTGATATCACGTCGTTAACTGCCTAACGACCTAAGGCTGTTATAAGGCTTTTTAGTATCCCCTGAGTAATTGCCTTCCGACATTTCACAGATGATTATCTGTATTTATGTGTCGCAAGGGAAGAAACTTGGAAAAATTTCAAGCACCCACTCCAACAGACGTGTATACAGAAAGCAGAAACGCAACATCCATCTCTTGTTCAACAGTGGCTGATATTGAACCTAGGACTTTTTGTTCTGAAGAGCGGTTTTCTACCATTGGACCATGGAGATCTTTTGAAACACAACGATGTATTCAATTTCTTTCCATTTTGTAAGGTATTGGTTTTACCCTTTGCAGAAAATGTGTTTTATTTCCTTAATATGCCACCGATAGGAAATAAATGTTGAAAAGATTCAATAATGAATAATTTTGTAACTGAAGAATGGTTTTAATCGTTTCATTTGTGTTTACTCCATTTGTTTTTATCAAATCTATACAAGGAGATCTTATTTTGTAATGCAAAACAATGTTTCGTCAAAAGATATGTAAATATCGTTAAAAAATAATAAATGTTGTTATTTTTCTAGCAAGCCAAGAACGCATTTTGCATTAGAAGCCATGGTCTGCAAAAGCTGCGTCCTGGCTTATTAGTACTTACATGCAGTTTATATAATAATATCAGAGCAATATTATATATACATTGTCAGACAATAATTTATAGTAGGAAAGAAATATTTTACTAAGCGCTTATTTATTTCTTTAATGTTTTATTTAGATTTTTGGATGTGAAGAAACTATAATAATCGAATATTATGATGAGAAAATCTTATATAAAAACATATATTTTAATAAGTAAATGTAATCATAAATATGATTTGATTTTATTGAAATATATTTTGATGACTAAACAATACATTTCATAATATCAACACTTTTTTACTTATATTGTTCAGCAATAAGGTGAAAATTATTGTTTGAGTATTTGTTTAGATTTTCGTAAAACTTAATCAAATTGGAAATCAATGTATTGATTTTAATATTGATTTTAAATATTAAATTTTATAATTTAAAAAAAATTCATAAACTTATTTCACTTGTAAATTGTTGCAAAACGAAAACCAGAGTTTTGTTTTAATGTAATACATGTTACAAGTTTTCAGAAAAATAATGTTTGCATGCAAAAAAAATTTAAAATTTAACTTCATATATTTATTATAAGTCCCACTATTTCTGTTTATTAGAAATATTAAATACCCAAAAATTCAAGAAATACAAATGTTACTCAGTATTTAACAAAGCTAGTTAAAAATTTATATAGAACACAAATAACATTGATTGTAATTTATTATCATACCCGAGGGAGTAACTGTCTAAAACAATATCTTGTATAGACTTATCGAAATAACACGTTACAGCAATGGTTTAAGTAAGCCATTTGGTGTCGAAGAGAATGTCTTTTCGTATAATTAATTCCATGAAGATTTATTCAAAGGATTATTCTCCTCGCCACTATAGCTGTGTTCTCAACTCATAGAATAACAATTCATTTCGCAATTTAAGTTTCTAAGCAGACTCTCGCATTTGGCGACGAAATTAAGCACTGTTAATTAAAACGCGTAGGGAAATAGGATTTTGCACACACAGTTCCTCAGAAAAGCTTTTCGCCTCTCTGTATCATTTAGACTAATACCATTTAGTGAAAGGTTTTAGGTATTTTGGCTACAAACCACTTGCTGAAATTATCGCCTTACACCACCAGCTCGAAAATGACCATTTTCTACAGGTGACATTTTAACAGAGTCAGCCCTATTAGTCAAAATTTTAATTTGCATGTCTGAATCTTATTAAATTGAATGGCTTTACAAATGGTTCTCTTTCGTACCTAAATGAAGAGTAGGCATGCATTAGAACTGTATTTTAATTCAGTAAAATATACGTTCTTAATTGTTAGGTACAAGATGAAATGTTGATTTGTGATATTTTAAGAATACTATTTATATCAAGTCAGCGAAGCGTGGAAAAATTTGTTCTCATATATGTTCTGCCATCTATTGATATTAACATAACACAGCTATTAAAGCTTCTCTGCATTAGAATGTTTAAATGATATATACTTAGTACGCCAATGAAAACATAATTTTCCTTTTCAGCCATTAAATTTTAAGAAATGATTGTGTAGCACGGGTAATACTTTTGCCTTTAGTGCTATTGTTTATGAATGCTTGTAGATGTTCGGAATAAACTTTAAGCAATAGATTAAAGCCCAAACAAAGTTTTAAATAAGACAATAAAGTTACAAACCAAACATATAGAACGAAAGATTTCTTGTTCTGATATAAAAACATTGTTAACAAGCGCATATAAATCTCAATGTACTTGAAAAATTTTGTAATAATATGTTTATAAAAGAGTTAATCAATAATCGTAATCTAATCTTTTTAATATTTAAAACATTAAGTGACAATTTATAAATCCTCTTGCAAAATAATTTTCTTTTTAACAATTTCACTGAAAAGTGAGGTAAAAAGATAAAATTGTTCAGATTTTTTTTGTCAAATATTAAATTTCCTGTAATAAAAAGTGATCTTTGATAATAATAGTTAATTAATGATATCTGTTAATTTTAAAATGATATTTCAAAGTTCAATGGTTTTTCATTCAATAACACTGTAACAGTTAGAAATTGAAATTAAACATGATTAAATTTAATAGTATAGATTTCAGTTTTGCAATCATTCAATAATTTCAAGACGTTTGCTTCTTCTGCTATATACATGTATATATACTATATACATATGTATATATATATATATATATATATATATATATATATATATATATATATATATATATATATATATATATATATATATATATATATATATATATATATATACACACGATGCATTTATATATATGTACAATTTCAAGTAATATTTACATGCTAATTTGTCACTGAAATTTTCATAAATGTACAAAATTGGAATGTTTTTTTACTTAATACCATTCTATAACAAACAAATTATTTATCAAAATAATTTCAAGAAAGATGATATTTCTATTCTAAGTTGATATTTTAAGAATTTGAACTTTAATGAATTTCTTTTTTCAAAGAAAAAATCTCATATATTTTATATATAATTCCAAATTTCATAGCTCTTACTTAAATTTAATTGATGAAGATATTTAATGCATCTTAACACTAATTAAAGGTCTTCTGATATTGCCTTTAAATATCATTTGTTTTGGTAGAGTATTTGAATTAACATGTAAAAAGAGTTTTTATGTTCATATTGCAGAGAAAATGGGGAAAAAATTGATTGATATGATAAGAAAATGTGAAAATTCTCTTCAATTGTAAGTGACAAAAAATTTCTCTATCACTATTAGTTATAATTGAAATTTTTTGTGATCCCCAACAAACGTAACTTTTATTTTAAAACGAATATTTTGAAGAATATAAATTATCCTTTTATGTTCAAAACTCTGACAAAATGTTGAATAGACATTTAATTAAATAAATCTCATAGCAGAATATAAAACAACAATTGTTGTCTGCAAAATTGCACGCATAAAATTCTTATGCATTTTTCTTTTAATAAAAACGCGTAAATTTAATAGAAAATTAAAAACTAAACGAAACCAAATATGTTATTCCTTAGTTATAGATGGTAAAAAATTTATTTATAAATATATATATTTGCAGAAAATATGAGTTTGAATGTAAGTGCATTTATTTTACTATAAAGATGTTGATTTTTAAGAAGATAAATTTTTAGTTGTTTGGTTTATTATCTAGTTTACGTTTTTTAGATAATAATATTTTTCATTTTTTCAATTTGAGTATAAAATATTTTTTGTAAAAAAGGGCAAAAGACTGTCATTTCTAAGATGCATTTTTTGAATTAGAATATTTCAGAATATGTTTTTTTCTTTTTCATGAGGCACTTACACGTATACATGGTAAAAAACAGTGCAGACTAGGAATAAATATGATTATGTTATGAAAATCGAAAAGAAAATGAAAACAGACATTCTTTTCTCATATCAAAATAACATCTAGAAAACCCAAAAAATATATTTTCAGCAGGAAGTTTATAACGAAATTGATTTTTTACTGTAAATCTCTACACCAGCTGAGACCCGAGCTGTTGGTGAAAAAAGTAGGAAGATGGAAAAAATATTCAAATATAAAAAAAACTTTTAAAACTATTTTTCACAGAAAAAATATTTTATCGAGTTTATAAATATATATAAAATAATGCAATATTCATTTAAATAAATATTGTAATACTGTATTCCCCTTGACTGCTAATGAGGAAAATATTCTACTTTCTTTTGTGATTTTAAATTAGTTATAGATACGACTTTATATTTTCCTGTTAATTAATTTAGAGATTTTTGTAATTTTTTCAATCAGCTTGTAGCTTTACAAGAAAATTAATAAGAATACAGTTGGTAATTTTCATAGTTTAATTCTTCATTGCTGTGGTTCTTAAAATGGAATTATTATATCTATTTAATTCTGTTTGTACACTTTAAGTGCATATTTCTTAGAATACTTGAAGCGTTTGCTTTTTTGTGAATTTGAATTGTAGATATGATGATGAAATACAGACATATATAGTGTGTATGTATGTTTATATGCATTAAAAAACAGTTTATATTTTCTCCATTATCAGATTTTCCAATTTAAATAATATTTTTATTATTTATTCAGAATTTTTAATTTTTTAATGTTAATGTATATAAAATAATGGACCAACTCTAAAAAAATAAAGTACTAAAATTGACTATTGTTTCTATGTCAAGATCATACTTTTTCATCATTACAATGTAAGAAGTTGTTGGTTAAATATAGCGAGCTAAAGAAAAGAAATAAGAATAAAATATTTGGTGTAATAACTTGTTTTTCATTATAATGTCAATCAATTCTAAATATCAAATATTTAGTTTAAGCAATCAATATTATGATGTACAAAGTGGTTGCTTAATTTAAATGCAAAAATAGAATGAAAGATGTTAAATAGTTGGTGTAAGTATATATTATTTTATTATCTGCTACAGTTAAGTCATTGGCTAAATTTAACTCCAATGAAAGAAAAAAATAAATATTGAATATTTAACCACAATTCATGAGATCTTACTTTAAAATTATTTTTTTAAAATGAATTTCTGAATGTCACTTTTTTATGCTCTTAGTCTTTCCTATATTATATATATATAATGATATTTAAAATTAATCATTTTATTAGATAAGGAAAGATATTTGTATTTGAAATTGAACCAGAGTTGTTTGAAATATTGCATTATGTTAGAAAATCTTTTATTTTATTACATAATATAATTTCACAAAGCATCAAGAAATTTATATTGAACTATTGAAAATTGAAATCAGATTTAAGAATTAGTCTACAAGTCTCTTAACGCATCATAATTATAAAAAAAAGAATTATTCTGTAAGATTGGGATGAACAAATTTTCTCCATTTCTATATGACTTATTTTATTGCTTGTTAAATTCTACAAAAAGAAATTTTTTCCACAACTTTTGTGTTTTTCTTGTTGCTTATCAGAGTTTTTTAAGATCGAATAGAAACTAGTTTCACATTTGTTCTTGTGAAATTTATTTCTGTAGTTTACTTTACACGAGAGATCGACGTAAAAGAAAGGGAAAAAAATAAACGAGAAAGACAGTAAAAAAACATTCGTCAAAGACGATATTTCAAACTTTTTTTTTATAGATGATAAAAAAAATATTTTTCATGTTATAAGATTTTTTTATAATTGTCAGATGTCAGTCATCTTTTTTATTTTTTGAAAAGAGCAAATAAATAATGATTTGTATTAACGTGTAAACATTTTTCAAATTTTAATTAAGTTTCTTATAGCTAAAAATACTTGATTTTTTGCTTGATATAACAATACATGTTCAGATATTTCGATGATGAAAACGCTTAAATGAGAGTCAAAATTAATTTTTGAAAAATTTAGAAGTTAAAAGGGAAAAATAAATTGCTTACATTGTTCAAATATTTTATTATCTCTAATAAATTTCCTAGAACAATCGGAGTATACCACAGTCGTTTGTTTAAAATTTAGGCTTAGATTTATTTACAAAAATAATTTTTAAAAACAAGATTTATGTTTTATATTTACTATTATTGAAAGTCCAATATTCAAAAATATATATACTTATTTCCTAAGAAGCAAATTTCACTCTAAGAAATTATAATCTTCCATTGTTATTACTTTTTTTAAAACTTCTTATGTTCTTAAATGTTTCTTATCGTAAACGCGTGGGAAAATTTTTAAAAATTTTCTTATCGTTGAATATTTTTATCC